>CM067171.1:65635028-65860028 GCA_034093135.1 Erigeron breviscapus | reverse complement strand
TTTTTTTTTTTTTTTTTTTTTTTTTTTTTTTTTTTTTTTTTTTTTTTTTTTTTTTTTTTTTTTTTTTTTTTTTTTTTTTTTTTTTTTTTTTTTTTTTTTTTTTTTTTTTTTTTTTTTTTTTTTTTTTTTTTTTTTTTTTTTTTTTTTTTTTTTTTTTTTTTTTTTTTTTTTTTTTTTTTTTTTTTTTTTTTTTTTTTTTTTTTTTTTTTTTTTTTTTTTTTTTTTTTTTTTTTTTTTTTTTTTTTTTTTTTTTTTTTTTTTTTTTTTTTTTTTTTTTTTTTTTTTTTTTTTTTTTTTTTTTTTTTTTTTTTTTTTTTTTTTTTTTTTTTTTTTTTTCATGATAACATAACATTTTTAACACTAATTACAATCATAATAACTTTTCACATAATATACTAACAATCATATTATCAATAATGATAAACTACCAATAATTCTTAAAAATCATATAATTTCTAACAATCATATCATTTTAACAATCATATTAACAAAATGGTTATTCTAACATAATACTAACAATCATATTAACAAAATGGTTATTCTAACATAATACTAACAATCATATTAAGAATAATCATAAACTACCAATAATTCTAACAATCATATAATTTCTAACAATCATATTAACAAAATGGTTATTCTAACATAATACTAACAATCATATTAAGAATAATCATAAACTACCAATAATTTTATAACAATCATATAATTTCTAACAATCATATTAATAATCATAAACTACCAATAATTCTTAAAAATCATATAATTTCTAACAATCATATTAAATAATCATAAACTACCAATAATTCTTAAAAATCATATAATTTCTAACAATCATATTAAATAACATAACCTTTCTACCACTAATTTCTAACAATCATATTAACAAAATGGTTATTCTAACATAATACTAACAATCATATTAAGAATAATCATAAACTACCAATAATTTTATAACAATCATATAATTTCTAACAATCATATTAATAATCATAAACTACCAATAATTCTTAAAAATCATATAATTTCTAACAATCATATTAAATAATCATAAAACCATTTCTACCACTAATTTCTAACAATCATATTAACAAAATGGTTATTCTAACATAATACTAACAATCATATTAAGAATAATCATAAACTACCAATAATTTTATAACAATCATATAATTTCTAACAATCATATTAATAATCATAAACTACCAATAATTCTTAAAAATCATATAATTTCTAACAATCATATTAAATAATCATAAACTACCAATAATTCTTAAAAATCATATAATTTCTAACAATCATATTAAATAATCATAAACTACCAATAATTCTTAAAAATCATATAATTTCTAACAATCATATTAACAAAATTTTTCTAACATAATTCTAACAATCATATTAACAAAATGGTTATTCTAACATAATACTAACAATCATATTAAGAATAATCATAAACTACCAATAATTTATAACAATCATATACTACATTTATAGAAACATTATCTAATCTAACAAATTATCGATAGTATCAAGGAAAGATAAATTTGTTCAAATACTATGTAAATAATATTTTCTTTAAAGTTTGCATTGGATATGGATTTTTTAGTATCAAGAAACGGATTTCTATATCTAAGTTATAAAAATATTGAAGTTAATGCGGAATAAACATCATCCTATAACCTAACCAAGAGCCGTTCATAATTCGGTACGTTAAGAACATTCCTTGTGTTAATGATGATATTCCTGTGATGTCAAATCCTAACTCTGTTTGTGCTGAATCTGATGGTGATGAACTAGCTAATGAAGTAGCTATGTTGGCTGAAAGGATCAGAAGGAGATCCTTTAACAAGTTTAAAGGAAAAGGAAGAGGTGGCCAAGCTGATAAAGCCAAGAAGCCATTTGATATGTCCAAGGTCACTTGTTACAAGTGTGGCAAGACTGGACATATGGCTGGAGATTGCAGACCCAAAGAAACTGCTCAAGCTGTGCCAGCCAAAGGTGGAAGAGGTGAAAAATACTCTAAGCTCAAGACTAAGTACAAAGCCTTGAAGGCACAAATAGCTGAGCTGACTGAGAAGGTGAACAGAAATGAGAAGAGTCTGGTAGCTAAAGACTGGGCTGAAAGTGCCACATCATCTGATGATGAGCTGTACAAAGATGCCAAGTGTTTCATGGCTAAAGAAGCTACTCAAAGATTTGCTGAAGATCTGGTGAAAATACAACAGCAATCTGAGTCAGCTCACCAGGCATCCACCAGTCAGACTGCTCCACCTGAGGTAACTTCTTTTTCTAATCTGTCTGATAATGAGAAGCTGTCCAGACTGAACAAACTTGATGATGAGGTGTTACTGCAAAAACATTTTAATCAAGAACTCAAAAAGGAAATACATATTTTGAAACTTGATAACAGTTCTAAGAGTCACACCATTGAAAAACAAGAATCTGAAGTTAAAGCTCAAAAGCAATTAAACTCCATTTTGATTAAAGAAGCTAAAACTGCAGAAGAAAAGTTTTTAAAGGTAAAACAGATTACTGAAACATGGTGTATAAGCTCTAAAAAAGTTGCTAAATGTGTGAATGAACAAATACCTCATCAGATCCAAGCTATCTTTGATGGTGATTATGATAGGGCCATAGCCATAGCTGAAGTATGTGCTATGGAGCCTTGTTATCAGCCTCCTTCACCACCCAAAGTCCAAACCAAAGAGACTATTTCTAAACCAATCAAGTTGGTTCAGAAATCTGGTATTGGGTTTAAAGATCCTGAAGCTATGGGTCAGACCATTGCTGAAGCTGTGTCTGAAGCTGATCAGGTTGTTGAGTTAAAACCTGAAGAAAGTCTTGACTTGTCCAAGCTGACCATCACCCAATCTGTGTCAGATTCAAAGAATAAAACAAACAAGAATAGTTTAAAGAGAAATAAAAGAAAGGATAGAGATCACAGTGTTCCAAAAGAGAAAATTAAGCTTTTAAAGAGTAAGAAGTCTGGTTCTCTAGGAAATGAATCACAAGCAAAATCTGAGTCTATTTCAAGTAACACCAAGTCTGACTCTGACAAGTTGATTTTAAAATATGTTGAGTCCAAAACTGATAAGGTGTCAATGAAAACCAATTTTCTTGAGAAGGTGTCTGATCCAAAAATTGTTGATCAAAGAAAATTGAGAGCTGAATGTAAGAAAGTTGGAATAGGCAAAGGTTTTGTTAAGAAGGAAACCTTGAATGTTGCTAGAAAGAACTTTGAATCTGGTAAAGGACAGACCAAGCAACAATGGGTTTCAAAATGTGATAAGAGTCTGTGTTTAGTTCCCCAATCTGAGTCAGACCAGAAGGTCAGCTCTGGTGAACCCATCCTTGGATGGGTTCCCAAAATGAACTAATCTCTTATCATAATTGCAGGGCGGTCACGACGATAATATCTGGCACTTGGACAGTAGATGTTCCAAGCATATGACCGGATGTAAGTCCCTGCAATGTAGCTTTAGGATTCGCGTTGGTCCTAATGTTACTTTTGGAGATGATTCTCAAGGAAAGACTAAAGGTTTTGGTGTTCTTTCGAATGGTCCTCTTACTTTCAGAAGAGTCTCATATGTAAATGGTTTGAAGCACAATCTGATCAGTGTGAGTCAGTTGTGTGATGCTGGCTATGAAGTGAGATTCAGGTCTGATAAGGGTATTGTTCTTGATTTGGAAGGCAATGTGGTTCTTATTGCAAAGAGGGATGAGTCTTTGTATTCTTTTGACATGAGAAATCTAACTGTCACAAGAGAAGTCTGTTTCATGTCAAAGTCTCAAGATGAGCTGAATTGGTTGTGGCATAAAAGGCTGTCTCATATGAATTTCAAAGACATCAACAAGCTGTGTAAGAAAGAGTTGGTGTCTGGTCTTCCAGTGATTAACTATGAGAAGGACAAGCTGTGTGGTGCTTGTGAGAAAGGCAAGCAACATAAAGCTACTTTTAAGTCTAAAACATGCTCAACCATTGACAATTGTTTGGATCTGCTTCATATGGACTTATTTGGACCAATCAGTACTCCATCATTCACTGGAATGAGGTACTCCTTGGTAATTGTTGATGAGTATTCAAGATACACCTGGGTTTTCTTTCTAAGACACAAGAGTGAAGCTGCTGACAGCATTATTCATTTCATCAAGCAAGCTGAAATTATCTACAAAAGGCCTGTTAGGCAATTAAGAAGTGATAATGGCACTGAATTCAAAAACATCACTCTTAATTCATTCTGCAGTGAAAAGGGAATTTCACAAGTCTACTCAGCTGCCAGAACTCCTCAACAGAATGGTGTTGCAGAAAGAAGAAACAGAACTCTTATTGAAGCTGCCAGATCCATGATGGCTCAAAACAATGTCAAGTCTCATTTCTGGGCTGAAGCAGTACACACAGTTTGCTTTACCCAGAACAGATCCCTCATTGTAAAAAGACACCAGAAGACTGCATATGAACTTCTTAGGGGGAGAAAACCTGAGATTGGTTTCCTAAGAATGTTTGGAAGTCCTTGCTATGTTCTAAATCTGAAAGTCGATACCCAGCTCCAATAAGCGCAAACAAGCTGTCTCCTTATGTGGTGGGAGATAAGGTAGTAGTGGTTCCTGCTGATCTTGATACTGGTAAAATCAAGATTGGTAATCTGGTTTATGCCAATATTCATCCTTTTTCATGGGCTAAAGGATACGATGAGATGCTTTCTTATGGCATCATCCATTTGGCAAGGTGATGATTGAGAAGCCAGACTGGGTGTTTCAAGATCTTTTATGTGAATTTTGGGCGAGCTGTATTGTAAAACAGAATAAGAAAGGAGATGCTGCAATCTATGGCTCAATCCTCAACGGTAAGAAAAAGGTATACATTTCTTATGAGAGGCTTAGGTCTGCTTTTGAGCTGTCATATATGCCTGATGATGAATATGATGTTGTTGTGTCTCATACTGAAGCCAAAAATGTTTTACAAGAAGTTGGATATACTGGTCCATTGACTTCAGTAGTTAAAATGAAACATTTAACTGGTATTTGGAACTACTTATTGAGCACAATTTCGAAAACTTTACAAGTAAAGGCAGGCAGCTTTGATCAGCCTAATGTCCTATAATTGCAGATTTTTCATGCAATGGTCACCATGACCAGAATAGATTTTGCTGCTTTAATCTTTAAGGACCTTTGTGATCGCGTTCATAAGAAGAGCCTTATCATACCTTATGGTAGGATTCTTGCTCTTATCATTGAAGCTATTCTTGACAATGATTACAGTCTGGCAACTGGTCAGACGGTGGAATGCAAGTCTATAAATAACAACATCTTCAATAGTCCTAAGGTATATGTGCAGGGTCTGACCCGAGCAATGCAGATCTACCTTGATTTTTGCAGGAAAAGAGAAGAGGAACAAGAAGCACTTAGGGAAGCTGTCCCTTCTTCGACGCGATCTGGGTCTGACACTCAATCTGCTAATCAGGGGGACCCAGGTACACATGCTTCTGAACCCTCAAACTCTTCTGAATCTATTCAAAATTCTACTCCTACAAAAGAGGGTGAAGGGTTGGCCAAAACATCAGCCTCCCTAGCCACACCTTCGTCCATTCGCTCAAAGTCCGGCTCTAAAAGACCCCTTGTTGAGGACTTAGTACCTCTTAAGGCCAAAAAGAAAAGATCGAATAAGAAATCTGTGTCAGCTTCTGGGGTTGATATTGCTTCATCCATTCTTGAGATCCCCCAAGGTGCAGGGAAAGCTAAGGAACGTTCCAAAGCTGTCCCTGCCACCCAAGCTGACAAGCCGAATACACCACGCCCATCTGCACTCTCCCAAAAGAGTGTAGACAAGTTAAAGAGAACACTTACTGCTACCCAACCCTCCAAACAGGGTGAAGGTATTGAAAGAAAGACCTCCTCCCAAGGTCATACTGTGTCAAAACCGAATTCACCATCATCAGCCTCCCAAAAGTTGATGATATCATTAAAGGGGTAACAGAGGATCTAGCCCAGATCCAAAGTGAGTCAGAGTCAATGCACATCATTTCTGAGGATGGTCAGCCTAAGGAGAGAAGTATCGAACGCATAGGTGACACTGCTTCTCCTCCCCAAGCTGATCAGACTCCTTCTATCTTACACTCTGAGTCTGTACAGGCTGCCAATGCCCCTTGTATGTCACAAGGAGGGGTACAGGCCTCAATTCTCCCTAATTATATTTGGTGCAACAACACACCTCTGTTGAAGGGCAATCAACTACACAAAACATTACACCTGCAGAGTCTGTGTCTGCATCTGTCCTTGGACAGAGGGATTCTGCAGGTTACTTGGCTGTTTTTAAGGCAGTCATGTTAGCCCCTTGTGCAGCAAAGGGAACCATTGATGGTCCTCTCGATGTCAATGAGAATATGATCACTATCTCCGGAAGTGATTCTTCATTCGATGATGAGTTTTCCCATCCATCCTCAAGGGATGCTCTGATGGAAGATGCCAGTGGAGGAGTTGATCAAAATCAAGATCAACGCATTCCCACTGGCCCTCAGCCTGAACTAAACGTTAATCTTTCTCAGGCTGACCAACTCATCATCAAATCTGACAGATCCACTCATGAGACTCACTCTCATGAGCAAATGTTCCAAAACTCCTTAAACCTCCACCCCCTTCTAAATATTCCAAATGACCCTGAAATTAAGGATTGCAGGCTGCTCTTTCCAGAGTCAGTGGCTTTTAAGCCAACTGCAAGTTCTTCCCAAGCTACCACTATCTCATTTTCAGATGTGGTGGGTCAGCTCACTGAGTTCATTTCAACCTCTAAGGTTGAGAGCTCAAAGCTGACTGAATGCTTGGAAAAGATCCAAAAGGATCAGGATTTGACGGATAAGATGGTGAACAAGCTGAGTCATGATCAGACTGCATTAGAAGAATATGTTAAGAAAGCAGTTGATGTGATGCAGCAGAACTAGAGCAAGCTGACAGAGTCTCTTGACAGTCTTACAAAGGCAGTAACTAAAGAGAATGAAAGGAACAAGAGTACTCTGGGTTAGATTGAAAATGCAGCAACCAAATTTAAAAGAGAAGTCACCATAGAACTTCGATCTTCAAACAAGTCACAAGCTGACTTCAAGAATGATCTGATTGAAGCTTCTAAGGGTGTTAAATCACAGATTAAACTCCTCCATGAGGATTATGTTGAGCTAAGAAGAGCCTGCTGTCTTTCCAATATAAAGATTGACTTGATCAACCAAGAACTTAAAAGCCTCTTTGCTACTCCAGTGAGCTCTTTCCCTGCTGATGATGACAAAAAGGGGGAGAAGAATGCTACTAAAAGAAAAAGGGGTGCAATGAGTGAAGCTGAATTGGAGCTAGAAAGATAAAGACAAAAAGCTCAGGTTGACAAGGAGATTGAAGATTAATTTGAAAGATTGAAAGTAAGTCAAGAAAAGGCCAGAGCTGAGGAGGCACAAAATGATAGAAGATTGGTTGTGCATGGTTCTAGAGTGGAAGGTGAGAAGGAAGATGTGGAAGAGATAAAAAGACCAGAATCTGAGTCTGGTGGTGAAACTGTTAGAAAATTGAATGAAGAAATTGAAAAGGAGAGTGATACAACCAAGGGGGAGACTGTTAATGAAATGGGAGATATAAGGAAGGAAGTTGGTATTGAAAAAGAAAAGAGAGTTGAAAAGAAAAGGAAGTCCTCCCAAGCTATTCCTGTGCAAGCTGTGCCAACTCAAGCTGACCCAGCTCCCAAAATGCAAATTGATGAATCTTCATCCAGTGAAGACACAGCCACTCTGTCCCAGTTCATGATAAAGAAAAGAACAGCAGAAGCTGGGTCAAGTGGTGTGAAGATCTTAACTGAAAAGGAAAAAGATTGGGAGCTTGCAACTCAAACTGCTCCACAGCTTGGGGTAACAGTTGAGGTGGCATATAAGATGATTAAGGAGGACAGACTAGAAAGGGAAAGAATTGCTGCAACTAAGTCTGATTCTGAAATTGCCAAGGCTGTTCAAGAACAATTGAATAAGGAAGATGAAGAAGATCTTGCAGCCATCGGTTCTAAAAAGAAAGCTGTGAGCAAAGGAAAAGGAAAGAAGAAAGTGGTGGTTCATTCTAAACCATCACAGAAGGTTAAAGATGTGAAAGAAAGTTTGAAAGCCCATAATTGGTTTGATGCCTTAGAGAAAAGACAAGTAACTGAAAAGATTCATTATAAAAGGCATCCAGAACCAATCCTCCAGGTTCTACTGAAAAGGCGAAAAGGAAAGAACATTCCAAGCATGAGGTTTACAAGAAGAGGTTATGAAACCAACTGGGAAACCCATGATCTTGACAAACTGCTTGATCTAGGATACACAGAGTGGGTGGAACTACATAACATCATTACTGGTATGTCTGGAGTTCACAAAGAGACAGTCTTGGAAGCCATTGAGAAGAAGTTAGCTGCTGTTGTGAAGTACAAGATTGATGTCTCTGGCCTTCCAAGACCAATTGCATATGATATGGATTATGAAGATGAGTCAGCTGAGCCACTGAAGAAGAAAAGAAGAAGGTATGAAAGGATTGATGCTCCTGGAGGTGACCATTCAGTTTTTCTCCAAAACTTGTCTCCTACAGAGTTGCTAGCACAATTATCTTCTGGTGCAATTGACAAGATTCTTGATAATCTTAATCTGTCTCTACCTGCTGGTGTCAAAGATGCAAGATGTGGGAAGTTCATAACTGAACCTGAGCATGGGATGTACTTTGTAAATGCTAGAGGAAATTTGGTGTTTCAAAGGACTGCTGAACTAAAACAGGTACCATCTATGCACCTATTTACCTTATACAGATTCTGCAGAAACTTTAGTGAAGAAGGTAATGGGTATGAGCAGTTCCTTATAGATGAAGGGTTAGATAGGCAACTAGATGTGAGAGTTGCTCCATCATTTGAGGTTAAGCAAGAAGCAATTGAAATGCTTGGAGAATAGTGATGTAGATTGTAATATCTTTGATTTATTCTCTATATATACAAAGGCAGTTGTACAAACTTAGCTTCTTGGTTAAAATTTCACATCAGATTGAAAAGAACCCAAAAGATTCAAAGGGTCACAAGCTGTTAGTCATATTTTCATTTGATTCTTTGTAAGCTGATAGTTAGAAGTGTAGTTGGGTTTTGTCATCATCAAATAGGGGGAGATTGTTGAGTCCCAATGTTAATTGTAAATTTAATGATGACAAATCTGACCTATAAACACTTAGTAATCTTTTGGTTCTTGTAATCTGATCTGGGTCAGACTAAGCTGACACAACTTACGATCTGTCTCTGACCCAGATCACGCTTCATACTTGTAATTGTAATATCTTATGGAAGCAAGTGTTATTCAAGCTGCATCAACAATGTATTAGCATTCAGTCCAATTCGAAGAGGAGGATTGAAGATAGAAGACCAAGTTGTTAGTGGAAGACAGCTTGGGATTAGCAGTCAGCTTGGAAACACTTAGGCAGATTGGTGCCTTGACAAACGACCCAATCTGTGTCTGACAATCAAGTGAAGATAACAACCTGGATTGAAGATAAGGACAAATGACGTGACTAGGAAGAATCCTAGGATCCAGGTTGGTGGTTGTTTTACATATGCGTGTCCATACTCCTATTGGTAGATGAAGAATGTGCGTCAGTACGTGGGGGACCACAAGTACCATGAAAGGCATGATTGATTATTCCTTCATCAACCACTGATTGAAGAACACGTAGCTGCAACGGACACCTAATGAAGGAGCGCTTGTGCCTATAAAAGCCTCATTCATGGATTGCATATGCAGTGGCATTTCCTGAGAATCATTCTTCACACTAGTTTCTCTGCTCTTATACACAGCTTAGTCTGTACGAGATCAGCTTGGGCTGATTCTCTTGAGCTGAAACTTATTGATTGTTGTTTGTCATTTCATAGGGTTGTTTAGATATCTATAGGCTATCTTTATTCCGCAACAACCCTGTAATTCTTTGTATAGATTATTTCTTAATAAAGGATTACATTTGAAAATAACAATCTGTGTTCAAGAATGTTTTGATTCCTTTACTGCTTTACTGTTTTAATGATTCCTGCACTTTACTTACTTGTTTGATATTCTTTATCTGAATCTTAAAACGTTTGGTGTTTAAAAGTTTGTAAAGATTGTGGAAAGTTGTATTCGCCCCCCTCTACAACTGTTCTGTGTTCAATATACTTTGGTATATTGATACACCGTGGGACGTATCAATTACCCAACAGAATACTATAAACATATAACACAAACCCATAATGCAAATTTATATAGCTACTGGTCCATTTTCAATTTTCATGAATTATCAAAATAAATAACGCTTCATTATTTTCAAACAGAAGATATGTATGATAAGAAGAATTAAGTGAGATAAATGATGCATGCATACCAGGTATTGGGAGTGCTTGGTTGGTAAGTAACAAGCAACAAAAATTAAATCCGGAGGTAGTTTGGTGTTCGGAATTCCACGCGCTGCCGCTCTTCCATCGCTATTCCTCAGCCGCCACCGCCGCCGCAATGTAACATTTCGATGCTACTCATCTTCTTCTTCTTCTGGTATGCCAATCTATCTATACATACATTTATTTTTCTCTAAGTATTTTGGAAACTTTGTTAATATAGTAACAGTCAATATTGTGTTTATACAGTAAGTAGTACATATAGTAGTGATGGTCATTTTATTGGTGATTTTATAGTGATTGTGTTATTCGGGTTAAGCCCAACTATGATTTAGGAGGATTTAACTCGTACCATCACCAAGGTGGTCTAGTGGGTCAGGTGTCATTAGAGGTCTTAGGTTCGATACTTCTCTAGGTAAACATCTTCGCGATGGACGCAGAAATCATTAAAAAACGGTCACAGGGATACCACGGTACGATCACGTACATTTGAGTCAAAAAGACTTGCCCTCCCCAGAAAGCTTAATAGGGAAAAATTCATCCGTTTAGCCCTTTACCAAAAGGCGGAACCTTTCATAATGGAATACAAATTTAGAAACTAGTAAAGACTTGTTTGAACAGATTTTTGCCATGTTTTTTAATTATTATGCAGATCATGTTTCGTTTATAAAAGATGTGGCAGTAGCTCAACCTCCTGAGCACCTGCATCACCTTCTAAAGATGCTTCAGGTGAGAGGTAAAAGTAAAAACCCCCTTTAATGTATGATTCTCCTTTTATAGAGTTTCTTATTAAAAGGTTTTTACTATATTTAAATGCAAATCAATTTGTGACAGGTGAATCTGTAATCTCCCCTGCAACAAAGCAAGGGATGATTCCCCTGGCAGTTCCTCTATCGAAGAACAGCTCAGGTTTGTGTTAGATTTGAGGACATGAAAATGAAAAACAAAATTTCGTCTCATACATTTAATAATCTTTTGTTTTTACTGTATTGGTCTCTAGGTTCAGTTACAACACTCTTGAGATGGCCAACTGCTCCAGCTGGGTAAGCAAGTTTTGGCTCTTGCCCATCTTTGTGGAGTGGAACCATATACATTAGAGATGTGTCTGACAACTTTGACCCATTTACCAGTGAATGGGTTGATTCCTTTATGTTTGATCTCTAACGGATCAAACAGGTAAAACTAAAAAAAATAACTTAGAATAAAAAGGGTCATATGGGTCAAAGTGTATGTCTAAAGCTTGAACTCCTTAATACTTTTACTCAAAAAGTTATTGAAGGAATGTTATTCTTTTTAATTAAGTTTGTTGCACTATCGTGTATGAAAAAAAAAATTTTGGTTCTAAATGTTCTGGGTCAACTTGTTTTGGCCCAAATACCAAATATATCTGTGTTGACCCATTGCTTAATCCATCCTTTGTGCCACCTCAATGGCTCTATTATGGAAACTGTTCTTTTTAGCTTAATCTAGTTTCTTCTCTACAGTATGGAGATGCCGGTGGTTGAGGTCCGTAGTTATGGAGTGTGGCTTTTGGCCAAGAATGTGAGTTTTGACGTACTCTTAGTTGAATTTCAGAGCTGGCAATGTACTTGCATGCTAAATTTTAATAATTTCAGGTAGACCAATATATTCACAGAATCCTAGTTGAAGAGGATGCTAAGGGTTCTGCTGAAGGCATCAACGAATTGTTTCAAGCTTCAGGCGAAGCTGGTGAAAAACTATACACAAAGGGAGATTTAGCTAAATCCCGCAATTCAAATTTAGATGTGTACCTTCTCCAGAAGGTAATGAGATGATGTCTCGCTCATTCTTAATTTATATATGGTTTTACAGAAAAAGGGTCAAATTCCTTACAGGTTAGCAAAGGTGTGTTTGCCCAAAATACTACTTTGTTCATTTCTAGAAGTTGTTAATAAATAATCAATGTTTATCTTATAAATACAAAAAGAATAATTATCTAATTTTTTGCATAGAAAATATATTGGAGGCTGTATGCGTTAAGCATAGGCTTTTGAAATATGTTATATGTTCATGCTTTAGATATATTTGTGACTCGTATGAGATAAAGTACAACCCATTTCGGCCCATTCATAAATGATGGAAAACATGTTTGCAGGTCGGTCTTTTCCCAGACATCCTGGAACGTAAAGTGATGGACCATTTCAAGAAAGGAGATCATGTCAGACAACATTAACCTTTGTTCCTCTGTATTACCAATCTGATTTGCATAACTGTTGATCATCTACACATGATGGTAACAGGTCTCGGCAATGGTGACCGGAGAATTCTATACCAAGAAGGAGCATTTTCCTGGATTTGGAAGGCCTTATGTTTTCAATGCTAAGATTTTGCTCAAGTATGAGAAATTATTGGTTTAAATTATATGGGCTGTTAATTTACTTGTATTTTATATCTTAAGCCATATGTGCAACTTGTAGGGTTGGGCGTAATTCAGAAGCTAAAGACGCCGCAAGAGGGGCACTAAAGTCACCATGGTGGACTTTAGGCTGTCCATATGAGGTGTGGTTGAAATTGATGATCATACAAAGAATTATAGTTGTATGAAATGTAAAATAAGGAATACACAACGTATATGCAAGTTTCTTTCTCTTGTCATCATGATTTTGTTGATTTGAGTTAGGAAGTTGCTGATATGGCTGAATGGGATGATGAGCAAATTGAGTTTATAAAGGAAAAGGTGTCGGAAGAAGGAAAACAAGAAGATTTGCTGAAAGGGAAGGATGCTGCCCAGGTAATAATATGGTTTGTTAGTCATAAACAAATGTAATTTACTGCATCTACACGTGGGTTAATAAACTTTTTCGACCGTTGTAAGAATACCTTTTAGTATTGACTACTTGGTAGATATGGGTACTTTGGAATTCAAAATAATATATCCATATATGTAATGCCAACAATTGGTAAAGAAGTAACTTTAGTCTTTTCATTCAGATTTCGTTGTATGCTGCTCTAAGTTGTCTGTAATTAAACATGCAGATTTCATTAGATGAGGCTGCTTTTCTGCTGGATTTGGCATCAATTGAAGGGAAGTGGGATGAACACTTGGAACGGATTGCCCAATGTTACGAGGAAGCCGGGCTTCCGGAAATTGCCAAATTTGTCAAATATAGAGACTGATATACCATTTCAAAGAATGCGGTGAGGATCAACACTACCCAGACAAATTATAGATTTCTGGTTTTTTGCATTTAAGCAAATGCACCCAATTTGAGATTGTCAAAGTTTAATACACAGCATTTGTTATTATCACTTGCTATATTTACTTGATTAGGATACAAGTCATGTTAACATTGTAATTGACAAAAACACAAAGTTCTATAGACGATTACTATCATCAATTATTATGGATGGATGTACTGTCCAAGGTTGATTAGAATCATAATTATCAATTCTCTCCATGATGGTACTAGAAGTCTAGAAGATAATAAGGATTCAATAGATCCTAGAAAATTTAGCTGTCTTATACCTAAGTTTTACTTCATCTTATATATTGCGGGTCTTGGCCGGCTGGCCGTCGAAGAAGCATAAACTTGTTGAGAAAAGGGCAGCCATCCTTGCGGCCATGAAAGAAGTAAATCGTGTAACTTGCTTTTTAAAGGGACATGAGATTTGAATTGGACATATGAGATTTGAATCTAACATCTCTCTGTGCTTTTATGAAGCATTTTTATCATGACTACCAAACTGATAACCTTTTGGTTCTAAATTACTTGTTTCTCCTTTACAACCTCCGAATTACATTATGGTTTTAGGATTATCAAGTTAAAAAACTAAATGTTAAACATAGACAGCTGGTGTTCATGAACAGAGACTAGAAGGGTAGCGGCGGTGATGACGAAAATGGGTGGCGGTAATGGCGTTGGCGGTAGCATGTGGTTAATAATGTAAAAGTTGTTGATGTAAAAAGGCAGTTGAGTTATTTTAAGGGTTAACTTGTAAATTATTTCATTAAAGGTATTATAGGTCTGTTAGGTGAAAGTATTTGATTTATATCCAAAGAAAACTAAAGTCATATATTTAATGGAAGAAAATTTAACAAACCAACAATAGTTAGTGGAGTGGTAAGATGGTTTCTTTAAAAGTCATATATCCAGTGGTGTTTAAGGGTTTAAAGAGTAAAGACTAAACAATATTAAGAAACTGTAATCAAAAAAATGTTTATCGTCATCTTAAGTCCATAATTGAAGCCCACCAAATAGAAATCCGAAGTCCAATGTTAAATATGAGCCCATCAAGTATATCTTCATATTTCCCGCGGCCCTATCAAACAAATTAACGAATCTTAATTACAACAACGCTTCGACATCAACATATATCATATATCGAAATTGAACAAAAGATTGAAATTTAACAAATGTTTGTTTGGGCCCAACGTATCGCTAGGACTTAGCATTGTTGCAAGTTTATTTAGGAAAACACAAAGAAAAACTACTCGAAGTCATTGCAAGTGAAAGCCGTTTTTTAAAAGAGAAAAAAAAATCATTGCAAGTGAAACAATACATGACAAACACACATTTCCCTGGTATCCATTTACTTTAGTTGCAATCTTTTATTTAGTAGCAGTTTAGTGAAAAAAAACAAAGGTCTTTGTTTTGTTTTTTTTTTATTTAACAAACTTAATAATTATAAACTTAATTATTCAGTCAAAAAATTTATGTTTTTTTTACTTAATAAACAAAATTAACCGTCAATTACCTATATTCTACTTAATACATACAGACATTATTTTATGTATTTAGCCACTTAATACACTCAGCACTTAATAACTAAAAAGAAACAAAATTGGTGCAGAAGCATATTTCGGAACATGCTGGGTTGATAGCTAATGTTGTCCATTATGCTTGCCGAATGGTGGTACCCTCGATACCGTGCAGCGAAGAAAAATGTCTTCGAACAATAATGCCCATGTTAATGGAAGGGATATACAAGTTAAGATACAACCAACCATATGACTATTCAAAAACTATAAAACTATTTCGAGAAAGCTCTATGTTTACACATAGGATATTTATATATTGAAGTTTCATAATTCAATTTAGAAAGATGTTTTATCAAGATGTATCTCTATTACTTACTGATTATACTTGTCTTAGTTTCTATGCTAGCTAGGTTTGGAATTTAATAAAAACATTTCAATGAAACACGTATAAATCATGATATCCGAATATTGTTATGATATGTACAACACAACATAAAGGTATAATAAGTAAATAATGGGAAAGTGGGAGATGGGAACTTTTGATATCACACTCTATTTTTTAGTACAATGTAGCTTATCATGTCGAATAACAGAGTATATATAATTTGTTTAACTCTACAATTCGCCAGCACCGCCCGCCACCACCTATCACTGTCTGTTGAATCGTGTGGGTACCGTTCTAGGATTTTATTAAAATATATATACTTTTTACATTAAAATGGTATAAATTTTGGGGAGATGACTTAAAAGTCAATCACTTGCACACGTACTTTCCAGTTTGAACAATTTTGTGAGTGAAAGTACATAGGGTAAAAACTGTAAAACAACAAAATGTATAGGGGCGCCTTAAAAAAATTGAAGAGCAGATAAAATCCCTATTCTCTCTTCAGTCATCACAATCGCGCAGCCACAATCCCCGAGCTCTTTTTTTCCCCTTCTCTCCCGCTCATTCATTCAATCAAGCGAATTCACTTTTTTCTGTAAGTTTTTATTTCTTAAATTCACTAATATTTATTAATATATATATATATATATATATAATATATATATATATTATATATATATATATATATATATTATATATATATATATATATATCTTCAGTATATATTATTTAGGTTTTTAAATAGCAATTTTTTTTATATGTAATTGCGGAATTAATGATTTATGCGTTGTTATTGATTATATATGTTTGATTTAAGCGAATTCATTAATATGTAATTTGAAGTTAATTATTTTATGTTTTAGGGTTTTAATTGATAGTATTTAGAGTTTATGATAATATCTGTTTTATAATTTCTTTAAGTTTCACAAATAATTTATAAAATACAAATTATATGATGATGATGAAATTGAAGTAATATTTGAGGCTAGAAGGTGAAATTGTAGCAAAAAATTGACATGAGAATGCTAATAGTTGTTATCAGTCCCAACCTATCGATGTTTCGTTTTTCGGATAGCAACGTCGGATAAGATTATTTGTTAGGTGTTGGATTTGATTTTTAGTTTCTTTCGGATTATGCGTACATACATTGCAAATCATACAATGAGGCGTATATCTTTTTTTTTATCTTCTTTGGACAATACTTATAAACTAAATTATCCAATCAATTGTATAGAAACATTATCTAATCTAACAAATTATCGATAGTATCAAGGAAAGATAAATTTGTTCAAATACTATGTAAATAATATTTTCTTTAAAGTTTGCATTGGATATGGATTTTTTAGTATCTGATATATATGTTTGATTTAAGCGAATTCATTAATATGTAATTTGAAGTTAATTATTTTATGTTTTAGGGTTTTAATTGATAGTATTTAGAGTTTATGATAATATCTGTTTTATAATTTCTTTAAGTTTCACAAATAATTTATAAAATACAAATTATATGATGATGATGAAATTGAAGTAATATTTGAGGCTAGAAGGTGAAATTGTAGCAAAAAATTGACATGAGAATGCTAATAGTTGTTATCAGTCCCAACCTATCGATGTTTCGTTTTTCGGATAGCAACGTCGGATAAGATTATTTGTTAGGTGTTGGATTTGATTTTTAGTTTCTTTCGGATTATGCGTACATACATTGCAAATCATACAATGAGGCGTATATCGTTTTTTTTATCTTCTTTGGACAATACTTATAAACTAAATTATCCAATCAATTGTATAGAAACATTATCTAATCTAACAAATTATCGATAGTATCAAGGAAAGATAAATTTGTTCAAATACTATGTAAATAATATTTTCTTTAAAGTTTGCATTGGATATGGATTTTTTAGTATCAAGAAACGGATTTCTATATCTAAGTTATAAAAATATTGAAGTTAATGCGGAATAAACATCATCCTATAACCTAACCAAGAGCCGTTCTTAATTCGGTACGTTAAGAACATGCCGTTTTCTAGAACAAAATTGAAAAGCAATGATAGTTTACATTACATGGGAAAATAATATCGTAGGAAGGGTGGAAAACCAACAAACCCTTAGTATCTTAGTATCTTATTTACTATTACAACAAGACCATTAAAGATGTATGAAAGTGAGAAAAATTAATAAGCTTCTACAAAAAATACATGAACACATAAGAAAATTAAGTGACTAAGAAACTAAAAGAAGCCCCATGATCACTAAAAGCCTAAAAGGATATTATTTTCTAAATATGATGTTATATTCCAATTCTGTCAATCCGCACAATATTCCTTGCACTATCAATCCAAAACCAAAAAGGAATCACATATACTTGATGAAGAGTCTCACAGATATAAAGACAAACTTGAAGAGATTGCTTACTTTGTACAACAATGGAATGGGTCACAGGTCACCTACATGCTCGATTTTGAAGCAAGTAAATCTATCAAAAAAAAAATTATAACTTTATCTAAATTAATAGATTACAAACTGAAGGCACCATCCATCTTTAAATAGAGCTAAAAATCTTAGGTTTTGAAATATAGTTGTCAAAACTTACAGATCTAACTTAATTTATACACAATAACAAGATAAACAATAACAATTTGACAATTAAATAATGAAATAAACGACCCAATAAATTGGACACATTAACAGTGTTTCTTTGTTTAACTGCCTTTGGGTTTCCAACAGAAGTGTTTCCGGCTGATTTGTTGGGCAATAATGAAGTAGACGAACCAATCAGACTACCCAAATTATCTTGTATGGAAGTAAGCGTTATTGATTAAAACTGTATGCATAACATCACCATCATTTTACTTAACAATCTCAATGATATGGACAAAAAGTATTCCATTGGTTATCAATCTGAATAAGGTCATAAAAGTTGAGTTAATTACTGAAATGGTACCTAATGTTAATTACTGAAATGGTACCTAACGTTTGCGTCATATTACTGGTTTCATACCTTTCCTTTCGAAATTACGCTAATCATACCCAACGTATGCAAATCTCCACTCGGACCATACTGGAGGCCAACGCCGTCAGGTGGCCGTTAAAACCTCCCCCACGTGACTTGCACGTGAGGGGTAAAGATGTAATATCGCATTTCTTAATTACTTAAATGGTACCTAACGTTTGCGTCATATTACTGGTTTCATACCTAATGTTTCTTAATTACTTAAATGGTACCTAATGTTTAGTTATTAATTATTTATTTTTTTGAAAGGTGAATTCCGATTTAAGCCAATGTCTTAAAAACTGGTATTTTAGTCATACTGGTGTGGAAAAATTTCTGGTATTATCGGTATTACCGGAAATACCGACTATTTTTAGTTTGTTTTATTTTTCTTTTATAAAATTTTTCCAAAACTTGTTACAATTTAACGAAAATAGTCAAAATGCATTTATAATCCACTCAAAAATAATACCAAATAGGTTTTTTGTAACAAAATATAAGTTTAAAGTTCACAAATAACCAAAAATAGCAATAAAGTATCATAAAAACAATTTTAAAAAAATTTCAAATTTTCCTTTTTGAAAATATCGGAAATACCGCAACGGTAATACCAGAATTATCCAGGAATACCAAAAATATCGGCCGGTATTTACCGGTATTTAAAACATTGCTTTAAGCTTCGTGTCACAGTAAATACCGGCCGATATTTTTGGTATTCCTGGTATATTCCGGTATTACCATTGCGGTATTTTCGGTATTTAAAAAAAAAAAATTGAAGTTTTTTTAAAATTGTTTTTATGATACTTTATTGCTATTTTTGGTTATTTGTGAACTTTAAACTTATATTTTGTTACGAAAAACCTATTTGGTATTATTTTTTAGTGGATTATAAATGCATTTTGACTATTTTCGTTAAATTGTAACAAGTTTTAGAAAAATTTTATAAAAGAAAAATAAAACAAATTAAAAATAGTCGTACCGGCCGATATTTCCGATAATACCAGAAATTTTTCCACACGAGTATGACTAAAATACCAGTTTTTAAGACATTGGCTTAAATCGGAATTCACCTTTCAAAAAAAAAATACAAAAAAAAATAAAAAAAATTAATAACTAAACATTAGGTACCATTTAAGTAATTAAGAAACATTAGGTATGAAATCAGTAATATGGCGCAAACGTTAGGTACCATTTAAGTAATTAAGAAACGCGATATTACATCTTTACCCCTCACGTGCAAGTCACGTTGGGGAGGTTTTAACGGCCACCTGACGGCGTTGGCCTCCAGTATGGTCCGAGTGGAGATTTGCATACGTTGGGTATGATTAGCGTAATTTCGAAAGGAAAGGTATGAAACCAGTAATATGACGCAAACGTTAGGTACCATTTCACTAATTAACTCTAAAAGTTATTGTTTGGATGCACACTCATTAAGTTACCTTCGCAAGGCTGGGGCCAGATATTACCAAAGCTCGGCCTCAAAAAGCCTGCATTTATCAAAGCCTACATCAGAAGGCCCATATAGAAAAAATTTATGTATCAAATTTAATTTGAATGAAAAATGTATCCCACCATTTAATCTGGTTGTAGACGTATAAATTAAACAACTCTTTAGTAGTTCTTACCAAATGAAAAGTAGTAGTTGCTATTAGAACAATGCTGTTATAAAGCGTTACTATACTAATCCCTTGTATAATAGTTCTTACCAATTGAAAAGTAATAGTTGGTGTTAGACCGTGTTACCATAAAGCGTTACTATTCTAATCCATTATATAAGACATGAATTTATGACACAGTCATAAACAAAAAGAAATATCGATTGAAGTGGATATACTAGTTAACTAGTTGTTTTCTTCTTCAATATTAGTAACAAAAACAAACATACCATTCTTCAAAGTTCCTGTACAAATTCATAAAAAGATAATTCCATCAGTATTTGGTTTTCTGGAAAAAGCAATTTTATATAAATAACCACCCAACCAAATTCTGGCAGGGGGTACCTTTTACCAAAAAAAGAGCCCAAGTAGTTACTAGATTGAGAACTTGGGCCAAGTAACTAATACAAATATAACAAAATAGATTAAAAGTGGAATTCGTGACTGGCTTCTTAATGAAACAACATTTTATCAATCTTCAAATTGGAATCTTTTGTTCAGCTTATTTGGAAGGAGAAAAAACACAATACCCCGTGGAAACAATCTTTAATGGAACTCTAGGTTTTTATCAGCACAATTAGAGGTTTAAGTATGTGTAACTAAGAGCAGCTATAAAAAGTTTTTTTTTTTTTTTTGTGTGTGACTATTTTAGAATATGAAAGGCTAAAAAGAAAGATCTACATGCAGAAACTAACCCTGATTCACATTAAAAATTAGGAATATATAGAAACACCAACATACATACGTGTCATCTTTGGGTTACGGTATATGTGTTAACTGGTTTTATATGTTACAGTTCCTAAAAAATGGCAGACGAAAACAGTAATGTACATGAAAATGATGTGATGCTGGAGAACTCTGTTCCTGTTGAAGTTGAAGTTCCCGAGAACGAAGTTGTAGAAGAACATGGGGATGATGCTGTAGAGACCCAAGATAATAAGGAAGAAGAACAAGCTGGTGCTGCTGTGGAGGAGGGTAGTGCTCCTGCGGTAGAAGGTGTTGTGGAAAAGAAATGGCCTGGGTGGCCTGGAGAAAGCGTTTTCAGGATGTTGGTCCCTGTGCAAAAAGTTGGGGGCATAATTGGTCGTAAGGGTGAATACATAAAGAAAACTTGCGAAGAAACACGGGCTCGCATAAAAATTCTCGATGGTCCTCCTGGTACTACGGAAAGAACTGTAAGTTTCTTGTTCTTGTTAGGTTTCTGCATTCTCTATTTGATCAGCTTCTTCTACAATATGTGTGTCGTGTATCTTCTACCACGATTTATATAGATAAGAGTTATTTTGTAGTATGGACCCCTGTTATGGATGTTTGAGGAACAAATAAATTTACTAACATAAATGATTAGCAAGAAGACCAAAAATGGGCTTGCATTAAAAATGTATTATAATACAATGCAGATATAATTATCAAACTGATATACTGATTAAATTTGTAAAATAACCCTCGGTAAATCTAGGATTTAAATATCATGTATGTCCAACTTAGTTGAGGAGACGTAATGAAAGAGTAGCTAACTCGGAGCTAAAAATGTAAAAAGACATACCAAAAAAATGATATGCTCAAGTTAGTAATATAAGCTACTACAAGCAGGTGTTTATTTTTAAAAATATGTCAACCAAACAAAGATGCTTAATTTTTCATAAAAAATAAGCCCCATGTAAAATAAGCTCCTTATAAGCTATATATTAAACATACCAAAAATGCAAGGGAATATAGGAAACAAACTACATATTTGATATGTTTGTTTTAGTGTTTAAAAACACATTGACAACTAGGCAAGTGACAGTGGAATAGAAAACAATAAATGATATACACATTTTTAATATAATGTTGATATGATATAACTCTTTATAGAATGGTTTCATGGAAACATGGATGGCTTCAATTGATAAACAAAATAGCACCTTCAGTGTCTCAGTGCGATTAAAAAAAAAGGCTGTAAATGAGGCTGTGAGTTTGTTGGTCATGCTAAGATTAACGATTCAACCGTTCAGGACTTGTGTTAGAATGGGGAGAAATGTTGATCATAAGTATAATTTAGATATTAGTTATGTAATCATTTGGGCAATAGTGTATCATCTAGTGATTTTGGCATTAGTTAAGAGTAAATTTTTATAGCAATGTATGATCCAATGTGTGTCCGTACAAAACTACTTCATGTTCTCTTAAAAAGCTGGAGTAGGACATGTGTGTCCATTTACCCATGGTGTACTTTAGAAGAACTGATCATAGGTAATACCCAAAAGAAAATATGAAGCAAGTTAAATGACAAACGTAAATACTGAACAAAACCGGATCAGTTAAAAGTAAAATTATGTTATCCCAATAACTTAATGAATGTGTGCAGGTTCTCTGAAATTTAAGGCAACATTTCAATTGTCAAAGTGGCTTCATTAAGAAGAGCCCAAGATTCAGATTGAAGTTCAGCGTTTATCGAGAAGCATGTATGTTATCTGGTAACTTCAGAACTGGATGGATTGATGTCTTGCCGCGTGTTGCTTGTCAAACAAGTATAGAAAACCAAGAGATAAGATGGTCTACAATAATAATGAACAAACTAAAAATAAGTAAAAAACGTTAAACATGGGATCCATATAAGTTAAGGAACAAATAATCTTGAATCATAATACTTCTGTAACTTTTGTAGAATCACTTAATACGGTCTGATTAAATTTATACCTCCAAATACATAAAATGTTCTTATAGAGATAGGTTGTAAGAGTGTATTCTTTAGTATGTAACAAATACAACAAAAGATTGCTTAGGTCATAATGATACAAGAGAAATCAATAAAATTGGTGCTGTTGGCAACAAACTGTTAAGTCTAAAATGCCACAAAATTAAGCATGGAAGTTTGAAGGGGTGGAACACGACTATATGTCTCAATTTGTACTTATGATGCATTAAATTACATTGTATGGAAGCCTAGTAAAGTCATTGTTTCGTAATCGCGCTAGCTAAAAGATTTTGCGATTTTGTTGTTACTTAAGAGATGTACACTATGTTTCTAGGTGTTGATCTCTGCAAAAGAAGAGCCTGATTCTCCTATGCCTCCAGCAATGGATGGTTTGTTGAAGGTTCATCAACGCATCATTGATGCTGACACAGAGTTTACTCAGGCTGCAGCTACCTCTATTTGCTCAAGGTTACTCGTTGCGGGTGCACAAGGTGGAAGCTTAATAGGCAAGCAAGGTGCCACCATAAAGACTATTCAAGATTCTTCAAATTGTAAAATTCGGGTTATGAGTGGTATGTATAAAAGTTAATGCATTTTTCATATTTAGTTCACTCTAGCCTCATCTTCTCTATGGCCTATAGCTTGTACGCAGAGGTGGAAAATTGCGGGTTGGGTTAAACAGGTGTGGCATAAAAGTCGGGTTGGCTTGGAGTATGTTTTGTTCTGTTACATGATAAATACTACATAAATAAAATCTAAATATTGAATATAATACTGTAATTGGGAAGGCTTTATACTTGAAAAAGTAAAGAAACCATGTAGGTGATTTTACCGATTTGAGTCGTAAAGATAATATTTGGTACATATTGACCTATCACGAATAGGTGTTCAATCTCTGCCTCTATTCGTGTGGTATCTATGCTTTGGTTGCGTTTCCCAGGTGATACTGATGTGCTCTATCTGATGTGATTCTCCAGAAAACCTACCAATTTTTGCTATACCTGATGATAGCGTTGTTGAGATACAAGGAGACCCTGCTGGTGTGCGCACCGCTCTAGAATTAATTGCAACTCATCTAAGAAAGTTTTTAGTTGATCGAAGTGTTATCAGCATATTTGAAACGCAAGTAAGTCCTCTTGCTGAGCATAGTCTTAAGTGTGGTTATTGATCTTTAGATTACTAATAACATTTAAGGGGGTGTTCGGATGTATGCCTTTAAATATGATCATTCCGACTTGCAGAGTAAGAATCAGACTATGTGTTGGCTAATTAAGTTGAGGATGATGATATAGGTTTGATACAGGGGTTTTTTGATGTGCTTTTATATTAGTGATTATGTGAGTTTGTTTAATTAAATTCAGACTCTCAGCTGGGTAATGATCACATAGTCAAACGTCAGAGCATTATAGTACTTGCCTGTTAAGTCCAATATCTGGTTTATCTGACCCTTGCAATAAAAAGCTGTGTTATTTTACTCAAATGTAGCAGTCCTTGATTGAGTTAACTTTGTTTTTCTTTGTGATAGATGCAAACACCAAATGCTCGTCCAAATCAGGAGATGCCACCTTCTCAACCATGGGGGCCACCATCTCACCAAGGTTTCCCGATGAATACTGGTGGTGGGCCCGGTTTTGGACCCAATCCATTTATGCCACCACAACACCAATATGACAACTATTATTCAAGAGCAGAGATGCCTCCACCTTTGGAGAAACAGCATCACCAGGGTCCACCTTATGGTAGGGATCCGTCTATTGGACAACCTCACACACCAAATTTGCAGCCACAACAGTCGATGGTAACGAAGGTATATCTGTTATGGAAGCAGTCCACTATAAGCCTGTTCGATCCTTGTCCTATTCATAAAAGTTTTATCCATTTTGACCTTTTGCCTACCCTCCAACCTATGCAAATTTGCCACTTCCATTTTCAATCAATTTTTTTCCCAAATTCCAATAATTAAACTTAAACTACACTTGTATTCTAAATTAAAAGTTTGTGGCTGGTGTCTATGTAGGTATCGCAAAACATGCAAATTCCTCTTTCATATGCTGATGCTGTTATTGGTACCTCGGGTACTAATATTAGCTATATTCGACGTGCCAGTGGTGCAACTATTGCAATACAAGAAACAAGAGGCGTTCCTGATGAAATGACTGTTGAGATCAATGGGTCTGCGTCACAAGTTCAAACAGCTCAGCAGTTGATACAAGTAGGTATTCCATAAATGGTTAGCCTGTCAAACTATGCATAAAAACACATTTTAGGGTTTGGGCAACTTTTGGCTCTGTTCGGACCTGTTTTTTTTGCTATATTTTACATTTCAGAGATGAAGCATAACCCCAGTTGACTTGTTAGAGATAAACATAAACTGAATTTCCCTATTTGGAACTAAATTAAAGGAAATTGCATCTTTTGTAATTATTGATTTTGTTTAGTGATTAATCTATTACTTTCTGTTTCATGATTCAGAATGTTGTAGCTGAAGCTGCAGCTGCTGCCCAGAATGCAACTGCTCCGCCTCCTGCTCAAGGAGGCTACAATAACCCCTACCCTGGCCATGCACCCGCGTACCCATCTCAACCTCCTCCTGCTGCCCATGCGCCTCCAGGTGCTGAGTATGGTGGACCTGTCTATGGAGGGAATTACGGATATTAAAGAATTTGTTCTGATATAAAAGCCCTTTAGATGTTTTTCAAGGAGTATGGGCTAATGTTGTAACAGACGTGTGCTTGTCTAGAAATAGCTAGGTCTTTCGTTATGGAACTGCTTAGAACATGAGAATCTTTGATTCCTGTCTCTCTTTCTTTGCTCTTATGCAATTCTGTTCTGAATGATTGTGTTGAGAGATTATGAAGGCATTTCTTCATTTTTGGATGCCGTTTATACAAGCAAGAGCTTTTGCAACAAAGGCAATGTTTTAAAATGCTAGATATACATGAGACTCTGTGGTTGCGTTTCTTTTTAGTAACTACCTTGAAATACGAGTATTATATCAGCACAAATCTGTCAAATGGCGACACTTAAGTAGTTTTAAACATTGAAATTAGTATATCTAGAAAAGCATGAATCAAACCTTATTACGAATTTATAATTTTACTGAACACTTTTTGAGCTACCAAGTTGTCTCTCTCTGATATGAAACATTAAAAAGGCTTCATTCTGCAAATGCTTAAAAATCTGAAGTTCAAGATAAAGTCACAAATGCTTAAAACAAATTACTAGACTTACGAGCTTTCTTTGAGATTTTAGAATGAACATAAAAAATAGTCCAATTTTTGACTCGTTGAGAGTGATGGAAAGAGATTGGTTGATATAAAGATTCACTGTGATCATATCCGTTCAATGCGCTACGGTACATCATATTATGATTATTAAGTAATAATAGTTGGCTGGTGGGAAGTGGGATGACAATGGCTTCGCTGATAATATAGTATAAGATACGACGAAATATGGTTTAAATCGAAATACTGGTATACCTTAAAAGGGCAGAATCTAGTTTGAATATTTTTGAAAAAAAAAAAGATAACAAGGTTAAAGTAACAAAGCGAGATATATATGATACTTTACAAACCATAATGCGCAAGTCGACAACTTTTTTGGGAGCAAAAAACATTATCAAAAAGTCACCTAAAACACGAATTTAATTTCATACTTCTGATCATGACATGCCATGAACAATGTCTCTTGTATACAGAACATGACATGAAATGCCAACACATTACAAACAATGAAACAAGATAACAATACTGCCGAACTGAGCTTGTCCTATGATTGGGACCTTTTTAGTGTAATTTATAGGTTCAATCTCTAACGACCAAAAGTTCAAGAAGGCAAAATTCCCATATTTATTCGCCGCAACTACTTTTAAAATGCCTGCTATGTGTTCACCTCTCATTTATCGTAAATTAATAATATGGAAACACTAAGACAACTGGGAGTCAAACAAATGGTGCTTTTTAAAGGGTTATTTCAGGTCTAAACTGTAGGTCAGATGCTAATTCATGGAGTCTGCTAATAATTTTCTGAGCTACATCACCATATGCTTTTGAAACGGCAGAATTTGGATTAGATACAACCACAGGGACACCTTCATCAGACCCGCTTCTGATCTCCTCCTCCAAAGGAATCTATAACCATAAATCATCATGATTAAGTGGTAACATAATGCCAAGAAAGAATCCGTTAAAGCATAAGGTATCATAAGACGCCAAAGAGTATAAACGTACTTCGCCAACGAATCCCAATCCCATCTCATCGGCTGTTTTACGGGCACCGCCTTTTCCAAAAATGTATGAAGGTTTGGTACAGTGTGGACACTTGAAGTAGCTCATGTTCTCTATAAGCCCCAATATCTGAATAATAATTATAAACGTTACTATCTACCGAAAGATAATGTTTTATAGTATGACATAACAAAGATTATTGTTTCTCTTTTTGCCTAATTCTACAAATGAAACTACAAAGATTTTACAATTTAGGAAAATTGCATTGGTAGTGAAAACAAGATCAAATCATCTTAAAATGCAAAAACAAATATAATGACACACACAAGTTAAGCTGGCATTGTTTAGCAAACATGTGTGCTATTGAGATGACTTGAATCCTAACCCAAATTGGAAATCTAATATCAAGCAATTTCAAACTATTTGTGTGAAATGAGTCAACTTGGGTAACATTTTCGACTACGGGTCATATGAATGATATTAATAGATTCGACTGAAAAGAAAATGGATAGGTCGAACAGTTGCTCACAGCATACTCAACTGTTTGTGCCCTCCTATATTATTTTTAACGATAGATAGTGCCCGCGCGTTGCGGCGGTGAGATGGTAGGGGTGATAGGTCAAGTCATAGAGTATGATAGCCAAATGCCTTAGCCGTACGGGCTCCGCCCTCGGATTTAAAAATTCGTCGAAAGTATATCGAATGACATCTCTAATGGAAGAGCATGAAATTTTAAGAACACCCATACAATTTTTATAATTTATCGATATACGGTTTTTGAGATAAAAGATTTTGAATGAATTAGAGGAATAAAATTATTTATGGATGAGAGAGAAAAAAATGAGTGGTTGAGATTTGAGGAGAGAGAAAAAAATGAGTGGTTGAGATTTAAGGTTATTATAGGTATATTAGGTAGAGATGTTTAAATTAGTGAATAAAGAATAGGGGTATTTTGGGTAGTTCAAATCATCTTTTCTTAAAAAAAAAAGGCAAAATGCTTTATAAGATAGTATTAGATAGGATCATAATTCATAATACTAGTCTTGTATTCATATCTAGAAAATATATATAATATGGACAAAGAAATGTTTGTAATCATACCGGAACCGAGACTTTGGAAAACATTTTAACTCCTCTTCGAGCATCCATTAATGCAACATCTTGCGGAGTTGATACAATCAAAGCTCCTTCCACCAAGAAACAGATTTAATCAAGTTAAAAATGCAAAGATGTAAACCTCCAAAAGATACTGTATATAAAAGAGCATCAAGTTTCACATTAAGTCTCTTCAATAGAAACTGTAACTATAAAGTAATACAGTTATATACCTGATAACTGCAGCCTCTGTGACATGGAGATCTGAGCATCACCGGTGCCAGGTGGCATATCCACTACAAGGATATCTAATTGCCCCCACTCAACTCCTCTAGTCATTTGTTCAAGAGCTTTCATCACCTATAAATAATGCTCAGATACAAATGTTGAAAAATATAACATTCATTGAAATCATTTGAATCTATTCAACAGAAAAGTTAGATTTCAACCTATAGAACGAGGATAGAATACTAGCAATATTGTAGAAAAACACATACCATAGGACCCCTCCATACAATCGGAGCATCTTTCTCAACAAGAGATCCCATTGAGATACACTTGACTCCATGGTTTTCAATTGGAATCATTTTATTACCTGACAGTAATAGAAGATCAGAAAAGGAGTTCTGAGTAGGCGAGTACATTAGTCAAGCGCGCAGAGAACTAGAACCATACATAACATGTAGAGGTGCAAAGTGGGTGGCTAGGGTAACAGCTCCAAATGGGTTCGGGTAAAGTATAGTTTTTGACTTTTCGTAAGAGTCAAAAGGTTCAGGTTGGGGTTAGAGCCAAAACATGTCTAACTTTTTGAACACTCCTAGTCTCCTAATGAATACTTTATGTTAGATAAGATAACAAAATTATATTACAGTATTACTACAAAATGTATTAGATAAAGCATTTACTAGGTTTTGTAATGAGCTTTGGGAGACTTTGGAACAGCTCAATCCATTTGACCCGTTTTACTTATAGAAATATTTTTGATCCATAAGTTAATGGATTAAAATTGATTTGTAATGGGATCAGGCTAACATACACATGTATGTGCAGTTACATGCTTCTTCTCCATTTCTAAAAGTTAGTTCTTAAAGGTTTTGGCCCAAAGATATGATAATGTACATTGTTAGACACTCCAGCTTAATATGCACATTATACAACATCATTCCGTTTCTCCTCTTAGCAGTTACATAACCTTCAAAGTGGCTGATCTAAGAAAGATCTTCTCCCGTGGACGTTCGTGGACGTTTTTCATTTTTCACCCGGTCCTCACATCCCAATGCAAAGGTTTTTATATTAGGTTTATTTTGGAAATGTGAAACGCGTGCTACAACTATGTTTCTCTAATAGGCTCGCTTCTTCAAGCTCATGTATTCATAGAGAAGAAGATAACCGAAAATAATTAACGACAAGCAAAATCCAAATTCTCCTAGATCATCTACACAGCAAAAAAAATCCGATCCCGATGGGGAAAACCCGATATTCGACAAATTTGGGTCAGGTTTCGGGGAATTATCTGGTTTTTTCTCCAAGTTCAGGGTAGGATCGGAGCATGTTTACCCGACCTGAGGGAACCAAGCAAACCAAAACACTGTCATCTTTTGGCAGAGTTAGAAGGCAGATTGTCTATATTGTTTGAAGTTATTTGCAACATATATCATGGTCCTAAATATCACTCTATCTTATTGTCATTGAAGTGCATATAATCAACTTGATATATAGTTGACATAGCAGCTAGAGAAATGTAATTTGAGCATCATATCAAATATCACCTGCACTTACTTCAGGCTTTCCGTGCAGTTTCATCATCGTTGGGATCGATGGTCCATATACATCAGCATCGAGCAATCCAACACTAAGTTGACACTTACTGGCTAATGATACAGCCAAGTTCACTGCACATACAAAGTCAACATGCTATTATCATCAAGGGTCAGTTTCATGTGAGAATTCCCTACTTTGGGCAAAATCCCCAACAAGTAATACATTACACTATATGAAGGGGGAAAAAACGAAAAATGTCAAAGTTCACACCACCTTCACACAAAATAACGTAACTGTAAGAATTCTCACAAAAAAGGGTTGTTCCCATCAGAACTCAACCCTTATTATCAATACCCATCTTTTAGTTTCAATGTTTCCCCAACAAATGAGTCTCTTAATAACCATCCCATTATTTTTGAATTCACAAATTTAGACTACAAAGTTTACATTACTATGGTGTATATATTATACTACTGAAATCATAATAATCAGTTTTATCAAGGTATTGTCTAGCAAAACCAATTCACATTCCGTTTTTCAGATATAAGGCCAAAACTATCAACCGTTGGAGCATACACATAAAGGTCAATAATTTGGGAATGTATTTTGCTACTGTATGCATCATACTTAAAAACTTCCTTTTATATGTATTAAACTCTCGAAACTTCATACTGTAATTACTCCATGATCTCTTCATCAGGTCACCGGTTTTCTAAAATAACATGACAGCCATACACACCACCTCGTCATCTCATCATCACGTCATTTTAAAAAAGTGCCACATCACCTATTTACATGCTATAGGAACGGAGATAGATACAATCGAAATACGAATAACTGAAAGTTTGCTACATACAATAGAGCACTTTTTTGTTCTATACATACAATAGCAAAAAAAAAATTCAGATACATTCTCAAACAGCTTGCCCATACAGATTTTTTAGAGTAAATATAAAGTTAACCATCTAAATCAATGATAAAATGAGCAAAATCCCTTAAAATATATTTGAAGAAGAAAAAAAAAAGCTAATAATTTTATTCAAAAATATTTGAAAAGAAAAACCAGCAAAAATTTATAAAATAAATAAATAAAATTACCAGCAGTAGTTGATTTGCCAACACCACCTTTACCAGAAGCAACAGCTATAATATCTTTAACACCATCAATCTTTAAGCTTTGAGTGGCATATCTTCTCAAACTTCCAACCTTATTTCTTATATGGGTATTCTAATATAATCATAAAGAACACATTTTTAACTAAAAAAACAACAAATTATATGATAAAGCTAGGATCTTGGAAAGGACCCAGAAACTTACAGTGGTAATCTTGGAAAATTGATTCATGAATGTTTCTGTATTTGATTGATATATATTGGGAATATTGAAGGAGTGAAAATACTGAATGGGAAACTACTGGGAAATTTTGGGGGAGTTGGAGTTCGCTTTATATGTCGGGTTTTGGGTTTTACCCGGACTCGTTTATTTGTTTGGAGCAATCCAAGAGAATCAATTGTCTTTAGTGTATTTACCCTTTTTACTAATGAAAATGATCCTCACATAATATTTTCTTAATTGTATACATTAAACAACTATACAGTACAATTATATAGTAATACATATACTTTACATTAAAATTTTTATAAATTAATAATGTTGAACTGAAATATTTTATTAAATTTAATGAATTTGTTGAGTATTAAATTATAATACTTTTCAGAGTTATTTTCATTACATGCCCCTGGAGTATGCCATATTTTTAAGTTTCACCCCTCTCGTTTTTTCGTATCATTACATACCCTTATGGTGACTTTTTATATCAGTGCTCACCCTTCACCCTAACGTCCGTTTGTGGGTCTCCGTTAAATCCCTCATGTGCAGGGTATTTTGGTCCTTTTATCTCTAAAAATCCCTTTTTGCTTCTTCTTCCTTTTTCCTTCTTACCTGCTTCTTCCTCTCTATATCTATGAATATCTCTATCTGTGTCATCCATACTAGAATAAGTACATACATATAGTGAGGAAGAGGCGAAGAGCTTTAAAACACTTACGGATAATTTCAAAAAGCCCATGATTTCGTAAATCCTATATTGACTTACAAATCCCCACCAATCATCAAATAACCATTTTCTTCCAAATCAGATCTGTATCATCTTAAATCTATATTCTATTTTCAATCTACACATATACATACACATATGTATCATCCTATTGTTAAGTAATGAGATTGATTTAGGCTTTTATTGATAGATTATAATTGATTGATTACAAAACGAGGTCTTAAGCCTCTATTTATACACAACTATGGTAAGGAAAAAAACCTAATTCTTGACCGACTCTTCTTTCTTGGACTTGGACCCTTACTGGGCCGATTCTTGTTACGGGCTTTTAGCTTGAACTCGGGAAGTGATGAAACTGATTCTGATCCCACTTTCTAACACTCCCCCTCAAGTTGAATATTGGGACTACCGAAATTCAACTTGCTTAAACACTTATGAAACATAGATGTTCCCACATCTTTGGTTAAAATATCAGCAAGTTGTTCTTCAGACTTAACAAAAGGTAACTTGATGATTCCACTCTCCAATTTTTCTTTTATAAAATGACGATCAACTTCCACATGCTTGGTTCTGTCATGTTGAACTGGATTCTCTGAGATCTGAATAGCAGCTTCATTATCACTCATGATTTTAATGCTTTTTTGGGAGCAAAACCTATTTCAGACACCAGCTTCTTCAACCACAAAGCTTCTGCTAGTCCTCTAGCTATACCCCTAAACTCAGCTTCAGCACTAGACAAGGAGACAACTTTCTGTTTTTTACTTTTCCATGTAACCAAGTTACCACCTATCAATGAGAAATACCCTGAAGTGGACCTTCGATTACCTTTATCTCCTGCCCAATCTGCATCTGTATATATCTGAATCTTAAGATGACCATTAGCTTTAAATAACACCTCATGACCTGAAGTCCCTTTAAGATACCTGGTAATTCGTAGAACCGCATCCATATGATCTTCCTGAGGTTGGTGCATAAATTGACTAACCACTCCAACAGCATATGCTATGTCTGGACGAGTATGAGCCAAATAAATAAGTTTCCCTACCAACCTTTGATATCTATTTTTATCAGTGGCTCTAGCATCTGTCTTTATAAACAATTTCTGATTGATGACCATGGGTGTGTCTGCTGGTTTGCAATCAATCATTCCTGTTTCAGCTAAAAGATCCAATATATACTTCTTCTGACAAATAAAAATTCCATGTTTAGACCTTGAAACTTCTATTCCAAGAAAGTACTTCAAATCTCCCAAATCTTTCATTTCAAATTCTGCAAACAAAGCTGTTTTTAGTTGATCAATCTCCTTTTCATCATTTCCTGTAATAATCATGTCATCAACATAAATTATTAGACATGTTACTAGATTTCCTCTATGACGAAGGAACAATGTGTGATCAGAATTGCTCTGTTGATATCCATACTTCTTCATAGCAAGAGTAAATCTTCCAAACCAAGCTTTAGGTGACTGTTTAAGTCCATACAAGGACTTCTTCAACCTACAAACTTCTCCATGTTTGAAGTTACGAGAAAAACCTGGAGGAGGATCCATATATACTTCCTCTTTTAATTCTCCATGCAAAAAAGCATTCTTCACATCGAACTGATGAAGAGACCACCCCTGATTTGCTGCTATTGAGAAAAGAACCCTTACTGTATCTAGCTTTGCAACTGGAGAGAAAGTTTCTTAATAGTCAATGCCATAGGTCTGAGTGTACCCTTTGGCAACAAGTCTTGCTTTATATCTCTCTACATCCCCATTTGGTTTATACTTGATGGTATATATCCATCTGCACCCTACTGGATTCTTTCCTTTTGGAAGAATACACTTCTCCCATGTATCATTTTTTATAAGAGCCTCCATTTCACTATCCATAGCATCCTTCCAATTTTTTAACTTTAAAGCATGTTCTTCATCTGACGGGAGCTCTTCTGAATATAGTTTTGCTGCAAATGCTTTTGCTTCTTTGGAGAAGAGACCTTCTGCAATATTAGCAAAGTTGTCTACTAGATACTTGGTAGACCGAGAACTTCTTTCTGGAGAATATCGCTTTGCAGGTATTCCTCTGGTATACCTTGGTGGAAGAACATATCTTTCTGGAGCACTTTCTTGAGTCACTTCTTCTATATTTTCTGACTCTCCATTAACATTTTCCTGCACTTCACTATCTGGAATATCATTCAAAGTTTGGCTTGGTTCAGAATTACTTACCTCGGATATCAGGTCTGGACTCGGGTGGTCACTTTGAGAGGAGGACTGTAATTCTTTATCTGGAGTTTGAACTTCTGATGGAGTAGTGGTCTGGACTTCTGATGAATATTGAAGCCAACTCAGTGTGTCACTTTGTTCCTCCCCCTGACCACTGAGTTCCTGAGAGTAGAAATATTTGTCTCCAAAAAATCACAATTCATCGTAGTAAACATACGTTGTGTTTTAGGATTGTAACATCTATACCCCTTTTGAGTAACCCCATATCCTACAAAGACACATTTTTCAGCGCACGGTTCGAGTTTATTACGATATGATTTTGGAATATGAACAAACACGGTACATCCAAACACTCTAGTGTGCAAAGTAAGAATCGATGGAAGCTTATGAAACTCCGAGAGGACTTGCAGAGGGGTTTTCATATCGAGAATCTTTGTAGGAAGACGATTTATCAAGTAAGTGGCAGTAGCTAGGGCTTCGGGCCAAAAATATTTTGGAACTGAGGACTCAATAATAAGTGCCCTAGTTATTTCTAAAAGAATCCTATTTTTCCTTTCAGCCACACCATTTTGTTCGGGGGTATGAGGGCAAGTGGTTTGGTGGATTATTCCTTTGGATTGAAAAAACAAGTTCATTTGTGAACTCACATATTCTCCACCATTATCTGTTCTCATGATTTTGATAGATTTTTGAAATTGAGTTTGGACCATGTTATAGAAAACAGTGAATCTATCATAAACTTCATCTTTATTTTTCAGAAAATAGATCCATGTCATTCGGGTGCAATCATCAACAAAAATCACGAAATACTTGAAATTATGACCTCCAACAACCGGTGCAGGACCCCACACATCTGAATGAACCAATGAAAATGGAAATTGAACTCTAGTATTACGAGGTTTAAAAGACTGCCTATGACTTTTTGCTAGAATGCAAGTTTCACAATCAATTTCTTTATTTAACGGAAAGAGTTTCGGAAACAAAACATGTAAATAACTAACTGACGGATGCCCCAATCTTCTATGCCATAACCATGCTTCTCTTTCACTAGTTTCATGAGCAAGCATGACAGTCCCACTTTCAGTAACTTCATCAACATAATACAGTCCTTCTCTCTCAGTGTCACGCCCAATGATCCGTCCCGTCCTGATATCCTGTAACAAACAAAAGGTTGGATGCATGAGAACTGAGCAATTAAGTTCCTTTGTCACATGACTTATTGACAATAATTTGTGTGACAAAGAAGGAACATAAAGACAATTAGACAATTTAATGTCTGGTGAAATTTTAACTGTTCCTCCAGATTTAACATCCATTCTTCCTTTATTAGCTGCTTTAATATACATTTTCCTTGGTTTTGAAACTTCTGAAAAATCAGATAACGCATACGTCATTGTATCCGTTGCCCCACAGTCAAAAATCCACGATCCATTGGACTCGTTACATTTTCCATTCACACTATGGGCCTGCCCATTTAATTGAGGTGGGCTTAGATTATTATCTATATTTTGACCAGGCCCATACAAAGGATTAGGCCCATTAGGTTTAGATGAATAAAAAGAGAAGTTATTAGGGTGAATCGGTTTATTTTGGAAACAATATTGGTTTCCTTTGAAACAAAATTTGTTTCCTTTTTCCTCTTTACCTTTGACCACCGAAAATACCTCCTCCTCATTTCCCTCTCCGGCCGCCGCCGCTACACCACCAAAACCACCTGGCCGACGGTCACTGTTACCTTCTTTATTTGATTTTCCAGTGGTGGTAGGTGTGGTGTTTTTGGTAGGTCGGGTTTTCTTCTTTGGACCGATCCACCAATCCGGGTAACCCACGATTTCAAAGCATTGTTCTCTTGTGTGTCTTGCCATACCACAAGCATCACATGTGAGATGTGATTTATCATCTGGTTCCTTTTTCTTGTTGTCAAATCGGCGGAAACTTTTGGTTACAAATCCGCCGCCGCTGGTATGGTCTCCGGCGATTAAGCCGGAGGCAACCCCATGTGTGTCGTTGACAGCTGCTCCCATAATCAATTGATGAGCGGCTTCCTTTCGAACCGTGGCATATGCGATCTCGACGGCTGGAAGTGGGTCAACCCGAAGAATCTCTCTAATAATCGGCTCAAACTTCCGATCTAAACCATTCAAGAATTGGAATAGTTTATGATCGGACCTTATCTTGGCATATTCTTTGATATCGTCTGGACACTTCATTGGGTTGGGGTCGATTCGATCGATTTCGCCCCATACCCCTTGTAACGAGATCCAGAATTCTTCAAGGGTTTTATTGGCTTGTTTGAGTTCATTGGCTTTCACATGAAGATTAAAAGCTTGGAGTTTGTCTTTCCCACTACTGTATGTGACTGCTAACGCATCCCATAGTTGTTTGGCAGTGGCAAATTCGGTAAGGTTTCCGGCTAATGTTGGTTCAATATTTTGGATGAGCCATGAGAACACTATCAGGTCTTCCTGTTCCCATACCTCATATTTTTCAGATGTTGATTTTTCTGGTGGTTCATCGGTTAGATGTGATAATAAATTCTTTGATCTGCCGCCTATAGCAACCCGAATCATTCGGGTCCATAAGGCATAGTTTGTGCTATTTAACTTCAGATTAATCTGAAGATTATCAGATAGTTTGGGGTTCTGAGATTGTTGATTGGTATGATTTTGTAAAAGATTGGCTAATTGTAATGCCAAATCGTACCTTCTGCCATGGTGGCTGTATTTCCGGTTTAGGTGATACAAAAAGATGATTTATTTGGTAGATGATGAAGCCCTGAATTGTGGCTCTGATACCATGTTAAGTAATGAGATTGATTTAGGCTTTTATTGATAGATTCTAATTGATTGATTACAAAACGAGGTCTTAAGCCTCTATTTATACACAACTATGGTAAGGAAAAAAACCTAATTCTTGACCGACTCTTCTTTCTTGGACTTGGACCCTTACTGGGCCGATTCTTGTTACGGGCCTTTAGCTTGAACTCGGGAAGTGATGAAACTGATTCTGATCCCACTTTCTAACACCTATATCTATATATCTCTGTTTTCATCAATCAAGGAGGAAGGTAAAGATTTGATAAGCAAAAGTGGCTGCTCCAAATGAAAAACCATTAGAATTCAATAATACATATATTCATATCTATATCTATCTCTCCATATACCAAAACACCAAAAATCACAACCCTAAATCTAATCACAAAAATAAATCTAGAACTTGATAAAGCAAGAGTAATGGTGGCGGCGTTGGGTTTTTTTTTAGCATAATAAATCGGGGACCAGCATCAGGGAAAGAGAGGTACTTTTCACGGCCACCACTATCTTCTTGGCCTTTTTCCGGCGAATCACCATAGCCCCGATGAGAAAACCACCAGCAGCTCCACCATCTTCATCTATGGATTGGATTAATTTTGGGACCCTGTAACTATGTCTATATATACACACATCATGGATCGGGTAAGATACATCTTTTAATTCGTATCTTCAAGATATGAAAAAACCCCAAGATAACTGATCGAATTAATATGGTGTCTTTGTTTCTGATTTTTAATGCATAATAATAACTGATCGAGTACATGTATATCTATTTCTATTGAAAATAGATTACATAGATCATATGGATTTAGATAAAGAGGGATAAATATAGATATTGGTAGTTTGATTGAATTGATGAAGATGATGAAAATGTATATGGATATAATTTTGTGTATATGTAAATGTGTAAGGTCTGGATTATAGAAAGAGGAGAGAGAAGCAAGTAATGAAAAAGGAAGAAGAGAGGATTTTTAAAGATAAAAAGACCAAAATACCCTCATGTGCAATGCACATGAGGGATTTAACGGAGACCTACAAACGGACGTTAGGGTGAAGGGTGAGCACTGATATAAAAAGTCACCATAAGGGTATGTAATGATACGAAAAAACGAGAGGGGTGAAACTTAAAAATATGGCATACCCCAGGGGCATGTAATGAAATTAACTCTACTTTTCATGAGTCGGAATTGGATAAGTTATTAATTTTATTGAAATATTAATTTATCAAGTATCATTTATAAATGTTCTACATATACTCTGTAAGTCTGTATATAATAATGAGCTTCATGTGAACCTATTACTTAATAAAAATTATTTTACAATCAAGTTTTTTTACATGAAAGTAATTTAATTTATATATTCGGTAACTCTCTTATGCTGTGTTTTTGAGTTTACATTATAAAAAAATAAAAGAAATAATGAGATGTGAATAAAAAAGATGTAATCATGTCAAATCACCTTAATAATGGGGGGAAACCTTTTTAAATAAAAACAACTAAAGAATCCTTCCAAATTACATCAATTCATTTTCTTTCCACCCTTAAAAAAAACTCAAGAACTAAACTTGTTTTACAATCATTTGGATTTATTTTGTTTCTCCTTTTAAAAGAAACTCAAAAACCTGCCCTTACACCTTGATTGTAAGGTCTTTTGTGTTGCCATATGCCAATGTGAACATAGCATGACATAAATTTTAACAAATACATATTGTGAAATCGTTAACAAATACAGTTTTGTAAGTAGTCACCGAAGAAGAAATCGAATAAAAAGAATCGAGACTTGCAATTGCAGGGGCGGCTGAAGAAGAGGGTTATGAGTATATTATAATACCCCATCCGTCCCATTAAAAGTGTCCACTTTTAAATTTTCAAAGTCAAACTTTACAAACTTTGACTTTAATTATTTTTGTTTGTGTTATATAATATTTGATGAAAGTTATATGGATTGATTGTGTTTTAGATGTGTGTTTCATTCGTATAACTTTCATCAACTATCATATAACACAAATAGAAATATTTATGGTCAAAGTTTGTAAAGTTTCACTTTGAAAATTTAAAAGTGGACAAGTTTAGTGGGACGGAGGGAGTAACTAATTATTCAAGTTTCCCATAAGGGTATTGGGGTAAAAAATATGGCGGAAAATTGGTCTCGGATAAGCGCGTTTTTGTGCAGCATGGGGGGAGGTGCTTATAGAAAACTAGTTCTAATACCCGTACGATGTACGGTAGCTATATAGATTGTATCATAAATTTTTTGAATATGCCTCATACATGATTCGTGAGTATGAAATAAATTGTGGTTAAAGTAAATCGATGAGCGAAGCTAAATTATAATAAACAGTAATGATAAATATAATATATGTTTAGTTAGAATTTTGGATTTAGCTTAAATTTTTAGAACCACATCAAAATCAGAACTTGTAAGCATAGTGAATGATAACAAATAGTCTTGTTATTTCGGATCGTAAACTTATATTTTTTAATTCTTCATGTTAATAACTTATTATAATTAATATAAGTAATAGGAGTTGAAGAATTGAGAAGGAAAAAAAAACAATTTATTAATGAGAAAACGATCAATCAAATAAGGTTATAAACTTATAATATCTTTTATATTAATAAATCAAGAGTTAGAGTTTATTCTAAGTCTAATAATAAAATTGAATTTATATACAACTAAAAAAGCTAATTTAACAAAATAAATAAATTAAAAGGACACGTGTCGATCAAGGATTACGCCACGTGTCGTTTCAAGAACATGTCAATCATGTTTTAGTTTATTGGTAGATAGCGTTTTGTGACATTCCAAACGCAAAGAATCAATTTTTTAAACTTTTTTGCCAAACACTAAAAACTAATTATTTACGATTTATAAACGCAATAATCTAAAAATTTGTTTCATAACTCAACCTCAAATACCCTCTTATTTAAACTCAATCCAAAGTCCCAACAAGGCAACAACACATTAGAAACATGCTCAATTTCGAGAAGTTTTTTAAAAGACGATATCTAAATAGCTTTAAAACATATTTAATCCAAATGATGATTTATTTATCACTGATTAATTACCAGGAGTGAAGTTTTGAAATGTGACATCAAGTAATCTAATTTATTACTCCTTACGATCAACTTTATTTAATGTGTTAGTTTTAAAGTTTAAGCAATATGATCATAATTTCGAAAAGGATTATCCAAATATATGGATGAGTCAAGTCCAACTTTATTTGATATGGAAGAGGCCACGAGCCATTTAAATTCTCACCAACGACTTCTGTTGTGATATTAAGCTTTTCTTAAGACACATGCACTCTTTATTTGACACTTAAATAAAAGTTATGTCGATTGTGACATGTTGATAATAAATATGAGTTACAAGTTGCTTTATCTGTAACAGAATCTAGTTAACAACTATTTAAATACGTTTGAGTGTACTTTTTTATATATACTGTAATGTAATATATATATGTACAACATAGAACGTATATATATGATGAACATATATATATGATGATTTGATATGTAGTTTGATACAGAGATATATGTAGAATTAAAACTCTAAATACAAATTAACATATCATGTATATACGACCTAAAGTTTAAAAAAAGGGTGTTGATTTTTACACGGAAGCTTTTGATTCATTCACATAAAATTATTTATAAAGACTATAATACCTTTGTTTTATTTCAATATATTATTTATTTTGTATACATTGATTGTAAAACCCTAATCTATACTATAACTAAAAGAGGAGGTTGAGGGTACACTTAATCTCCCTTATTAGGCCTAATTCTTCTTCCTAATTAATCTAGCTCTCTCTTTTCTTCCAGATTTTTTTTTCTTTTTTTGCTTATTAAATAAATAATTATATTTAAAAGAGTTAATTACAGAAATCGTCCATGTCGTGAACCTCCAATTACAGTTTTAGTCCAAAAAACTTTACTCCGTCAACACTTTTGGTCCTGACCATAAACATCCGTTAAAAAGAAGGTCACGTGTTTGGCACGTGATGGGTAATCTCGTAATTTGGCTTAAGTTAATTACAGAAATCGTCCCTATCGTGAATCACCACTTTCAGCTTTGGTCCCTAGCTTTTAATAATTAACTTTAAACCAAATTAGTTAAACTAAATCTAAAAACCCAAAATCTTATCAACATATATTAAACTAAATCTTATATACAAACTTCTAGAAATCATATATACAAACTTTTAATAAATCATCGCCAAGATCTGAGTTACTGGGTTTGGAGGGGAAGGAAGAGTTACTGGGTTTGGAGTCACCGGAGATGACGGTGGTTGTGAGTCACCGGAATCTGTCCCATCACTCACTTGAATCCGATTTTGAAGTTATTAGGAGACGCGGGCTTCAATTTGTTTCATGTTTTCCTAGTTTCCTCACGCACATGTCTTTATAGTAGCATTCACATAGTCACATCTCATTTGCTTTTCATTTGTCGTGGCTCACTTTGTGTGATTTATTAAAAGTTTGTATATATTATTTCTAGAAGTTTGTATATAAGATTTAGTTTAATATATGTTGATAAGATTTAGGTTTTAGATTTAGTTTAACTAATTTGGCTTAAAGTTAATTACAGAAATCGTCCATGTCGTGAACCTCCAATTACAGTTTTAGTCCAAAAAACTTTACTCCGTCAACACTTTTGGTCCTGACCATAAACATCCGTTAAAAAGAAGGTCACGTGTTTGGCACGTGATGGGTAATCTCGTAATTTAGCTTAAAGTTAATTACAGAAATCGTCCATGTCGTGAACCTCCAATTACAGTTTTAGTCCAAAAAACTTTGCTCCGTCAACACTTTTGGTCCTGACCATAAACATCCGTTAAAAAGAAGGTCACGTGTTTGGCACGTGATGGGTAATCTCGTAATTTGGCTTAAAGTTAATTATTAAAAGCTAGGGACCAAAGCTGAAAGTGGTGGTTCACGATAAGGACGATTTCTGTAATTAACTCTATTAAAATTCATCATAAATCTTTTTCTATCAAAACAAATCTATTTAAAATTCATCATAAATCTTTTTCTATCAAAACAAATCTTTTTAAATTTAATGATATATACTATCATTAGAACTCTCACAATAAGTTATTATATATACAACCTAACTAAATTTTATCAATCATTTTTCATCATTCCTCTTCTTTCTATCTTTAAAAAAAAAATCATGGTCATATAACTTCTTAACAAAAAAAAACATACGTTTTTTTATATCACTTTAATTTAGTTTTTGGTATTTTGTTCGTGTTTGTTCATTATTTGATATTGAATTGTTATGTTATTGTTATTTTTCAACTCTTTTAATTTATTTTGTTGTTAATTGTAGGTTGATCATGGCTTCTTCTTCTACAAAAGGTTTTATTCTTTTAAACTTATTTTGCTCATTAATTTGTTTTGCTCGCTATTTGTAACATCTGCGGTTTTGACCGGTCAACATAACGAGACTAGTAGTTTTGGAAACGAGTCAAACTTTGATAAACTGAACTTTTGTAATGAAAGGTAGACATATGAATAGTCATTAGAAACGTAATTTCGAAATAGATAATAATATGTCATCAAAGTATTTGAACGAGTCCCGGGCTAAAAGTTTTAACTAAACGAATCATTTGTCGGGAGAAACCGGGACTAGTCGCCAGAGTGCTTGAGGGGAACAAAACCCCTCCCTCCCTTCACTCTCTTTTCATTTCTCACTCTCCTCTCTCTCTCTCTATCTTATCTCTTCTCTCCTTTCTCTCTCAAAAATCCAAGAACTTCTTTATCTTCTTCTTCTTCTTTCTTTTAAAATTCAGATTTTCATAATCAACATAATAAGTAATTGACTAGTAACTTGTATAATAATAACCATCCTTGGAATTTCAAGAATTTGTGGGTTATTTCAAGTGTTCATCCTTTTCGAGCTCCAAAACCGGATTTGAATCTTCGGGACGAATTGGTATGTGATCTTTAGCTCAAAATGTTCCTTTTAATTAGTAGATAACTTCCTTGTATTGGATCTAAACGATTTGGGGTCGATTTGGGTGTAAAATGGGTGTTTTGTCTAAAAAACGAGCCTTGGATCAAAGGTTGAGAAATCGGAAGTGGGTTTGTGAATTGGTATGTTTTTATGTTGTGGTTATACTTGAATTTGGTTGTGTTAAAGTTTGAAGCTTTGATTTTTACGTTTGGAGGGTCAATTTGTGTCAAAAATGGGTTTTTCTCCCGTATCTGGAAAAGTTGCGCCGCAACATTGGATGGGTGTGACACAACTTTTTATTGGCCTCCGCCACTGATCAAAAGTTACACCGCAACTTTGGCTGGGTGTGACGCAACTTTCTCTCCTTCAGCATTGACTTTCATTTTCGTTTAGCGATCGTAACTTTTAAACCGTAACTCCGTTTATAACGTATGAGCTATCCCCGAAACTGTGTGAGAGTCTTGGTAATGTCTTTTAAAGATGAATTAAAACTTGAGTTGTCCAAAAATGGGTTCAAAGTGAATTGGTCAAGTCCGGTTTAGCCGTTAAGCAACGAAATGAAATGATTTCACTTTGATTGTATGAAAACCTTATAAAATGGACATAACAAAGCATTTATAAAAGATTAGTAAATATTATTTCTAGAAGTTTGTATATAAGATTTAGTTTAATATATGTTGATAAGAGTTTAGGTATTTAGATTTAGTTTAACATATGTTGATAAAGTTTGGTATTTAGATTTAGTTTAATATATTTGATAAAGTTTGTATTAAGATTTAGTTTAATATATGTTGATAAGATTTTAGGTTTTAGATTTAGTTTAACTAATTTGGCTTAAAGTTAATTATTAAAAGCTAGGGACCAAAGCTGAAAGTGGTGGTTCACGATAAGGACGATTTCTGTAATTAACTCTATTAAAATTCATCATAAATCTTTTTCTATCAAAACAAATCTTTTTAAATTTAATGATATATACTATCATTAGAACTCTCACAATAAGTTATTATATATACAACCTAACTAAATTTTATCAATCATTTTTCATCATTCTTCTTCTTTCTTTTAAAATTCAGATTTTCATAATCAACATAATAAGTAATTGACTAGTAACTTGTATAATAATAACCATCCTTGGAATTTCAAGAATTTGTGGGTTATTTCAAGTGTTCATCCTTTTCGAGCTCCAAAACCGGATTTGAATCTTCGGGACGAATTGGTATGTGATCTTTAGCTCAAAATGTTCCTTTTAATTAGTAGATAACTTCCTTGTATTGGATCTAAACGATTTGGGGTCGATTTGGGTGTAAAATGGGTGTTTTGTCTCAAAAACGAGTCTTGGATCAAAGGTTGAGAAATCGGAAGTGGGTTTGTGAATTGGTATGTTTTTATGTTGTGGTTATACTTGAATTTGGTTGTGTTAAAGTTTGAAGCTTTGATTTTTACGTTTGGAGGGTCAATTTGTGTCAAAAATGGGTTTTTCTCCCGTATCTGGAAAAGTTGCGCCGCAACATTGGATGGGTGTGACACAACTTTTTATTGGCCTCCGCCACTGATCAAAAGTTACACCGCAACTTTGGCTGGGTGTGACGCAACTTTCTCTCCTTCAGCATTGACTTTCATTTTCGTTTAGCGATCGTAACTTTTAAACCGTAACTCCGTTTATAACGTATGAGCTATCCCCGAAACTGTGTGAGAGTCTTGGTAATGTCTTTTAAAGATGAATTAAAACTTGAGTTGTCCAAAAATGGGTTCAAAGTGAATTGGTCAAGTCCGGTTTAGCCGTTAAGCAACGAAATGAAATGATTTCACTTTGATTGTATGAAAACCTTATAAAATGGACATAACAAAGCATTTATAAAAAGATTAGGTCAATATTCATAGGACCTTACCTTTTGAGATGCTTTAGGATTAATGTGATACGTGTATGAATAGGTTTCGGCTATCGTGGATGTTGGTTCTACTTCTAACGTCTTGGGATTGTATGGCGCGCGTCAGGTGAGTTTCGTAGCCCCTACTATATGTTGTATGCTTTGGTCATTATATGATCGTTATAACCAAATGAAGGTTATATGTTCGTTATATGATCGTTATAACCAAATGAAGGTTATATGTTCGTTATGATCGTTATGTTCGTTATATGATCGTTATAACCAAATCAGGTTATATGATCGTTATTGATTGAATCAAGGTTATATGTTCGTTATGATCGTTATAACCAAATGAAGGTTATATGTTCGTTATGATCGTCATGTTCGTTATATGATCGTTATAACCAAATGAAGGTTATATGTTGTATGCTTTGGGGGTGGAAAGATACTCGCTATGTGTTTATGTGTTATGCCGTGGATTTAGCTTATGTTAATTCTACGTGCATACGTTTTTGTGTTAGAACATGTCATAAGTAGACATGTAACGTGAGTGATAACGATGTGGATGTAGTTGAACGTATAAGATTGTTGTAGCCTATACTAGAATGATCTTTGATGTGAAATATGATATTGATGGGTGTATATGATTAGAGTTAGGTAGGTTTTTGGTATGCTTAATGGGTGTTGGTCGGGTGGAGGGAAAGCCGATGGTATCACCTGTATACAAACCCTGCCAATACCTAAAGAGCATATTGAAAACCTATGTCCGGTTAGTGATTTAGTTAAGTAGAATGGTATTGTGATCGTTTATTGTTAAATCGAGGTTATATGATCGTTATTGATTGAATCAAGGTTATATGTTCGTTATGATCGTTATAACCAAATGAAGGTTATATGTTCGTTATGATCGTTATGTTCGTTATATGATCGTTATAACCAAATGAAGGTTATATGTTCGTTATGATCGTTATGTTCGTTATATGATCGTTATAACCAAATGAAGGTTATATGTTCGTTATGATCGTTATGTTCGTTATATGATCGTTATAACCAAATAAAGGTTATATGTTCGTTATGTTCGTTGTATGATCGTTTATTGATCAAATCGAGGTTATATGTTCGTTATATGATCGTTTATTGATCGAATCAAGGTTATATGATCGTGTTATGATCGAATCAAGGATATATGATCGTGTTATGTTCGAATTAAGGTTATATGTTCGTTATATGATCGTTTATGATCGAATCAAGGTTATATGTTCGTTATATGATCGTTTATTGATCGAATCGAGGTTATATGATCGTTATATGATCGTTTATAATCAAATGAAGGTTATATGTTCGTTATGATCGTTATGTTTGTTATATGATCGTTATAACCAAATGAAGGTTATATGTTCGTTATATGATCGTGTTATGATCGAATCAAGGATTATATGATCGTGTTATGATCGTATCAAGGATATACGATCGTGTTATGATCGAATCAAGGTTATATGTTCGTTATATGATCGTTATAACCAATAAGGTTATATGTTCGTTATATGATCGTTATAACCAAAAAGGTTATATGTTCGTTATATGATCGTTATAACCAAATAAAGGTTATATGTTCGTTATATGATCGTTATAACCAAATGAAGGTTATATGTTCGTTTATGATCGTTTATTGATCGAATCGTTATATGTCGTTATATGATCGTGTTATGATCGTATCAAGGATATACGATCGTGTTATGATCGAATCAAGGTTATACGATCGTGTTATGATCGAATCAAGGTTATATGTTCGTTATATGATCGTTATAACCAAATAAAGGTTATATGTTCGTTATATGATCGTTATAACCAAATGAAGGTTATATGTTCGTTATGATCGTTATAACCAAATAAAGGTTATATGTTCGTTATGTTCGTTGTATGATCGTTTATTGATCAAATCGAGGTTATATGTTCGTTATATGATCGTTTATTGATCGAATCAAGGTTATATGATCGTGTTATGATCGAATCAAGGATATATGATCGTGTTATGTTCGGATCAAGGTTATATGTTCGTTATATGATCGTTATAACCAAATAAAGGTTATATGTTCGTTATGATCTCGTTGTTATATGATCGTTTATGATCGAATCGAAGGTTATATGTTCGTTATGTTCGTTATATGATCGTGTTATGATCGAATCAAGGATATATGATCGTGTTATGATCGAATCAAGGTTATATGTTGTTATGATCGAATCAAGGTTATATGATCGTGTTATGATCGAATCAAGGTTATATGTTCGTTATATGATCGTGTTATGATCGAATCAAGGTTATATGATCGTTTATAACCGAATTAAGGTTATATGTTCGTTATATGATCGTTTATGATCGAATCAAGGTTATATGTTCGTTATATGATCGTTTATTGATCGAATCGAGGTTATATGTTCGTTATATGATCGTTTATGGATCGAATCAAGGTTATATTATCATGTTATGATCGAATCAAGGATATATGATCGTGTTATGATCGAATCAAGGTTATATGTTGTTATTTCGTTATATGATCGTGTTATGATCGAATCAAGGATTATATGATCGTGTTATGATCGTATCAAGGATATACGATCGTGTTATGATCGAATCAAGGTTATACGATCGTGTTATGATCGAATCAAGGTTATATGATCGTGTTATGATCGTATCAAGGATATACGATCGTGTTATGATCGAATCAAGGTTATACTATGATCGTGTTATGATCGAATCAAGGATATATGATCGTGTTATGATCGAATCAAGGTTATACGATCGTGTTATGATCGAATCAAGGTTATATGATCGTTATATGATCGTTTATTGATCGAATCAAGGTTATATGATCGTGTTATGATCGAATCAAGGATATATGATCGTTATGTTCGTTATATGATCGTGTTATGATCGAATCAAGGTTATATGATCGTTATAACCAAATAAGGTTATATGTTCGTTATATGATCGTTATAACCAAATAAAGGTTATATGTTCGTTATATGATCGTTTATTGATCAATCGTTATATGTTCGTTATATGATCGTGTTATGATCGAATCAAGGTTATATGATCGTGTTATGATCGAATCAAGGATATATGATCGTGTTATGATCGAATCAAGGATATACGATCGTGTTATGATCGAATCAAGGTTATATGTTCGTTATATGATCGTTATAACCAAATGAAGGTTATATGTTCGTTATGATCGTTATGTTCGTTATATGATCGTTATAACCAAATGAAGGTTATATGTTCGTTATGATCGTTATGTTCGTTATATGATCGTTATAACCAAATAAAGGTTATACGTTCGTTATATGATCGTTTATTATCGAATCAAGGTTATATGTTCGTTATGATCGTTATGTTCGTTATATGATCGTGTTATGATCGAATCAAGGTTATATGTTCGTTATGATCGTTATAACCAAATGAAGGTTATATGTTCGTTATATGATCGTTTATGATCCAATCACCAGTTTCTGTGGTAAATTGAAACTGATGGAGGGATAAAATGGAGTGTCACTGGAGGATTTCTTCATCTGTACTGGTTCCAGTTCGGAGTGACTGGAAACATCCTCTGGTGAAACAACTGACTGATGAACTTTGTCAGTTTCACCAAAACTCAATGGAATGATTGGAGAAATATCAAGGCTTGGTCTTTTATTAATTGCATCATTTGATTCGTCAAATGTGACATGAATTGTCTCATGAACCTTTTGGAGTCTATAATTATAAACTCTAAAGGCCTTTCGAATATCTGAATAGCCTAGAAATACACCTTCATCAGCTTTTGCATCAAACTTTCCAAGCTGACTGGAATCATTCAAAATATAAACTGGACAACCAAATACATGGAAATATCCAATATTTGGTTTACGATTCCTAAGGACTTCATAGGCAGTCTTCTTGTGTCTCTTGATGTAGACAGACCGGTTTTGGGTGTGACAAGCTGTTGCCACTGCTTCAGCCCAAAAACTGGTAGGAAGACCAGATTCAGATAACATACTCCTGGCAGCTTCTATCAGTGTGCGATTCTTTCTTTCCACAACTCCATTTTGCTCTGGAGAGTGTGCTGATGAGAAGTTCTGGGAGATGCCAGTGTCATTGCAGAAGGATTCAAGAGTCTTGTTCTGAAATTCTGTTCCATTATCACTTCTCAACTGACAAACTTTTCTAGTGTACTTGAGCTCAATTCTTTTGATGAGAGAGATGATTTCAGCAGCTGCATCACTTTTGGATCTGAGGAATACCACCCAACAATATCTAGTGAATTCATCAACCACAACTAGAGTATACTTCTTTCCAGCTCTAGTTTGAACATTCACTGGACCAAAGAGATCCATATGAAGCATGTGAAGAGGTTCAGTGATGCTAAAGTTTTGCCTTGTCTTGAAACTGGCCCTTTTTTGCTTGCCCATCTCACACCCTGGACATGGCTTTTCTTTATTGAAAGAAATCTGAGGTATCCCATCCACCAGTTGTTTGCGAGACAACTTGTTGATATTTTTGAAATTGAGATGGGATAACCTTTTGTGCCATAGCCAGTTGGTGTCCTCATCAGCCTTGGTATAGAAGCATTGCTCTTTAGGAGCTGGTTCCATATCCATGATGTACACATTTCCCTTTCTAGGTGCAATCATCACCACTTTCCAATCCTTGTTAAATATGGTGCCTTGAGCAATATCGAACAATACCTTATATCCATCATCACAAAGTTGTCTGACACTGATCAGGTTGTATTTCAAACCATTCACAAATGCAACTCTGGTGAATTGGACTTGTCCATTATTGATTACACCATATCCTTCAGTCTTTCCATTCTCATCATTACCAAACGTCATTGCCGGTCCATCTTGGACAGTGAACTCTTCCAGCAGGGGCTTACATCCGGTCATAGTCCGGCCAGCTGCACTGTCCAGATACCAGGTATTCTTCTTTCGATCGCCCTGCACACCCACAAACATCATTAGTTATTTTTGTGAACCCATCTTTTCTTGATGGGTTCACTGGACTTCTCCCTGGAAGTCTAAGTTGTTTGTTGTGGTGTTGAACTGGAGTCTAGAGCTGGAGCCTTTTTATCAGCTTCAGGTCCAGGAGTAAAAACGATTGGTTTGAGAGGTTTCTTCCCCTTTTTCTTTTCAGATTTTGTTCCAGATGGAACATTTTGTTTTTGTTTAGAAGGGGTTTTGACATTTTGTTTTTCAACTGGAGAAGACGAAGCTCCTTCCAGATTTTTGATTCTGGCAGTGCAACTTTGAACCTGCCTAGACAAAAGTTGGAGTTGACTTTCCAGTTTTGACAAAACATCATTTTCAGTAGGCAGCTGAACCTTGGACTTAGGTTCAGCAGGGACTTTGGTCTTTTGAGTCTTGGGCTCTTTAGACTTTTGAGGCAAAGGTTTATCACCAGCAACCTTTTTAACTGGAGCATTAGCCTGATTGGCTCCAGTTTTGACCTCAGAGGGGGTGGTCTCAACAGATTCAGTTTTAACTGTCTCAGGTTCATCATATGGGGTTTCTTTTCTGAGACTTTGAGGCAAACTGTGGATATCTGGCATGATGACTACCATATCAACATCACCACTGTTATATGCCTTTTGTTGTTGGGCATGTGTTCTAGTGGCAGCATCATAATTTAATCCAGATGATTTCATCCAGGATTTGATCAGTTTTTGTTCTTTATCCAAAGCAGTTTTCAACTCTTGTTTTTCCAGTTCAAGAGCCTCAATTTTTAAAACTGACTCTTTGAGAGCCAACTGGAACACTTTGCAAATTTGACAGTTGGGGTTTTAAATTACTCAATTCAGTTAGAACTGTATCTAAATATCTTTCACTGTCAGTTCTAACAGTTTCCACAAAAATCAAATCACTGTTAAGTGACTCAGCAAGGTCCAGTTTTAGTTCAGGGTCCAGTTGATTATCATAATCACACACCTTTTTCAATATGATGTTAACCCATCTTCCAGAAACAACATCATCCTTCACCACTTGTTGCTGATCTTCCAAGGCCATGAAACACATGTCCCTAATCTCTTCCTCATCATCAGATGAGTCATCAGAGAATTCCCACTTCTCTCCAGTTTTAGCCATCATGCACTTGTTCTTTTCTTTCTCTCTTTCAAGTGGGCAATCTGGGCCTTAAGCTTTTTGTATTTTGCTTTGTAGCTATCATCAGGCCTATTAAAATTTGGGACAGGGGGACCAGTTTGATTGTTCAACTGACTAGATCTGCATTCCTTCATGAAATGACCTTTCTTACCACACTTATAGCATGTAAGATTGGTCTTATCCAGAGAGTTGGAGCTGGAAGCATTGTTGGGGCCATTAAATCTATTATATTTATGCTTAAACCTGTTAAAGGTTTTAGCAATCATGGCAACTAGATCATCATCGTCAGTTTCATGACAATCATCACTATTTCAGTGGTCAGGCCAGCGTTCAATAAGCCATTTAACATCTCCTTCATTGAGTGTGGCTGGACATTCTCTGCAGACATTAAAGCAGCACAAGGTTTCTCAGTTATACTAGCAACCTTGGAACTCTGAGCATGATTTAAGGCATCCTGCTCAGCCACCAGTCTCTGTGCATTATTATCTTCAGTGAATCTGAAGGCTCCATACAGAGATGCAAGAGTGTGGTTGTGCAGAGTCTTACCTTGTCTTAGGACAAGAACCATGTTTGCCCATTTGGAAGGAAGAATATCACAAAACTTCTCAAGAAGAATATCCTTATCCTTCTCTACACCCAAGCCTCTTAATTGATTAATCACACTGGTGAATCTGGTATAAGTACCAGTCAGGCTTTCATTGGGTAAAGCAAAGAAGGATTCATACTTCTTGTTCAAGGCAACTTTTCTGGTGACAATGGTGTCATCACCTCCTTCAAACTGAAGGACCAATTCATCCCACATTGCCTTGGCATTGGGGAACAACACAAGTGTTGGAATAAGGTCTTCAGGAACAGCCCCAAGGATCATATTCTTGAGTCTGGTGTCCAGATCAACAAGTCTACGATCCTCATCAGACCAATGGCCTTCTGGCTTTTCTCTAGTACCCCTTCTAGATCCAGTTGGATCAAGAAAAGGACTAACCCCATGAGACATGGGTATATGTGGTCCATCCTTTAGGATTTTCAACATATACCTCTCTATCCCACCAAAATGCAAAAGCATTCTGGCCTTCCATGTACCAAAGGCCTCACTGTTTCCATCGAATTTGGGAACATGAGTGTTAGAATAATGTACATGGACATGGCTAGGGGCATTTGGAGGAGGAGGAGGGTTGTTATTAGTATTTTGATTAGGTTGTGCATTATTAACATTTTCATCTGGACCAGAACCATTCTCACTTTCAGTAGTAGTCATCTAAGTAGATCTAGGCAAGTATATTAGCCTTCTGCTCTGATACCACTTGTAAGTCCCAACTCAATAGATGGTACCACTGAAGACACCTCTATGTCGATAGTGAGATTACTTTGCAATATACACTGATCTGGAGATGACCAGTTGCAGTGTGTGTATACCAGGTTATTGGTGAGATTACTTATTAAGGTGACAATAAGTAATAAGTAAAGACAATGCAATAAATGAAGTACTTGTAAAGTAAATCTGGTGAGACGATATGTAATTTTTCAAGTGTAATTTATTTATTAACTTCAAATAAATTACAAGGTTGTTGCGGAACCAAGATAATACAATAATGTAAATATCCTAACAACCTATGAAATACAATCGATCTATACTTGGAAATTCTCTTCAACAATCGAAACACTTAAAGTTGTGAAATGTTCCTTTTTGCGATTGAGAGAATATTGCACAAGTCACCAAGAATATGCAATTGTCTGAATATGCAAAGTTATTTCTTGGTTGTGCAAAGACCTCTATTTATAGACAAAGTTGGTATTGGGATTCCAACTTTGTCGTACAAATATGGTTGAGAGCATTTAAGGAAGCAATTTAACTTCCTTTGAAATGCTTGATAAAGTATGACATAAAGTCACTTTATCCAACCTGCTTTATGTACTTTTGTACTTTATACATAGATAAATGCTATTATCCGGATAAAGGTACATAAAGCAAAAAGGTCTTCCTCGTAATCAGTGTAAAGCGTTGTAAAGGCTTTAAACTGACAATCTCCAGTTTTGATCTGATTAGAATGCCAACTGGGCTTCGCTGCCATTGTCATTCTCTATCTTCCACTTGTTGTCTTCGACTTCAATTGGAATGCTTCAGGTCTTGGTCAGATCTCAACTGGAGGAAGTCTTCAGTTGCATTAACTGTACACTTGCAACTGGACTTCGTATATTTCTGGACAAATCAACTGGTCTCCAGATGCAACTGGAGACTCGCCAGTTTATCAGTAAACTGGTCCTAACAAAAATCTCTTGAGCTTGACTTAGAACTATGAGTATAGACATGAAATGGTGAAGTTTAGTTAGAATTTACCTTCCAAAATCTCCACAAGATGCTTGAACCCGAAAATGACCCGAAAGAGATGATTTCTTGCACTTGGTTAACCCAATTTTTGGTATGATACTTGGATGATGATATAAATGCTTAATCTACCACCAAACTTGGCTAATTTATAATAAATGAGGCATGAAATTAGAGAAAGAGTGAATGAAAGGACTTTTGTTCTTGCATTTAAGATAGGTAGAGAAAGAGATAAGAGAATGGTTGGGTGGATGGGAAGGGAAATGGAGAGATAAGGTTGGGTGAGGGTTGGGTCTTGGATCATGGGTTTAGGGTATGGGTCAACCCATGGAGGATCCATTCTAAGTTCTAGTTAAATCATGATGCCATCTCGAATCGTAAAAATCGAATACAAAATCAAATGGTCTCGACTAGAATATCAAGACTCAAATTAAATGGTAGATCGACCTACGTGGATATATTGCACATAATTGAACTCCAAATTGTTCCCGAAATGTATTGTTTACTAATTAATTAGCTAAATTGTACACGCGGTCAAAGAGTCAAAATCACAAATGTTACATCATTCCCCCGTTAGAGAAATTTCGTCCCGAAATTCGATAGAACCCTAGTCTCTAAACAAATGCGGGTATTTAGACCTCATATGGTCTTCCCGCTCCCAAGTAAACTCGGCTCCACGCCTAGCATGCCATCGGACCTTGACTATCGTATAACGTTTGTTCTTCAATTTCTTGACCTCACGTTCTAAAATCTCTACCGGCTCTTCAACAAATTGAGCTTCTTGTCCACTAGAATCTCATTCATAGGAACATGTAGTGTAGGATCCGCCAAGCACTTTCTTAAGTTACAAATATGGAACACATCATGCACACCACTAAGCTCTTGAGGTAGCTTCAATCGGTATGCCACTTTGCCCACCCGTTCGATGATTTCAAAAGGCCCAATATATCTTGGTCCAAGCTTGCCTCTCTTTACAAAACGGACTACACCTTTCCACGGGGAGACTTTCAAAAGCACATGGTCACCAACATTGAACTCCAATGGCCTACGCCTCACATCGGCGTATTTCTTTTGTCTCTCACGGGCCAATTGTAATCTCTCTTTAATTTGAGAAATCACCTTTGTTGTTTCAACCACTATTTCCGGCCCAATAAGTTGGCTTTCACCAATCTCCGCCCAAGCGAGTGGAGAACGACACTTCCTACCATAAAGTGCCTTATATGGAGCCATTTGAATACTCGCATGATAACTATTATTATACGAGAACTCAACTAGTGGTAAATGATCTTCCCAACTTCCACCAAAGTCAATAGCACAAGCCCTCAACATGTCTTCGAGCGTTTGAATGGTTCTCTCGCTTTGTCCATCCGTTTGAGGATGAAACGTCGTACTCATGTCAAGTTGAGTACCCATTGCTCGTTGAAAGGCTTTCAAAAAATTTGAGTTGAACCGGGTATCTCTATCAGAGATGATAGAAACCGGAACTCCATGTTTAGACACCACCTCTTTAATGTACAAACGCGCCATGGTGTCAAATTTATCGGTCTCACGAATGGCTAAGAAATGTGCCGACTTTGTCAACCGATCCACAATCACCCATATGGTATCACGACCACTTCTTGTCTTCGGTAACTTCGTGATGAAGTCCATTGCAATCCGTTCCCATTTCCATTCCGGTTGCACCAATAAACCGGGTGGCTTCTTATGATCGGCTTTCACTTGTAAGCAAGTAAGGCACTCACTCACATATTTAGCTACATCACGTTTCATGCCCGGCCACCAATAGAAATCTTTCAAATCAAAATACATCTTATCTGAGCCCGGATGGACCGAATAAGCCGACTTGTGGGCTTCATTCATGAGAAATGTCCTCAAATTGCCGAAAATGGGAACCCAAAGCCTTTCAACCAAGTATAGCCCATTGTCTTCCTTTCTATCGAATTGTTGCTCCATGCCATCTAACCTTTCATTACCAAAATTCTCCGGTAAAGTAGCTTGTACTTGAGCTTCTATGATCCGGTCACGAATACTTTGTCCCACCGTGAGACTCATGACTCTTACTCTTCTCGGCTTGACTCTTTCCTTTCTACTCAATGCATCGGCTACAACATTAGCTTTGCCCGGATGGTAGCGAATATCACAATCATAATCGCTAAAAAGTTCGAGCCATCTTCTTTGTCTCATATTCAACTCACTTTGATTAAAAATATGTTGAAGACTTTTATGATCGGTGTAGATCACACATTTGGTGCCATAAAGGTAATGTCTCCAACACTTCAAAGCGAAAACAACCGCTCCCAATTCCAAATCATGAGTGGGGTAGTTTTCTCATGCACTTTAAGTTGACGGGAGGCATAAGCAATGACCTTTCCCCGTTGCATAAGCACACACCCCAATCCTTGACCCGAAGCATCACAATATACCACAAAATCCTCTACTCCATCCGGAAGACTCAAGATAGGTGCATCACACAACATGTCCTTGAGAGTTTGAAAAGCAACTTCTTGCTTCTCGCCCCACTCAAACTTCCTCTCTTTTTGAGTCAAAAGAGTGAGTGGTTGTGCTATCTTGGAGAAATTTTCAATGAATCTTCGATAATAGCCCGCCAATCCAAGAAATTGGCGAATCTCGGATGGCGTCTCGGGTCGTCTCCAATTCTTGACCGCTTCAATCTTGCTAGGATCTACATGAATCCCATCTTTGCTAACCACATGACCAAGAAAATGAACTTCTTCCAACCAAAACTCGCACTTAGAAAATTTTGAATACAACTTCTCTTTCCTAAGCAATTCTAGCACTTCGCGCAAATGTTCGGCATGATCTTCCTTTGTTTTTGAATAAACAAGTATGTCATCAATAAAGACAATGACAGACTTGTCCAAGTACGGTCGACACACCCGGTTCATCAAATCCATGAACACCGCCGGTGCATTAGTCAACCCAAACGGCATAACGGTAAATTCAAAATGACCATACCTTGTACGGAACGCCGTCTTTGGTATGTCATCTTCATGAACTCTAAGTTGATGATAGCCCGAACGGAGATCGATCTTTGAGAAATATTTGGCACCTTGCAATTTCTAGGAAGTGGATACCGGTTCTTCACCGTGAGCTTGTTCAATTCCCGGTAGTCGATGCACATCCTAAAAGACCCATCCTTCTTCTTTACAAACAAGATAGGAGCTCCCCAAGGCGATTGGCTAGGACGAATGAACCCTTTCTCTTGAAGTTCCTTGAGTTGAGATTCTAATTCTTGCATTTCCGTCAAGGCAAGTCTATATGGAGATTTAGCCACGGGCGCGGCTTCGGGAATCAAATTGATACGAAAGTCAAGTTGACGAGACGGGGGTAAACCCGGTAGATCATCCGGAAAGACATCGGAAAAGTCACGAACAATAGGGACGGTTTTCAATTCTACCTTTGCGACGGTAGCACTAAAAACCTTGGAACTAGAGGAATCGGATGTTTCACCTTGGACTCTAAGAACTTTACCGTTAGACAACGGTATTTTGACCACTCTTTCACCACAATCAATGACCGCATTTACCGCCGTCATCCAATCCATACCCACAATGATGTCAAAGCTCCCAATATCGAAAGGCATGAGATCAATGAAAAATTCGACGTCGTTTAAAGTCAAGATACAATCACGAAGTACTTGACTAAGTCTAGTTAGAGCACCATTGACCATTTCAATATCAAGCACGTAGTTTAAAGCACAAGGATGAACATCTATCAAAGGAACGAAACTATGGGACACGAAGCTATAATCGGCTCCGGAATCAAATAACACCATGGCATAATGACCGTTAAGAAGAAATGTACCTGCCACCACATTTGGATCATTGCGGGCTTCATTTGCATTCACCGCAAAGGCTCTCCCCCTAGGTTGCACTTGATGGCCTTGTTGGCCACGGTTTTGGTTAGGACCGGCGATTTGAAGTTGGTTTGGATGAACCGCCACTTGAACATTTTGTCCCACCCATTGAGGACAAGTATTACGATAATGATCGGTGCTTCCACATTCATAACAAGCTCCCCGTTGACCCCTTTGATAGTTAGCTTGAGGAGGAAGGGCTTGGAGAGGAACCGCATGGGTAGGAGCCACTCTCGGGGCCCTACAATCTCTAGCAAGATGACCGATTTGATTGCAATTATGACATGTCCCACAAGGAGTGGTGGGAACATGATGTCGGGAGCATCTATTACAAAGTGGATGAGGACCCACATAAACCTTCTTTGCCGGTTCAACCACCGCAAACACTTTTCCTTTATTAGGGCGTTTGGGGTCAAACCTACCCGCTTTCTTCACCCCACTAGACTCCGGTACATCTTTTCTCTTTGTTGACGCCTTGCTCAACTCACCACTTCTTAGTAAATCTTCGGTAACACTACCGGCACGATTAATGGCTTCCGTCAAAGTGGTAGGCATGATATTATTCACCAAGTGTCGGACTTGTGGAGTCAAGCCCATAACAAACTTTTCAATGGCACGAGGCTCAGGAGACACCAAGTGTGGAATAAGAGTTGACAAATCTTGAAATCGCCGAATGTATCCCTTATAATCCGCCCCATTCATTTGGAGTTGAATGAACTCCAATGTTAGAGTTTGAAGCTCATAGGGAGGACAAAATCTCTCTTTCACCAAAATCTTGAATTGATCCCAAGGTATAGCATTACTCGCACCCGCTTCTTTGTTCCACCAACTCAATGCATCACCCTTAAACATACCGGTTGAATAAGTAACTTGATCATCATAAGTACAATGGCTCCTAGCAATCACCGCTTCAATCTCTTCAAACCACCTTATACAAGTCGTGGGACCCCCACTTCCATCAAACTCCGGGGCTCCACAACTCTTGAAGTCATTGAAAGAGCACCCTTGATGATACACTCCGTGTTGATTAAACATTGGAATGTAGTTGTCTTGCACCGCCGGTGCCTCTTCTTCTTCCACCACCACCGGTTGAACACCCTCATTGTTCACATTAACTTGGGCTTCGGAATTTGGCACCAGATTGTTGGGTGCTTGAAGAGATGCCTTGACTTGGGCAACTATAGTAGGCATGATGTTTGTGACCGCTTGAGCGATCGCGGTTGCCAAGTCGGGTGTTGGTGCTTCACCACCACCTTGAACTCTCTCTTGACCTCTTCCTCGGCCCCTACCTCGGCCTCAGCCTCTACCACCACCTCTACCTCTACCACCACCACGACCTCTTCCTTGAACTTCCGGCTCGGGCCTTTCTTGAGAGTTTTCCCTATAAGTAGTCCCGGCTCTTCTTGGTCTCACCATTACTATAAAACAAGGAACACGTCGACTCGAAAGTTAGCCTCAAAATGCTCACATGTTAGTCACACAAGTAGTTAATACTCTCATGCCGACATACCACACATAAATCATATCTTTACACTAAGGCAAAAGTACTAATGTTCTAGGGGATCGTTATGTATCATGCCATCATACCAAGTTTACAATAATTGTTCATCATCGAATCACATACTCATGTTCAATACATCACATAACCAAGCAACTAAGCAAGCGGTTTAAAGTATAATCCAAATCCGATATGCTCTCTAGTTATTGATCGGGTTTGTATACAGGTGATACCATCGGCTTTCCCTCCACCCGATCAACTCCCATTAAACATATCGGCTTTCTATTATACCCTAAGCCAAACTTGTGCAATCCGTGATGCCATTAACTTGCATATAACACGAATAACCATAAAATAGTTGATCAGGCTGTTTTAGGGTTGCCACAATGTTATACTAAGTTAATGTCATAACTTCATTTTGCCCTAATTCATCAAACAACATCAATTCAAATCATCTCAAACCAACAATATGCACATGACCTCATTGACTTCAAATAACCACATTGACCTCATGCACTTCCTACGAACTCCAAGCATACACTTATAATGTTCATATAATTCACGTTGCATACAAGATTCCTAATCATGCATGCTATATGAAGAGTTTTACTTAAGCCGTAGTCTAGGTCAATCCACCTAATTCTCTATGACCATGCAATGGGCCACCATTCTGTAACACCCCGAGCTAGGCTCGGAACGCACCGAAAAGCATGACACAAGATGGAATTATCGTAGAACGGACTATATGAAATTAAAAGGATTCCGTGAACCCAACAGTTAATACATAATGTCACAAAAGCATAAGGAGCATACAACCATCAAGAGTTTACAAAAATAATATCAAAAGATGGCTCATGATCCTAAGCAAATCCCATCATCGGGTAATGAATCACGGATCCATAGTCTAAGTCCAACTTCTAGCAACGCACATCAAGCTCTTGGGTTCTCTTGGTTACCTGAAAAGTGTACTAAACAATGTCAACACTAGGTTGGTGAGTTCGTAGGAAAGCATGACAAGAACCCATTCCAATGCCATTCACAACATGAACAAGTAATAAGCATAAGTAATAAGAACAAGTAATCCGATAGCAATAAGTATCTAACAAGTTCTATACATCACACTTGTACACAATGTCCCTCAATTGTCCTCATGTCATCCACAATGCCATCAAGTACATAATGTACCCGTTTATATGTCATCAAGCACTTGATGTGCCCGTTTATATGTCATCATGTCCGTCATGTCCCTCATCATTCTCAACACATCACAATTTGTCCATCTATGATCAACAATATCCACAACAACAAACACCATATGCATACACTTCATACGATGGTACTTTTGAGAAATCATAGATGCTTATATATAGGGTCACCCGCAGCCTTCCCACCACATCTATAACCTTTCAAAGGCATTACCGTCTTCCATGTATGCACAACTATCCTAATATACACTTAAACGATCACACATCATATCTATATCACAATCAACTGGTCATACGTCAAATGATTAAGTTAATAGATCATTCAAACAACCAAATGTAATCTTGCACATACGTACACTTTTCAGCCCGACTCTCTTACGAGTAAGGGAACTACGAAAACTCACCTTAGCCTTAGATGTCGTTAGAATGAGCTTAAGCAGGTGAGCGGGGAGCACAACGATCACAAACCTATTACATCAACATCTTATCATCACATTATAGCCTACACTATGCCACAACCCCAAGGATGGTTTATAAGATGAAGTTTAGAACATTTGGTTAAAGATATAAAGGTTTTGGTTGAACACGAGTTGAGGTCTAACACCCGATTTTGACGAAGAAATCAAAGTGTTACACGCGCCTTGTTATGGATCATTAAGATGTAAGAATGAGTTTGGGTTAAGCAACTAAGGATTAGACACTTTAGAACACAAAATATACATAATTAGCAAATATGTGGCACGTAGGAAATGCATGTGGCACATATTTAGCTTTTTCAGATTTTTGGGCAAATATGTGGCACATGCATACATGCATGTGGCGCATATTTGACTCTGTTCAGACTTTACACAAAAACTGTGGCACATGCATTACTGCATGTGGCACATATTTAGCTTTTTCAGATTTTTGGCAAATATGTGGCACATGCATACATGCATGTGGCGCATATTTGACTCTGTTCAGACTTTACACAAAAACTGTGGCACATGCATTACTGCATGTGGCACACCTGGGCATGTTCTTGCTCAAAACGGGTTTTGACACTAAAATTGACCAAGTCAAACCTCAAATCAAAGTTCCAAACTTTACCACAACTCATTTCAAGTATAATCACGCATGAGAAACAACTTTTTACACAAACCCACTACCAAATTTCGGTTTTGACCTAAAAACAAAACCCTAGAACCCTAATGTGACCATTGACCCGATTTTTGACCAAAATCTCTTGAGCTTGACTTAGAACTATGAGTATAGACATGAAATGGTGAAGTTTAGTTAGAATTTACCTTCCAAAATCTCCACAAGATGCTTGAACCCGAAAATGACCCGAAAGAGATGATTTCTTGCACTTGGTTAACCCAATTTTTGGTATGATACTTGGATGATGATATAAATGCTTAATCTACCACCAAACTTGGCTAATTTATAATAAATGAGGCATGAAATTAGAGAAAGAGTGAATGAAAGGACTTTTGTTCTTGCATTTAAGATAGGTAGAGAAAGAGATAAGAGAATGGTTGGGTGGATGGGAAGGGAAATGGAGAGATAAGGTTGGGTGAGGGTTGGGTCTTGGATCATGGGTTTAGTGTAACATCCCAAACTTTTCTTTAAGATTTGACTAACGCCGTTAAGTCAACTTTGTGTGTGTCGAAAAGTCTAGTGTGAATATATGCATATACGTAGTTAATGTGTGTTATGTGTGAGGCTTGGAAGCCTAAATATTAATGTAGTATAAATGTGTGAAATATGAAGGTTTATGTCTATGTAGTGACATCTAATGAAGGACTAATGTTGTATATGGTCAATAATGCAGTTTGTGACCAATAATGAAGGATATAGAAGCCCGAGGGCTGATTTTGACATAGGTGGAAATTGAAAAACGGGTTTAGGTTAGGATTACCCTAATCTAGAGTTAATTGGCAGTCATTAGCAAAGAATAAACCAATTAACCCTTTCTTTAATCCTAAAGCAGTTATTAGAGCATTTGATCAACGATTTGGTGTTGTAATTGGTCGATCATCGAGTCAAGCAGGTAATTATTGAATCATTGAATGTATTTTCCAGATTTAGAGGTTGTGTAATTATGAGTTAAATCTGATTTTAAAGAAGTTTTCAAATTCGAAGGTGTAATTTGGATTTCGTAAGTTAAGTTCGTACGAAGTTTAAATTCGCAAGGTGTAATTCTGGATTTTTACGTAGCCAGTCTTAAGTTCGTACGAAGTTTAAATTCGCAAGGTGTAATTCTGGATTTTTACGTAGCCAGTTAAGTTCGTACGAAGTTTAAATTCGCAAGGTGTAATTCTGGATTTTTACGTAGCCAGTCTTAAGTTCGTACGAGGGTCCATTTAAGGTCCTAAATGACTTATGCTTTATATGTTAATGAACGATAGGTGTCGGAGGTTACTGATAAGCAATATTAGCTACTTGTTTGTGCGCGTGTACTTCTATCAGGTAAGATACACTACTTTGTCACGCTGAGGGATCAACTAAAAGCTGGTTTCAAATCATATACACTTCCATTCGGTACCTTATTATTGCATGTGGGCTTAAGGGTTACTTGGGAGGTATTATGGGTTATGCAGTTGACCATGAGACCTGAGATGCAGTCCCTATTGTAGTGTAATGCAGTATTGCTTAATGTAGAATGTAGCTATGCAGTTGATGTAGTTTAATGAAGTATCTTTATATGCATGATGTATAGAAATGAAGTTGATGTGTGATATGCATGCTTGACTTGTACGCCTAGTTCACTAGACTTGCTAGGTTGCTATGTCACTTGCACGATTAAGGATCCAAACGTAATGAAGTTAAAGTCGCAAGGTGTAATTCTGGATTTTTACGTAGCCAGTCTTAAGTTCGTACGAAGGGAATCCATGTAAGTTTAAATTCGTTTAATAGCCTATCTTCGTAAAGTGTGAATTAAGTTCGTAAGATGGATTTTTGAGTTATCTTCGTAAGACCAAATTAAATTCGTAAGAAGCTATATTCGTAAAGTAGATCGAACGAAGTTTAAGTTCGTACGAAGAATAACTTCGTAAGTTAAATTCGTACGAAGTTTAAATTCGCAAGGTGTAATTCTGGATTTTTACGTAGCCAGTCTTAAGTTCGTACGAGGGTCCATTTAAGGTCCTAAATGACTTATGCTTTATATGTTAATGAACGATAGGTGTCGGAGGTTACTGATAAGCAATATTAGCTACTTGTTTGTGCGCGTGTACTTCTATCAGGTAAGATACACTACTTTGTCACGCTGAGGGATCAACTAAAAGCTGGTTTCAAATCATATACACTTCCATTCGGTACCTTATTATTGCATGTGGGCTTAAGGGTTACTTGGGAGGTATTATGGGTTATGCAGTTGACCATGAGACCTGAGATGCAGTCCCTATTGTAGTGTAATGCAGTATTGCTTAATGTAGAATGTAGCTATGCAGTTGATGTAGTTTAATGAAGTATCTTTATATGCATGATGTATAGAAATGAAGTTGATGTGTGATATGCATGCTTGACTTGTACGCCTAGTTCACTAGACTTGCTAGGTTGCTATGTCACTTGCACGATTAAGGATCCAAACGTAATGAAGTTAAAGTGTGTGAATGTCTAGGATTGTGTGTTACCTAGACTATATGTGTGTGAATGTTTGGGAATGCAGGGACCCAATCTATATGTGTGAAATTGAGCTCATAAAACAGATGCAGTGAAAAGTGTTAAGCTTAACCCGTACTAGCCTTAGCCGGGCGAGTGCGTAGATGCAGTTGTTGCTTGGGTGGCTCCTCGCAACATGGTCTTTATAACGCAGGGCGAGTAATACGAGAGATTTGACCAACCTCACATACGGATTACTCAAGGATTGGCTTGCCATTCCTTAACGACGTAAGATGAGTAGTCTTTTGACTAACCATCCAGTCGGGTGTGATGCAGGGCACACTTATATGCAGTTAACGAAGATACGTGTGACTATGTGTGAACTAATAATGCAGATAATGAAGATATGTGTGATAATGTGGGAACTAATGCAGGATAGGCACATTTAGGATGATTATCCTAATTGAGATGAAGTTGAAATGCAGATATGTGTGATAATGTGGGAACTAATGCAGGATAGGCACATTTAGGATGATTATCCTAATTGAGATGAAGTTGAAATGCAGTATATGTGTGATAATGTGGGAACTAATGCAGGATAGGCACATTTAGGATGATTATCCTAATTGAGATGAAGTTGAAATGCAGTATATGTGTGATAATGTGGGAACTAATGCAGGATAGGCACATTTAGGATGATTATCCTAATTGAGATGAAGTTGAAATGCAGTATATGTGTGAAATTGAGCTCATAAAACAGATGCAGTGAAAAGTGTTAAGCTTAACCCGTACTAGCCTTAGCCGGGCGAGTGCGTAGATGCAGTTGTTGCTTGGGTGGCTCCTCGCAACATGGTCTTTATAACGCAGGGCGAGTAATACGAGAGATTTGACCAACCTCACATACGGATTACTCAAGGATTGGCTTGCCATTCCTTAACGACGTAAGATGAGTAGTCTTTTGACTAACCATCCAGTCGGGTGTGATGCAGGGCACACTTATATGCAGTTAACGAAGATACGTGTGACTATGTGTGAACAATAATGCAGGATAGGCACATTTAGGATGATTATCCTAATTGAGATGAAGTTGAAATGCAGTATATGTGTGAAATTGAGCTCATAAAACAGATGCAGTGAAAAGTGTTAAGCTTAACCCGTACTAGCCTTAGCCGGGCGAGTGCGTAGATGCAGTTGTTGCTTGGGTGGCTCCTCGCAACATGGTCTTTATAACGCAGGGCGAGTAATACGAGAGATTTGACCAACCTCACATACGGATTACTCAAGGAAAATGGTTAACACTCGCAACCGCAACATCCAACGCGACGGAGCTACTGCTAGCGTTACTCCACCTGTCCATCCGGGTGCAGGTGCTTCTAATGCTGCTAATGCTAATGTTAATGTGAATCGTGTGAACCCCCGCCGTGTTAATCAACCAGGCTCATTGGGTCCGATGCCTCCACCACCTGGCAATCCTCCGAGAGTTAACGATGTAGCTGTGGATCAGATTCCCAATCAGATGGAGATGTATAATCTTGTGCTAACTCTTCAGGCCCAGTTGGCCCAAACACAGGAACAGTTGAATCAGGCGTTGGCAGCTAACGCAGAAGGAACTGGTAACAGTCACTCTGTGCCTTCTCACCACACTGAGCCACCGGTCGATGATGTTGTTATTCCCCATGCTAATGTTAATGTGGTTCCTCCTAATGATGTTCACGCCCCTCGATTCAAGTTTGAAAGTTTCCAGAAGTGTGGAGCTCAGAAATTCTATGGAACACTTAATGCAGTGGGTTGCATGGAATGGCTTGATGATACTGAGATGGTTTTCGAAGCTTGTGATTGTCCCGAGGATAAGAAAGTGTTGTGTGCTAGTAGGATGTTGAAAGAAGGTGCTCGAGATTGGTGGAAGAGCATTACTATTTCGATGACTCCGGCTATGGTAACTGCTATTACGTGGGCTGACTTTAAGCAGAAATTCATTGAGGAATATATTGGAGTACATGAGCAGCGTAAAATGGAAAAAGAGTTCCGTGCTTTGACAGCTGAAGTTGGCAAAATTAATGATTATGCTCGTTCCTTTCTGGAGAAGATGAAGTTCGTAGGCCATCTGTTCCGTACTGATGCAGATCAGGTTGCTTGCTATGTTGATGGTTTGCCTCCGAGTTATCGAGGTATCTGCAGGCAGCACAAGACTCTGACTGAAGCAATCAAGGAGTCTAAAAAGCTTGATGATGATTTTGCTTCGGACAAGAAAGTAGTTGAGAAAGTCGACGACAAGAAAGTGGGATTTAAAAGAAGGTCAAATTGGTCTTCCAATAACAATAATAATAAGAAGTTCCGTGGAAGTGGTAGTTCAAGCGGTGACAAGGATAAAAAGAAGAATGGTTCATGGTGTACATTTTGCAAGACAATTCATGAAGGGCATTGTACCGACAAGACAAGAAGGTGCCATAAGTGTGGAAAGTCGGGACATCTTGCCACTGAATGTAGGGACAAGACTCGTTGCTACAAGTGCCAAGAAACGGGTCATCTCATTGCTGATTGTCCACAGATGAAGAATGCTGGAAAGAAGACCGCCACGACAGCAACAAAAGTGAGAGCTCTTCAAATGACGGTTGATGACGCAAGGAACAACGATGAAGTGGTAAGTGGTACTTTCCTTGTTAATGCAAAGCCTGCCTCTGTTTTATTTGATTCAGGTGCAAATAGGTCGTTTGTGTCCACATTATTTGCTCCTAAGCTAGAAAGAGTCACTACTCCCTTAGATTGTTCATTAGAGGTAGAAATTGCTAATGGTACGGTTAATAATATACGTGTGGGTTATGACGATTGTGACATTGAGATTGAAGGTCGTTCTTTTCCGGTCCAACTATTGCCTACTACCTTAGGTGGTTTTGATGTAGTGATTGGTATGGATTGGTTGGCTAGAAATGAAGCTAGTATTTTATGTTCCCAAAAGATAATTCGATTGCCTATATCCGAGGGTAAAGTGATAACGGTGTATGGAGACAAGAAGAGAGGAGGAATAAGGATTATTAGTATGATGAAAGCTATTAAATGTATAAGGAAAAACAAGAGCCATTTCTTGGCTTATGTCATTGATGCAAGAAAAGAGAAGTCTTCAATCGCTAGTGTTGATGTAGTATCAAATTTCCCCGATGTGTTTCCCGACGATCTACCCGGTATTCCTCCCGATCGTGAAATTACTTTTCAGATAGATCTTATTCCAGGTGCTACACCCGTTGCTAAAGCACCTTACCGATTAGCTCCTACAGAAATGAAGGAATTAATGACGCAACTACAGGAGTTACTTGACAAAGGGTTCATACAACCTAGTTCCTCGCCTTGGGGAGCTCCGGTTCTCTTTGTTAAGAAGAAGGACGGATCAATGCGTATGTGTATTGACTACCGTGAGTTGAACAAACGAACGGTCAAGAATAAGTATCCTCTCCCGAGAATTGATGATCTTTTTGATCAACTACATGGTGCTTCGTATTTTTCAAAGATTGATTTGCGGTCCGGTTATCATCAGTTAAAGGTAAAGAAGGAAGATGTAGCAAAGACAGCTTTCCGGACTAGATATGGTCATTATGAGTTCTTGGTCATGCCATTTGGGTTGACCAATGCTCCAGCCGCGTTTATGGACTTAATGAATCGGGTATGCCGCCCCTTTCTAGATCATTTTGTTATTGTGTTTATTGACGATATTTTGATCTATTCTAAGTCAGAGGATGAACACCGTGAGCATTTGAAAGCAGTTTTGGAGGTGTTGAGGGAGAAGAAGTTGTACGCAAAGTTTTCTAAATGTGAGTTTTGGCTCCGAGAAGTGCAGTTTCTTGGTCATGTTATTACATCGGAAGGTATTAAAGTAGATCCTTCAAAGATTGAAGCTGTTTCAAAGTGGGAGCAGCCAAAGACTCCTACCGAGATTAAGAGTTTTCTTGGTTTGGCTGGGTATTATAGAAGGTTTATTCAGGATTTTTCCCGAATAGCCAAGCCTATGACGGAATTGACAAAGAAGGTGGATGGAATTACTTAAAGACTATGATTGTGAAATCAAATACCATCCGGGTAAAGCCAATGTAGTGGCGGATGCACTAAGTAGGAAAGTGCAAAGCTCTTCTTGTAAGTTAATGAGCATGCAAGTTCAGGCCAAGTCGGGTCTATTAGATCGAATTAAAGAAGCACAAGAGAGGGCATTAATGAAGGATAATATTGATAACGAGAGTATTGGAAAGAAGAAACGACTTGTGATGGAGACTAATAGTCGTGGGTTTAAAACATACAAGGGTCGCATTTGGGTGCCACTGCTTGGTGGTAACCGAGAGTTGATCCTTGAAGAGGTCCATAGAAGTAGGTATTCGATGCATCCCGGTGTCACCAAAATGTATGCAGATTTGAAGCCGATTTATTGGTGGCCGGATATTAAAGGTGAAGTAGCTCATTTTGTAGCAAAGTGTTTGACGTGTGCACGTGTGAAGACGGACCATAAAAAGCCGTATGGTTTGTTGCATCAATTAGACGTTCCCGAATGGAAATGGGATCATATCACGATGGACTTTGTAACGAAGCTACCGAAAACGCCGAAAGGGAATGATATGATTTGGGTGATTGTAGATAGATTGACGAAGAGTGCTCATTTTCTAGCTACCCGACAAGATGTGCCTTTAACGAAGATGGCAAAGATGTACATTGATGAAGTAGTTGCGAAACATGGAGTTCCTTTATCTATTGTTTCGGATCGAGACTCGAGGTTTGTGTCAAACTTTTGGAAGGGTCTTCAACGGGAGTTGGGTAGTAGAATAAATTTGAGTACCGCCTATCATCCCCAAACCGATGGGCAAAGTGAGAGAACCATTCAAACCTTGGAGGATATGTTGAGAACGTGTGTACTTGAATACGGTGGAGCATGGGATGAACACTTTGATTGATGATAATAGGTGTGTTTAAAACATACAAGGGTCGCATTTGGGTGCCACTGCTTGGTGGTAACCGAGAGTTGATCCTTGAAGAGGTCCATAGAAGTAGGTATTCGATGCATCCCGGTGTCACCAAAATGTATGCAGATTTGAAGCCGATTTATTGGTGGCCGGATATTAAAGGTGAAGTAGCTCATTTTGTAGCAAAGTGTTTGACGTGTGCACGTGTGAAGACGGACCATAAAAAGCCGTATGGTTTGTTGCATCAATTAGACGTTCCCGAATGGAAATGGGATCATATCACGATGGACTTTGTAACGAAGCTACCGAAAACGCCGAAAGGGAATGATATGATTTGGGTGATTGTAGATAGATTGACGAAGAGTGCTCATTTTCTAGCTACCCGACAAGATGTGCCTTTAACGAAGATGGCAAAGATGTACATTGATGAAGTAGTTGCGAAACATGGAGTTCCTTTATCTATTGTTTCGGATCGAGACTCGAGGTTTGTGTCAAACTTTTGGAAGGGTCTTCAACGGGAGTTGGGTAGTAGAATAAATTTGAGTACCGCCTATCATCCCCAAACCGATGGGCAAAGTGAGAGAACCATTCAAACCTTGGAGGATATGTTGAGAACGTGTGTACTTGAATACGGTGGAGCATGGGATGAACACTTGAAGTTGATTGAATTTGCTTATAATAATAGTCACCATGCAAGTATTGGAATGCCACCATTTGAAATGTTATATGGAAGGAGATGTAGGACTCCAAGTTGTTGGATGGAGCCCGGTGAAAAGCAGTTGACCGGTCCCGAAATTATTGAAATTACCTCTGAAAAGGTTAATGTAGCTAAAGAAGCCTTACGTGTGGCAAGAGAAAGGCAGAAAACATATGCAGATAAGAAAAGGAGACCGATTGAGTTTAAGGTGGGTGATTTAGTGATGCTGAAAGTATCACCTTGGAAAGGAGTTATCCGATTTGGAAAGAAGGGAAAGTTGAGTCCAAGATTTATTGGACCTTTTAAAGTGGTGAAGCGCATTAAAGATGTGGCATATCAGTTGGAATTACCTCCAGAATTGGATGGAATTCACAACACCTTCCATGTATCCTACTTGAGGAAATGTGTAGCTGAGGAGTCGAGTGTGATTCCTATTAAAGACGTGAGTATTGACCCAATGAAGAGAATAGTAGACGAACCGGTAGCGATACTTGGAAGAAAGCAAAAGAAGTTACGCCGAAAAGTGATTGAACTTGTCTTGATAAAGTGGAAGCATAATCATGGAGAAAGCTTGACTTGGGAAACTGAAGCAGTAATGAAGGAGAAATATCCCGAGTTGTTCCTATCTGATGAGATTCCGGGACGGAATCCTCTTAAGGGGGAGGTAATTGTAACATCCCAAACTTTTCTTTAAGATTTGACTAACGCCGTTAAGTCAACTTTGTGTGTGTCGAAAAGTCTAGTGTGAATATATGCATATACGTAGTTAATGTGTGTTATGTGTGAGGCTTGGAAGCCTAAATATTAATGTAGTATAAATGTGTGAAATATGAAGGTTTATGTCTATGTAGTGACATCTAATGAAGGACTAATGTTGTATATGGTCAATAATGCAGTTTGTGACCAATAATGAAGGATATAGAAGCCCGAGGGCTGATTTTGACATAGGTGGAAATTGAAAAACGGGTTTAGGTTAGGATTACCCTAATCTAGAGTTAATTGGCAGTCATTAGCAAAGAATAAACCAATTAACCCTTTCTTTAATCCTAAAGCAGTTATTAGAGCATTTGATCAACGATTTGGTGTTGTAATTGGTCGATCATCGAGTCAAGCAGGTAATTATTGAATCATTGAATGTATTTTCCAGATTTAGAGGTTGTGTAATTATGAGTTAAATCTGATTTTAAAGAAGTTTTCAAAGAGTTAGAGTTTTAATGGTGTTTTGGTTAATTAACATTCAAAACGATGTTAAACGAGAGTGTAATCGATCCGGATGATCAAAATGTGTTTACTGGTGTCAAATACATGTTTTGGAAGAAGTTTTGATGAGTCGTTTATTGGAAAATCGAAGATCTTGGTCTGTTTTTGAAAAACTGTCGAACAGGGATGAAACGAAGATAATCCTCGTTTCTATCTTCGTTTTCACTAAGTTCGTAAGAAGGAGTGTTATCAAATTCGTTGGCTAAATTCGTAAACTAGAAAGCAGAACGAAAATGAAGTTTAAATTCGTTTAATAGCCTATCTTCGTAAAGTGTGAATTAAATTCGTAAGAAGCTATATTCGTAAAGTAGATCGAACGAAGTTTAAGTTCGTACGAAGAATAACTTCGTAAGTTAAATTCGTAAGAAGCTATATTCGTAAAGTAGATCGAACGAAGTTTAAGTTCGTACGAAGAATAACTTCGTAAGTTAAATTCGTACGAAGTTTAAATTCGCAAGGTGTAATTCTGGATTTTTACGTAGCCAGTCTTAAGTTCGTACGAGGGTCCATTTAAGGTCCTAAATGACTTATGCTTTATATGTTAATGAACGATAGGTGTCGGAGGTTACTGATAAGCAATATTAGCTACTTGTTTGTGCGCGTGTACTTCTATCAGGTAAGATACACTACTTTGTCACGCTGAGGGATCAACTAAAAGCTGGTTTCAAATCATATACACTTCCATTCGGTACCTTATTATTGCATGTGGGCTTAAGGGTTACTTGGGAGGTATTATGGGTTATGCAGTTGACCATGAGACCTGAGATGCAGTCCCTATTGTAGTGTAATGCAGTATTGCTTAATGTAGAATGTAGCTATGCAGTTGATGTAGTTTAATGAAGTATCTTTATATGCATGATGTATAGAAATGAAGTTGATGTGTGATATGCATGCTTGACTTGTACGCCTAGTTCACTAGACTTGCTAGGTTGCTATGTCACTTGCACGTTTAAGGATCCAAACGTAATGAAGTTAAAGTGTGTGAATGTCTAGGATTGTGTGTTACCTAGACTATATGTGTGTGAATGTTTGGGAATGCAGGGACCCAATCTATATGTGTGAAATTGAGCTCATAAAACAGATGCAGTGAAAAGTGTTAAGCTTAACCCGTACTAGCCTTAGCCGGGCGAGTGCGTAGATGCAGTTGTTGCTTGGGTGGCTCCTCGCAACATGGTCTTTATAACGCATGGCGAGTAATACGAGAGATTTGACCAACCTCACATACGGATTACTCAAGGATTGGCTTGCCATTCCTTAACGACGTAAGATGAGTAGTCTTTTGACTAACCATCCAGTCGGGTGTGATGCAGGGCACACTTATATGCAGTTAACGAAGATACGTGTGACTATGTGTGAACTAATAATGCAGATAATGAAGATATGTGTGATAATGTGGGAACTAATGCAGGATAGGCACATTTAGGATGATTATCCTAATTGAAACGAAGTTGAAATGCAGTATATGTGTGAACGTGTGATGTGTGTTGTGCCTACTAAAACTTGTCTAATAATGAAGATTGTTTTAATCGGACAAAATGCTTTTAAATTAAGTGTTATCTTACTTAGCTATTCTTATAGCTAACACTTGTTTCTTTAATGTGGTTGTTCCCTCAGGTTTAGCTTGATGGAATCTAGATGCAGGACGTGTGAGCTTGGGTAGATGCAATGCAGGAGCCTTAGCTACCCTTAGACGATGCTTTCTTTAGACATTCGTTACATTTCGTATTTAATGTCGAATTTATGTAGTGATGTGTGAACGGTTGTTTTTATGTTGGGCAACCGTTGGGTTTTCATTTGAACTATTGTTGATATGGCATGTAACACCAAATAAATGCAGAAACCGAAATGTTTCTATCGGTTTTGACTTTTACAGTCTTTACTTCCGCAATTTAACACCGTTAGGTGAAAAGTTTTTGAAAACCCATATTTTTAAACGACGGGTGTTACATTTTAGGGTATGGGTCAACCCATGGAGGATCCATTCTAAGTTCTAGTTAAATCATGATGCCATCTCGAATCGTAAAAATCGAATACAAAATCAAATGGTCTCGACTAGAATATCAAGACTCAAATTAAATGGTAGATCGACCTACGTGGATATATTGCACATAATTGAACTCCAAATTGTTCCCGAAATGTATTGTTTACTAATTAATTAGCTAAATTGTACACGCGGTCAAAGAGTCAAAATCACAAATGTTACAGTATGAATATGTTATGTGATCCTACGAACTCACCAACCTAGTGTTGACGTTTTTGAGTATCTTTTCAGGTATAAGAGAAATCACTTGCAAGCTAGGAGTTGATGCCTATAGAGGGACCTAAGGATCGTTTGATTGCATTCTAGATCTTTAGACTCGGGCACGATGCCTCGGTTTTCTCTCCTTTTCATGGGATTTGTATGTTGTATTTTGACTCGTGTATGACAGTTTGTTGTGTTAAATGAACATCATATAGTTTCTCTGAGTAATATCCATTTGCAAGCTCATTTCAGTTGCATCTCACGTTTCCGCCACTGGTGGGGTGTTACAGAATGGTATCAGAGCCTAGGTTTTAAAGATTTAGGTGGTTCGACCTAGACTAAAACCTAAGCACCCGCATATAGTATATCTCATAGGAAACTATGTGTGCATTGCTATATGTGAAATATATGGATTGCTTGCGGATAAATTGAGAAATTTCTAACGATGTCTTCTCTCAAATTTCAAAGTTTTGAAAATGTTTACCAACTACTAACGTCGAGTTCCCCAAAACCTCGACTTTTAAAAGTACGATAAAAGCTTATGTGTAAACTGCATGTTTTCAAATGACTTATTTATTTTTGGAAAAACTCAACGTCTCTAACTCTTTAAAACTTGTAGTTACATGCTTTCTTAAACGCAAATATTTCTCAAATGGTTGGCAAACTTTGAAATGCAAAATTTTCCATTTCACATGGTCGCAAATATTTATGAAAACCTTGTTACAAAAATTCAAACGAATACTTGAAAGCTTTCCGTGATGGTAACGAATGTAAAGATTTTTCAAGTATATGCAACTTGTGTGTTTGTGAAGAAACTTTGACGTAACGTATGCAAGATAGTTGAAATATGCTTAGATGGTCATAAGTGAGATTATGCAAGCGTATATTGGAGGATGGTAATAAACTTTAGAAATTAACGTTGTATGCTTGAACACTTAAGGTTTTTAATAGAAAGTGGTGAGTTCGTTATTTTCAAAGCTAACCATATGACTAGTAAGAGTTATGTACTTGCTCGTTGTAACTTTGTGTTTACTTTCATCATTATTTGGTTGGACTAAATTAGGAAGGACCTAAAGGAACATATGTTGTGTGGTACGATTCTTTGTGGAACGATTTCTTGTGAAACCAAAAATTTGCATGGAATATGAAATGAATCTTGGTATCCTTGTTGGAATGGATCTTGTTGTCATCTTTGTTAAGATGGACCTTGTTGTTGTCTTTGTTGAAATGGATCTTGATGTTGCCTTGGTTATGTGGTTGATGATGGAATGTGAAAAATTATTGTGTGTATTTACTTATAGCAAAGTGAAGTGATGGCAATGATATGCCTTAATTTATACCATTTTCCCACATCTTAATTAGCTGATTTTAAGTGATTTTAAAGTAAAAGAAGAATAATTAAATCCGGTATTACCGGGGCAGAGATCGTCCTCAAACGATAAAAAAATGATTTTATGACACTAATAATTAAAAGGCATCCATCTTGATTTCGCTTGACAACATGTTAAGATTGCACATAAATGAAGTTCAAATCCAAAATAAGTTGATTAAATAACCGAGACTCAAACCAAGCACCAACCCCGTACCCGTTAAGTTAATGACATAATTTGACTCTCTTGTTTAAACCAGTTTAATTACAAAGACCGGTACCCCAAGACATCTTTTATAACTTCCCTAGTCAAACAATTGTTTTGGTTATTGAAATAACAATGATACCTATCGATTGTACCCAACCGTTAACACATTCCTCCCTATTACCATTGAACGATTATCTACCGTACCCGTCATAGACCCAATTGTTTGTACCCAAACAACCAAAATGAAATATATGTAATCAGTAATTACCATTAAAGACACACATAAATCACCAACCAATTCAAGATAAATTATAAGAAAGAAATACGCTAAGATCGCGATATAACGTTAAATAAAATCAACTTTGAATTATAAAAATTGTGCAATCCTTACATATCGTCTCACTTCATCAAGATGGATGATAAAAAGATTAGCTACTCATAACAAGATAAATAACACAAACAATTATTAATGTCAAATAATCCATATTAATAACTTGTGATGATAAAGTCTTGTATTAATATAGCTAACAATTAAAATAAATAAAAGAAAAGGAATTCGAACAGATTGATGACTACTGCTGCTTTTCGAAACAAGAAGGAAGAAAATCCTTTTGTCTTTTGAAAGGAATATACCGGAACCCGGTGAAGATGTGGTTGATGCATAGAAAAGGTTCAAGGAAATGTTGAGGAATTGCCCCGGACATAGTATGGGCACCGAAGAAAGCTTCGAGATTTTCTATGATGGTTTGGATAGGAAAACAAAAAGGGAGCTCGGATATGCATTTGGGGGAAGTCTCAACAACATTTCCCCAAATGAAGGATATAAGATTCTAGTGGATATGGCTAGAGAGTTTTCTACAAGGGATGAAGACCGTGACAAGAGGTCTAGTAGAACCACCGTGGCTAAGGTGGAAAGTAGTGATGACTCTAAGCTTATCACCGAAGTCAAGGCTCTCTCGAAGCAAATGAATGAGAGATTTGATAGTCAAGATACTAGATTTAAGAGCCTTGAGAGAGATGTTAAGGTTATGGCCGACGGGTGTGAGCATTGTGGAGACTTGCATTATTCGGAGGATTGCCCGGATAAACCCGTGAAAGATGTTAGCTATGTTCAGAATCAAGGGAACTTCAATCAAAATACCGGTTATCAAAACCGGACATCAGGTAGTTCTTACCCTTCTTCTTCTTTTGTTAATGCTAACACTTCTGGTTATGGTGGTAACAAGTTTAGTAGGTTCACCAATCAACGAGGTGCGGATCCAGAATTGAGAGACATAGTGAAGGAGTTCATTGGTGCCCAAAAGGCAACTAATGAACAAGTTGCAGAGGAATCCAAGAAGGTGATTCATGTTTTGGACGCTTTGACTACTCGCTTGGATGGACTTGGACATAAGTTGGATCAAGGAGCTAAGAATCAACAAGCTACCATCAAAGATTTAGAAGGAAGACTCGAGAGGCTAGGAAACTCGAATAGGCAGCCCGGTACTCTACCGAGCAACACTCAACAGAATCCAAAGCCTCAATCCAATAACCAAGGGCAAAGTAGTCAAGGATTGGGACAGAAGTACACCCCTCCAAATGCTCGAAATGAGCAAGTGAATGCCATAACTACAAGGACGGGTAAGACTTATGATTCTGCAAATCCTTTACCTAATGATTCTTCTCCACTTGTGCAGGAAAATGAAGAAGATGAGACGGTTGATGAGGAAATTGAGATGGAACCGAACCAAGCCGTGCCAATACCGGTCGTTCCATCCAAGCCCGTTGAGAAACCGACGGTGAAGCCATATAAACCCAAGATCCCATTTCCTCAGAGATTGGCGAAAGATAAGCTGAAGGAGCAAATGGACAAATTTGTAAGTCATCTAAGTAAGTTGCACATTAATATACCATTTTTAGATGCAATTGTGTAGATGCCAGGTTATGCAAAGTGTTTGAGACAGATTTTGATGAATAAGAAAAATCTGGCGGGGGTGGCTACTACAGTGCTTGAGGATGTTTGTTCAGCAGCAGTAACAGGTAGGTTGCCCGAGAAACGCGGGGATCCAGGTAGTTTTACTATCTCTTGTAAGATTGGTAATTTATTGGTAAAACGTGCCTTAAATGATAGGGAGCAAGTATTAATCTGATGCCTTCATCGATTTATTCTAAGTTGAATTTAGGAGAACCGAAACCGATTATAATGAAAATCCATTTGACCGATAAATCTGAAATTAAACCAATGGGGATTTTGGAAGATGTGTTAGTCAAGGTGGGTGGTTTGGTTTTTCCTGTAGATTTTGTCATTATTGATGTAGATGAAGCATTAGATGTGCCCCTTATTCTAGGAAGACCGTTCCTTGCTACTGTCGATGCTAACATTGAGGTTGGTCGTGGTAAGCTTACATTGAGAGCAGGAAATGAGTCAGTGACATTCTTGAATACTTGTTCTATTTCTTTACCTAATGCCGCTAACTCTATTGAGATTGCATGTGTTAGCTCTATAGATTTGCAGATTGATGCATGGCTAGACAAGAAGCTGGGGGAAAAGGAAGTTGAGGTGAAGTCAACAGCAGTGCCTGTTTCTAAACAAACGGATAGCCCGTGTGCTAAGATCCGTAAACTTTACAGTCGTTTGAAGTCTGTTGTTTCTCATGGTAATGTTAAGTTGTCTGAAGAGTTGTGCTCGAATTTATCAACAAAGGAGATGTAACACCCCGACTATAGCGGAAACACGAGATGCCACAGAACGACATGGTACAAAAGATTTAAGTAACAAGCATCAACATAAAGTTTCAAAAGCCATTCGAATTCAAAAGGTAACAAGTTCAAGTGGACGTTTAATAAACATTACATAACCAAATTCATAATCAAAAGATCAAATGTTTGCGTTACTAGTCCAACATGCAACAAATAAACACATCGTCCAAGGAGCGGTCCAAAAGCTAACTTACTGCCCTAGACCTGAAAAGCATGAAGAAAAAGTGTCAACTACGAGAGTTGAGTGAGTTCATAGGATTATGCTAACAACACACATGTATTTAATCCAATTCAAGAAAGAATATGTCATAAAATTTCCAAGAATTCCATCATACTGTCCATACCCAAACCGTATGTTCAAACAATAATTGTCATCCATAATATAATATCAATACCTCTGGGTCAATGGTAAGACTACCATGACATAATTTGATGAGATTGTTCTTGAGCCACTACTAAGACCGGTTATGTCCCAATAATCAGATATAATGTCCCAAATGATAAGATAATGATAAGCACATGCTGTCAATCACGTGCATAAAGATAACCAAGGGTCGTGCCATGGAGACGCCCATAAATATATAGTAGTTAGAGCACCGCGAGGCCAGACTGGCGATGAAGGTGGCCACCAAGGCAGACCAAACATCCCACCGTTACCTATAATAGTGGATGAGGGGACAAGTCCTAGTTGCGCAACCCTCTAACTACAGGCCTCAAATGAGTTAATAGTAGTGTACAGGGGACCACCGTTTGACAGTACTCAAGCTCATCATATAACATATAACATGTTGAACATACAATATAATTCCCACATCATTATCATTGTTTCAAAGAATCATTTCATAAGATAAAGCCATTTTAATTAAACATGTTTTTCACCCCGAAAGTAAACACATAAAAGAGTTTGAAAGGGGGCTATGACTCACTTGATTAGAGAGTGAATAGGGGCTGATCAAACGTGATTCCTTCGCTTAGATTTGTTGCGCCTCAAGCAAGCCTAAACCATAACGTATATATTCACGGCGTAAGTTCGCGTGACATGAACTAGTGAGCTAGATCATGAGATGTATACTAGTAGACTTGCCCATCTTTGGTTGTTATTAGATTATGGAGTTTAAGTATACTATGATGCTCTTATTATATGGGTATAAGAGATTTGATGGTAGAAGTCGTTTTCTCATTATACGTTTTTGTACGTTTATTGGAATTTCGGTAGTTTGGCTTTGATTTATATGATTCCCATTGTATACTTTGCTTAGTAATAATATTTGACATTAGTGGTCTTATAATATTAATATTTATGTATATTTTTCTGATTTGTAATTATATGTTTAATTTAATATTATTTAATTAATTATTTATTCATTTTATTGATTTATTAATTAAATAATCCCAAAAAAATACTTTTAAGTGTCATAATTGTCTTTGTAAATTATGGATAATTTCATTTGAATTATCTTCTGATATATATGCTCCTTAATTTATAATTTCATGATTTATACTTTTATTTGTGTATTTTCCATTTATTTTAATAATAGTATTTAATTAATTGTTTTTACTTAATTATTTGTCTTTAAATTATGTAACACATGTCTCTTGCCTTTTAGCTATTTTTCTCCAGTAGGTTTTAGTTACTTTTATCAATGGTTAAGATGATTTAACTTCATTCTTGACTTACATAATTTATTTATGGATTTTTATGTCTTTTAATTACTATTTAAATTCAATAATTCATGGAAATTCTTAGAAATCATCACTAAACATTTTGGTCTAAAATCTCAGGCCTTTTAGGCAACTTTTATTCATACAAAATCATATCCATTCAACCTCTCTTGTGTCTTGCTTATTTTGAGGGTTTTATGATTAAAAATCGTTTACCGAAATAGTGATTTTAGCCTCATTTCTTGAGCAATTAAAGTGCTTCAAAATGGATTTTCATTCTTGTTTCATTATTTCCAGAAAGTTCATAATATTTTGGTGTCCAAAATCGTGAGAGTGGTGGTGGTGTGATATGTGCAATTTAGTGCTTTCGGTTAGTGATTATTTGACCCGAAAAGGTGATTTTTGAGCTTGTTGTTGTCATGAACCAATAGATCTGAGTTTTGTGCTTTTATTTCAACATTTTTCCAGTAGGTTTATCATATTTTCTTGGTCATAAGATTATGGTGCATGTGTGTGCTCAAAATGCATTTTTGCGTGTTTTCGGTTTGTGATTTCTAGCTTATTTTAACATGTTTTGATTCAAGCTTTATATCCTTGATATTTTATCAATTTTTATTAACACTAATATTAACATATTTTTCACTTATAACAAGTCCATATCCATCTCATAATCCAACAAAAGATCCAACTTTCTTAAATCTAGCATATATGCATTCAAATCAACACTTTTTACTATCAACTTTTATAGATCTAACTTTCAACAATATAAAAACATCTTTTATATGAAAAATCTCAGAATATACTCTTCAAAAATATACAAAAACATATAGATCTATCAACAAGAAAGTCACTTTAAAAGCTACTAATCTATAACCACACTTTTGGGTCTTAAACTTGTTGAATCCTTGGATCTTTCTTATTAGATTCGACATGCATGAGCATGGAAAGAAAGATCCTATCAACTTTGCCCTCATTAAGTGTATATTACAAAGAAAACAAGAAGAAAGTATGAGTTTTGATAAAACCTTTGAATATAAACAAAACAAGATTAGATCTAGTAAAAAGGATGAAGATTATACCCTCTTGAACTTGGTTTTGGATGAAGAATTTGGGCAGATTTTCGTGGCCTTCAAACCCCTATAATACCTTGAATCTAAGCCTAGAACAACCCTTGAATGTACCTTGAATTAACCCTTAACAATCTAGCTTAAAACCCTTATTATTAATATATATTTATGTTGATTTAAGCTTGCCTTGTTCTTGTTCTTTTCTTGGCCGAAAATAAGAGGGAGAAAAGGAAGAGATGGAAGAGTTTTTGAGAGAAAAGAGGTTGTGTGTGAGAAAGAAGTGAAGAGTGTGAGAAGAGTGGTGAGTTCCAAGAGAGAAAGTGTGTTTGAAATCAAAAGGGTGGAGTGTGAAATGGGGGGAGGGAGGCCGGCCTCATAAGGCATGGGGAGGGTTTGTTTGTATTTTATTTTTTTATAAAAATTGTGTATATAAGGTGTATATATTTGTTAGGTGTATGTATATGTATTTGTGTATGTATTATAAGGTAAATTGTGTTAGTTTGTAGTATAAGTTAATGTTTATTCTAGCATGTGTATATATGTATATGTGTCATGTATATATGCTTGTATGTATACATTTTTGTGTTTTTAATTTGTTACATGAGCCTTTGATTATAAACTTGTATTTATTTTAAGCATATATGTATATATATCTATATACTTATTATGATTTAAACGCTTTTATGCGCATACGAACTTATAACATATTTTGAAATAGAGATTTTTATTTTTGTGACCGAATTTACTTTAATTAGCTAAATGATTAAGTTGTTGGACCTTCGTAAGGATTTTTGATGGTTATCTCAACTTGTGAGGCTTACATTATTATTTAGCTAATTTGATTGATCATCAATACAATCTTGTTCAATGGTACTTTATAACTCACATTTAGAATTGAACAATAGCTTTAGATTGCTAATTTTAGGGCATTATCTACTAGCTTCTAGTATAACTATGGCTTGCGAGATCATAGGCAACATAGCTAGTTCATATATAATATTTAAAAAGTAGGGTTGTTACAGGAGAAAGAGGAGTTGATGATGGTTGTTGATACTTCCGGGGGAGCGAATGATTGGATTTCTGAAAAGGTGAAAGGTAACTGTTTCTCTCCTTTCAAGGGTAGACCGCCCAACACTTTAAGTGTGGGGGCGTCAGAGACCCCACCATGGTAATTCTTTGGGGTAGGAGTCTAGCTAACGACTCATTAATAAATTAAGCGCTTCTCGGGAGGCAACCCGTGTCTTTTATTTCGTTATTTAAATTTAAATTTTGCATTTTTCTTTTTGTTTGTGTTTTTGAATAAACTCTTTGATGATGGTGATGGTTATGCTATTTGTTTGGTATTCCTGTTTTGCGTTGATTTGTGTGTTCATGTTGATAGCAAGTTGGTTGTCATATGCATATGCTGATAGTAAGTGCAGCGACATATTTTGTTGGCATCATATTCAAGCATGGAACACTCGTCATACCCGACAAGTTTTTCTTGTTCTTGATTTTGTTTTGTTTACTTTCCCCTATTTCCCATAGTTTGCCTTAGTTCATTGGACATTGAGGGCATTGTCCAACTCAAGTGTGAGGGGGTGGTAAATAGGAAAAAGTCGGGTATTTTTGACGAATTTTGAACTTGTGCATGCTTGTCCTTGTAGTTAATTGCTTTTGTCACTTAATTATAGAATTTAATAAGCAATTTGACTACACCTTTGGTACAAATTGTAATATGTGGAATGTGTTTTGACTGATTAATTAGGCAATCCCTTATGGATTAATAATTTGACTAGCACGCTCAAAGCACCAAAACACCCAAATTGTGAGATTATTGATTCATTGCTAGTTATGATAGGTGTTACGGTTTTGGATTTATTAGCCTTGTTAATTTGTCCCTCTCGTAGGCTTTTGGATTTATCCAGGAGTAAGGGTCTCTTTTAGAGCTCTGAACTATGATGTGCAAGTTTGAGGTTGATTTTTCCATTTCCGGATTATTTCATTTGCTATGAGTGTGCCGGTGATTGCATTGATTCTAGAACTTGTCCTGGTTGATCATTCCGTGTTATTTATCAGAAGAGGCAAATTTAGGATAAAACCTTTGTTCTTTGTTTGATTCACCCTTGTTTCGTAAAAATTGTTATGTGCATGTTTTGTTAATGTGCTTAGTAGCTAACTACACTGGTTAGTGAATCTCCTGTTAAACCCTTGGTTTGCACTCACTTTTAGTGCAAGAAACAATAGAAAACATGTTGTCACTAGCCTGTTCTTTGTTATTTAATCCACCTTTATATATGCACCTTTTCCTAACCATACCGATAGTCGAAGTCCTGGTGGGTCATTGGTTGCCTATGCTAGTGAATGGTTTGGGGTTGTCCTTTATGTCGGGTTGGGATATTCTCGGTTTCTGAGAATAGATTGATTTCGTCATGTTTGTTTGGATAAAGTCTGAATCGTTCATTTCAGCATATGAGTATATGATTTGTCACTGTTTCAAATGTTATGTAAGAGAATACCAATTAGTCAGAGTAAAAGTAGCTCACAAAAAAAAAGAATAAAAGAATTGAAAAAACAGAAAAAGAAAAAAAAAAAAAGAAAAAAGAATTGAAAAAACAGAAAAAGAAAAAAAATAGAAAAAAAAGAAAAAAAAAGAAAAAAAAGAAAAAAAATAGAAAAAAAAAAAAAAAGAATAAAAGAATTGAAAAAACAGAAAAAGAAAAAAAAATAGAAAAAAAAAGAAAAAAAGAAAAGAGCTTGGGCTGTCAGTTGGTATTTCTCACTTTTGGTCAAATCATTTTTGTAAGTTGGTACATTAATTACACCAACGAAAGGATTTTTATGCTATCATCTTAAGTTGTTATTCTTGGGTTGGCACGTTTGTTTAAGCCAACATGGTTAGAATTGGTTGATTGAGTTGTTTATTGTCATACACCACAATGGTGTCGGTTTTTAATCGTTCTGTTGGGGGTATTGTCTGGACAACTTCTCGGGTTTTGGACCGTTGGCAACTAGTGACATGGGATTTAATGGATTAGACTATTTTGTAAAACTTTGTTATATGTTGTGTTATTTCTTTGTTAACACCATTTGTTACCCAAATTTCCATACCCTTTTAAATACCTTGTTTAGCCTTAAAGTTCATTCAAACCCTTTAAGTCCTCTTTTGATAGACGTTGTGGTGCTTGCATCATGATGGTGAAGGAACGAACCTAGTACAAGCCTATGGTTAAAAGATTATGCATCACGACTAGGCATTGAGTGATAATTCAAATATTCAACCCCAAAGTAAGTTAGTTGGAGTAGGATAGGCGAGATATCACTGATTCGATTCTTTTGTGCTTAGTCGTGTTATTGAGGCTTGTGAATCAGTCAAGTATTGTCAAACATTCCAGTTTTCATTTAAGATTAAAACTGTTTAACCATCTCTTTTCATTTTCATGTATGGTTTAGCTTCTTTTTGATTACTGACATGTTTATCCGAGTTGATGTACCAAGGTAAATTGTGTTTTTAAGCTTGGAATTGCTTGAGGACAAGCAAAGTTTAAGTGTGGGGGGATTTGATATGCCTTAATTTATACCATTTTCCCACATCTTAATTAGCTGATTTTAAGTGTTTTTGGAGTCGTTTCCGTATACATTTGGCGCGTTTATGGTATTTGTTAGTGTTTCAGGTTATTAATAGGTACTTGAACGTAATTCTGGAGGAAACGACGTTTTTGAGGTGAAATGAGTGCTTACGGAAGGTTTATAATAAATCATGATGAATATGGGTTGAAAAGCATATTGGACTCGGCCAGATGAAGCGCGACTGCAACATATGATATATGGACTAATAAATACAAGCAAAAGTGGCGTTGGTCTCGTTATGTAGCAGCAAACAACAAATACAATATATTTATTAGTTAAGCATGCCACAATTAATTGTGATGTGCTTGGTCATATATTTAGCTCGTGGTCAAGAGAGTCAAAGCACAAGTTGGAATGTTTATCAATTAAATGTCGAAGTGCACATGTGTGTGTGTGATGGGCGCAGGTGTCTAGAGCCCGAAGAAAGGAAAAGCCCACTTGGGCCTGATGGTTCGTGAGCAACAGCCAAAAGAAGAGGAGAAGTGGGCTTAGCCCATCTGGTGTGATGCCCAGCCAAAGAAAGAAAAGGGGCCGAAGCCCTTTGGCTTTGTGGAAATAGGTCGGCGAGCAAACAACATCATCAACTAATTGAGAAACTGCTCAAATTAAGGGAGGCTGGACGGTGGTGTGCGTGTGATTGGAGGCCGCAAAAGACAAAAGGATTTTCTTCCTTCTTGTTTCGAAAAGCAGCAGATCAATCTGTTCGAATTCCTTTTCTTTTATTTATTTTAATTGTTAGCTAATACAAAGACTTTATCATCACAAGTTATTAATATGGATTATTTGACATTAATAATTGTTTGTGTTATTTATCTTGTTATGAGTAGCTAATCTTTTTATCATCCATCTTGATGAAGTGAGACGATATGTAAGGATTGCACAATTTTTATAATTCAAAGTTGATTTTATTTAACGTTATATCGCGATCTTAGCGTATTTCTTTCTTATAATTTATCTTGAATTGATTGGTGATTTATGTGTGTCTTTAATGGTAATTACTGATTACATATATTTCATTTTGGTTGTTTGGGTACAAACAATTGGGTCTATGACGGGTACGGTAGATAATCGTTCAATGGTAATAGGGAGGAATGTGTTAACGGTTGGGTACAATCGATAGGTATCATTGTTATTTCAATAACCAAAACAATTGTTTGACTACGGAAGTTATAAAATATGTCTTGGGGTACCGGTCTTTGTAATTAAACTGGTTTAAACAAGAGAGTCAAATTATGTCATTAACTTAACGGGTACGGGGTTGGTGCTTGGTTTGAGTCTCGGTTATTTAATCAACTTATTTTGGATTTGAACTTCATTTATGTGCAATCTTAACATGTTGTCGAGCGAAATCAAGATGGATGCCTTTTAATTATTATTGTCATAAAATCATTTTTCTATCGTTTGAGGACGATCCCTGCCCCGGTAATACCGGATTTAATTATTCTTCTTTTACTTTAAGTTGAGCAAAGTGACAATTCGGTCACAAAACCCCCATTTCTATTTGAACTACTTTATTTGAACAATTGCCTACTTAGTCCCTGTGATCGATCCTGACTTACCATTTATCTATACTATACACGAACGGGTCCACTGCCCGAGAGTATGCATTAGGTAGTAAAATCGGTATTTCTTGTTTATAAATTTAAAACTCGATTTTGCACATCAGGCAATAACATAGTATAACAGTGTGGCAACCCTAGAAATGCCCGATCAACGGTTCTACGGCAACCCAGTGGTATATGCAAGTTATTGGTATCATGGATTGCACAATTTGGTTAAAGTATAGTAGGTAAACCGGTATGCTTAATGGGTGTTGGTTGGGTGGAGGGAAAGCCGCTGGTATCACCTGTATACATACCCAACCAATACCTAGAAGGCATATCGGAACCGAATCCCGACATGCATCCAATATGTTAGAGGTGTGGAGGGTTAGCCGCTGGTACACCCTGTATACATACCCAACCAATACCTAGAAGGCATATCGGAACCGAATCCCGACATGCATCTAATATGTTAGAGGTGTGGAGGGTTAGCCGCTGGTACACCCTGTATACATACCCAACCAATACCTAGAAGGCATATCGGAACCGAATCCCGACATGCATCTAATATGTTAGAGGTGTGGAGGGTTAGCCGCTGGTACACCCTGTATACATACCCAACCAATACCTAGAAGGCATATCGGAACCGAATCCCGACATGCATCTAATATGTTAGAGGTGTGGAGGGTTAGCCGCTGGTACACCCTGTATACATACCCAACCAATACCTAGAAGGCATATCGGAACCGAATCCCGACATGCATCTAATATGTTAGAGGTGTGGAGGGTTAGCCGCTGGTACACCCTGTATACATACCCAACCAATACCTAGAAGGCATATCGGAACCGAATCCCGACATGCATCTAATATGTTAGAGGTGTGGAGGGTTAGCCGCTGGTACACCCTGTATACATACCCAACCAATACCTAGAAGGCATATCGGAACCGAATCCCGACATGCATCTAATATGTTAGAGGTGTGGAGGGTTAGCCGCTGGTACACCCTGTATACATACCCAACCAATACCTAGAAGGCATATCGGAACCGAATCCCGACATGCATCTAATATGTTAGAGGTGTGGAGGGTTAGCCGCTGGTACACCCTGTATACATACCCAACCAATACCTAGAAGGCATATCGGAACCGAATCCCGACATGCATCTAATATGTTAGAGGTGTGGAGGGTTAGCCGCTGGTACACCCTGTATACATACCCAACCAATACCTAGAAGGCATATCGGAACCGAATCCCGACATGCATCTAATATGTTAGAGGTGTGGAGGGTTAGCCGCTGGTACACCCTGTATACATACCCAACCAATACCTAGAAGGCATATCGGAACCGAATCCCGACATGCATCTAATATGTTAGAGGTGTGGAGGGTTAGCCGCTGGTACACCCTGTATACATACCCAACCAATACCTAGAAGGCATATCGGAACCGAATCCCGACATGCATCTAATATGTTAGAGGTGTGGAGGGTTAGCCGCTGGTACACCCTGTATACATACCCAACCAATACCTAGAAGGCATATCGGAACCGAATCCCGACATGCATCTAATATGTTAGAGGTGTGGAGGGTTAGCCGCTGGTACACCCTGTATACATACCCAACCAATACCTAGAAGGCATATCGGAACCGAATCCCGACATGCATCTAATATGTTAGAGGTGTGGAGGGTTAGCCGCTGGTACACCCTGTATACATACCCAACCAATACCTAGAAGGCATATCGGAACCGAATCCCGACATGCATCTAATATGTTAGAGGTGTGGAGGGTTAGCCGCTGGTACACCCTGTATACATACCCAACCAATACCTAGAAGGCATATCGGAACCGAATCCCGACATGCATCTAATATGTTAGAGGTGTGGAGGGTTAGCCGCTGGTACACCCTGTATACATACCCAACCAATACCTAGAAGGCATATCGGAACCGAATCCCGACATGCATCTAATATGTTAGAGGTGTGGAGGGTTAGCCGCTGGTACACCCTGTATACATACCCAACCAATACCTAGAAGGCATATCGGAACCGAATCCCGACATGCATCTAATATGTTAGAGGTGTGGAGGGTTAGCCGCTGGTACACCCTGTATACATACCCAACCAATACCTAGAAGGCATATCGGAACCGAATCCCGACATGCATCTAATATGTTAGAGGTGTGGAGGGTTAGCCGCTGGTACACCCTGTATACATACCCAACCAATACCTAGAAGGCATATCGGAACCGAATCCCGACATGCATCTAATATGCTAGGGGTGTGGAGGGTTAGCCGCTGGTACACCATGTATATTATAAATGGTTAATAACCCGACACTAACAATTTAAATTATTAATTGGTAAAGAATGAGGATGTGTTGCTTAATAGCATGTGAACTTGAACATGTATAAGATGTTGTTAAAATCGGTTGCATGCACGATATAATGTATTTAGTGATGCATTTGTAAATGTGTTATTCGGTGGACGATTATATGAACGAATTTAACATGCTAGTTTTATTGCATGATTATGGGGAATTATATTGTTAAGTTTGATTTTTTATGCATGAGGTAACGGCAATGGGTAATGCATGTGTAAGTATTTTATTGGTGAGCAATTGCATGGGTTGATTGGTATACTAGACGATAGTATGAGTATGTGTAAGTATTTACTCGATGGACAGTCGTATGAATGAGTTGGTAAACATGCTTAATCGTTTGAGTATGCCCAAAACCTCACTTACTTATAAAAACGGATCGATAGAAATTGTTACTGCATGCATAGTTGTACCCACGTATAAGATATCGAATGTATGATTTAGTATGCGGGGCTAGTTGTTAGAACATGCAAAAATCTTACCTCCTAACTTGCTTATGTGAATGAATTGTTAGGATACGATAGAACATGCATGGTTTCCATTCAAGTCTAATTGTTGAATATGCCCAAATCTTGTTGCCTAACTAGCTTGGTGAAATAAATCATTAGGACTTGATAACGTATGTGTAAAAGTAGACATTTGAGGCAATTGTATGTATAGGTTGTCATGCTAGCCTAATTGCTCGAATATGTCAGAATCTTGTTGCCTAACTAGCTTGGTGAAATAAATCATTAGGACTTGATAACGTATGTGTAAAAGTAGACATTTGAGGCAATTGTATGTATAGGTTGTCATGCTAGCCTAATTGCTCGAATATGTCAGAATCTTGTTGCCTAACTAGCTTGGTGAAATAAATCATTAGGACTTGATAACGTATGTGTAAAAGTAGACATTTGAGGCAATTGTATGTATAGGTTGTCATGCTAGCCTAATTGCTCGAATATGTCAGAATCTTGTTGCCTAACTAGCTTGGTGAAATAAATCATTAGGACTTGATAACGTATGTGTAAAAGTAGACATTTGAGGCAATTGTATGTATAGGTTGTCATGCTAGCCTAATTGCTCGAATATGTCAGAATCTTGTTGCCTAACTAGCTTGGTGAAATAAATCATTAGGACTTGATAACGTATGTGTAAAAGTAGACATTTGAGGCAATTGTATGTATAGGTTGTCATGCTAGCCTAATTGCTCGAATATGTCAGAATCTTGTTGCCTAACTAGCTTGGTGAAATAAATCATTAGGACTTGATAACGTATGTGTAAAAGTAGACATTTGAGGCAATTGTATGTATAGGTTGTCATGCTAGCCTAATTGCTCGAATATGTCAGAATCTTGTTGCCTAACTAGCTTGGTGAAATAAATCATTAGGACTTGATAACGTATGTGTAAAAGTAGACATTTGAGGCAATTGTATGTATAGGTTGTCATGCTAGCCTAATTGCTCGAATATGTCAGAATCGTCATAATAACTGTTACCTATAGATAACTAAATGAACTTAATGTTAAGCCGAGTGGGCAAGACTTTAACCGCGATATGAATGGGGCAATAAATTGAAATACTCGGAGGTTTCAATAACTCGTTTGAGAAAATGGAATTATAACCCGTATACTGATGAGTCATGGCAAAAGATTCTAACACTTGGTATGAAGGATGCGTACGACGTCACCCGGTTTTAATAATCTAACAAGTTATAAACTAAAAACTTATTACATAATATGGCGCCTATAATCGTATGAATTTTGCTAATACAATAGTCAGATGTTCTTGAGACATATGTGGGGAATTTTAAATGAAAAGGATCAAGGATTTCTTGGTAGATGACTTTAGCGATTTTCAAAGTCCAATTGTGTAACAAAAGATGACGTCTAAGAACGAACAAAAACTTTAAAAAAAAACTAGTGGATATTGACAGGGGTAAACGCATACATTTGAGTCATATAAATAGGATTAGTAACGTAATAAAGTTCGGAAATGAAGGGGAATTCGTCTAACTGGGGAATCAATCATGGCGTGCGTGAGGCGAAATGATTAGGATGTGAACGACATGTGAACGGAAACCTGGGTTGTCCTATGATACTAAACGGGGTCACGTGCTACAAATGATGATACTGTGTAACATTAAGGAGATTTGAACTTTGATGGAGTGAGAATCGTGGTAATTTCGAGGACGAAATTCTTTTAACTGGGGAATGATGTAACATCCGCGGTTTTGACCGGTCAACATAACGGGACTAGTAGTTTTGGAAACGAGTCAAACTTTGATAAAGTGAACTTTTGTAATGAAAGGTAGGCATATGAATAATCATTAGAAACGTAATTTCAAAATAGATAATAATATGTCATCAAAGTATTTGAACGAGTCCCGAGCTAAAAGTTTTAACTAAACGAATCATTTGTCGGGAGAAACCGGGACTAGTAGTTTTGGAAACGAGTCAAACTTTGATAAAGTGAACTTTTGTAATGAAAGGTAGGCATATGAATAATCATTAGAAACGTAATTTCAAAATAGATAATAATATGTCATCAAAGTATTTGAACGAGTCCCGAGCTAAAAGTTTTAACTAAACGAATCATTTGTCGGGAGAAACCGGGACTAGTCGCCAGAGTGCTTGAGGGGAACAAAACCCCTCCCTCCCTTCACTCTCTTTTCATTTCTCACTCTCCTCTCTCTCTCTCTATCTTATCTCTTCTCTCCTTTCTCTCTCAAAAATCCAAGAACTTCTTTATCTTCTTCTTCTTCTTCTTCTTTCTTTTAAAATTCAGATTTTCATAATCAACATAATAAGTAATTGACTAGTAACTTGTATAATAATAACCATCCTTGGAATTTCAAGAATTTGTGGGTTATTTCAAGTGTTCATCCTTTTCGAGCTCCAAAACCGGATTTGAATCTTCGGGACGAATTGGTATGTGATCTTTAGCTCAAAATGTTCCTTTTAATTAGTAGATAACTTCCTTGTATTGGATCTAAACGATTTGGGGTCGATTTGGGTGTAAATGGGTGTTTTGTCTCAAAAACGAGTCTTGGATCAAAGGTTGAGAAATCGGAAGTGGGTTTGTGAATTGGTATGTTTTTATGTTGTGGTTATACTTGAATTTGGTTGTGTTAAAGTTTGAAGCTTTGATTTTTACGTTTGGAGGGTCAATTTGTGTCGAAAATGGGTTTTTCTCCCGTATCTGGAAAAGTTGCGCCGCAACATTGGATGGGTGTGACACAACTTTTTATTGGCCTCCGCCACTGATCAAAAGTTGCGCCGCAACTTTGGCTGGGTGTGACGCAACTTTCTCTCCTTCAGCATTGACTTTCATTTTCGTTTAGCGATCGTAACTTTTAAACCGTAACTCCGTTTATAACGTATGAGCTATCCCCGAAACCGTGTGAGAGTCTTGGTAATGTCTTTTAAAGATGAATTAAAACTTGAGTTGTCCAAAAATGGGTTCAAAGTGAATTGGTCAAGTCCGGTTTAGCCGTTAAGCAACGAAATGAAATGATTTCACTTTGATTGTATGAAAACCTTATAAAATGGACATAACAAAGCATTTATAGAAAGATTAGGTCAATATTCATAGGACCTTACCTTTTGAGATGCTTTAGGATTAATGTAATACGTGTATGAATAGGTTTCGGCTATCGTGGATGTTGGTTCTACTTCTTACATCTTGGGATTGTATGGCGCGCGTCAGGTGAGTTTCGTAGCCCCTACTATATGTTGTATGCTTTGGGGGTGGAAAGATACTCGCTATGTGTTTATGTGTTATGCCGTGGATTTAGCTTATGTTAATTCTACGTGCATACGTTTTTGTGTTAGAACATGTCATAGGTAGACATGTAACGTGAGTGATAACGATGTGGATGTAGTTGAACGTATAAGATTGTTGTAGCCTATACTAGAATGATCTTTGATGTGAAATATGATATTGATGGGTGTATATGATTAGAGTTAGGTAGGTTTTTGGTATGCTTAATGGGTGTTGGTCGGGTGGAGGGAAAGCCGATGGTATCACCTGTATACAAATCCTGCCAATACCTAAAGGGCATATTGAAAACCTAGGTCCGGTTAGTGATTTAGTTAAGTAGAATGGTATTGTGATCGTTTATTGTTAGATCGAGGTTATATGATCGTTATTGATTGAATCAAGGTTATATGTTCGTTATGATCGTTATGTTCGTTATAACCAAATGAAGGTTATATGTTCATTATGTTCGTTATATGATCGTTATAACCAAATGAAGGTTATATGTTCGTTATGATCGTTATGTTCGTTAAATGATCGTTATAACCAAATAAAGGTCATATGTTCGTTATGTTCGTTGTATGATCGTTTATTGATCGAATCGAGGTTATATGTTTGTTATATGATCGTTTATTGATCGAATCAAGGTTATATGTTCGTTATGTTCGTTATATGATCGTTATAACCAAATGAAGGTTATATGTGGTATGATCGTTATGTTCGTTGTATGATCGTTTATTGATCGAATCGAGGTTATATGATCATGATATGATCGAATTACGAACGTTATTATTTACATATCCCTATATGTATGTATATTGTATGAAATGTTGTTGTAAATCGTTGATCGTATGAATATGTTATGTGATCCTACGAACTCACCAACCTAGCGTTGACGTTTTTGAGTATCTTTTCAGGTATAAGAGAAATCGCTTGCAAGCTAGGAGTTGATGCCTATCAATGTTTTCAAACCGGCCGGTCCGACCGATCGGACCGCGGTTGGACCGCCTTTTTCAAGAAATCCGGTTAGACATATCCCGGTTGGAAGGTGGATAATGAACCGCTGTGAACCGGACGAACCGGCTGATTAAACCGGAACCGGACCGGGTTTCAAACCGCTTTGGACCGGGTCAAAGTAAGTCAACCCGTCAAGCCATCAGGATCTATGTGCATGTAGGCTGTTTTCGGCATCCCTTCCGATCATAACACGACAACCATCACTTTTCCGTCATCACCGTTCCCGAAGACACAATCTATAATCTTTTGTGTTGTAGATCTTGAAACAAACACAAATCTAGTTAAATACTCCCTCCGTCCCATCAAAAGTGTCTTAGTTTGAATTTTCAAAGTCTTTATTTATAAACTTTGACCTCAAATATTTTTTTTGTGTTATATAAAACTTGATGAAAATTATACCAATGAAAAACACGTCTAAAACACAATCAATTCATATAACTTTCATCAAGTATTATCTAAAAACAAACAAAATTATTTAAGGTCAAAGTTGAAAAGGTTGGACTTTGAAATTTCAAAATGTGACACTTTTAATGGGACGGAGGGAGTAGTAGATATTATACTAATCTCTTGTTTTGGGAATGGATAGATATAGTTGAGTTCAAGAAAAATAAAGAAGTTCAGACTACAGGAGGAGAGGAGAGAGTGTTGGAAAGAAATTTTGTTTATTTTGATAAATGTTACGTGGTCCACACTTCCACCTTTTCACAAAACCAACATACCGTTTAATTTTGTACTTTTGTTTTACATAATACATACATAAAACTAGTGCTCAGGCCCGTCCAATGGACGGGTAGTCTCAAAGTATATCAATCAAAGCTAAAAAATTGGAATTCAAGTATATTAAATAGAGTCAAGTCATATATGACTGTAAATAGAATTGTAATCCCACAAACTCATTATATGTATCAAAATCACTATTAGTCAAATTTTATATTTAACCTCAAAATTTTTGACTCCACATGAAGAGACACACTATTATTTAACCTGACAATATCCTTAGCTATAAAACCATGATAAAAGAACTCAAGATATGTCAAGTAATGAATAATGATAGGTTCTGACATAAAAGCATACTACAATTTAGTTATCACATACTTCTAACTTAATCAATACGAAAGCTAAAGAAGAAACATATGAAAATTAACTCCATATAAAAATTGATTCCAGTTTACCCATTTTTTTCCAACTTTAGTTATATCTAAACTTACTACAAACACAAACAACAATTTTATACTAAACAATTTAGAGTTAAGCTCAACAAAAAGATAAACAAAAAGAGAAACAAAAAGTGTAGAGTATATAATTTGGAAAATACATACCAATTCATAACAAAGACCATCTCGAACGTTTTGATTTTCTTCGGGTTGTTCCACTCCGAAACAGTCCATACATGCACAACACGGAGTCGTAGATGATGGTTAACATGTGTTGGCTTAAGATCTTCAAGATAAACTAATGTGGTCTTATTTTTTGTTGTTGAAAAAGAAGCCATAGCTAAAAGTGTAGGTCCTTACGGTACCTTCCAGCCACTCTCTATATCTGACCTGGCTTTCTCCTTTGGATCCTGCAATAGAAAATTCACAATAAAGGCCTACTTTAAATTAACAGGACTGTCATTAAACAATTTGTTATTTGGCGCATTTTATAGTATGGGCTCTATAGAGTGGCATTCAATAGCAAGAGAAAATTAAAGAAAAGAACAGGGCATTTAATTAACATTGCCAGGAAAAATGGGTTATTGAGCAAGGACGGTTTGAAAGTCTGAAACTTAACACTTCTTGAACTTACAATTGACATTCTAACTAATCATAGTAATCCAATCGATAGTACATTGGTTTAGATCAAAAGGTTGATGTTCAAGGTCTTAATCAAGCTTGCAGCTCACATTAATTTCCATGTAAAAAGTACCATCTTTTTTAACTTAATTTCAGTGAAATAAGTAAATATAAAAATAACACAACCCTACATCATATCCTTTAGATACAAATACAAATTATGAGGGTTTTTTTTATCATATTATATAAAAGGTCGGCCAAATATTATAAATAAAAAATATTAAAAAATAGAGGATTAATAAGGAGGAAGATTAGGCAAAGAGGGGGATTAGAGGTGCCAAGTGTACCCCCAACCTCCTCTTTTAGTTATATTATAGATAGATAGATTGATTTATTTTGGAAATAAATTTCATATATTTGCAAGTTTTCTAGACGGTAAAATATTAATAAAAGATAAAGATGGAATACTATTATACTACTGATACTTTTTAGTTTATCAAAAACAAAAATTATTTGTTACCGTAAGGATATAATATATACATACATATACTATATATATATAAAAAAATATATATACCCGGTTCAACTCCGATCCAACCGGTCTGACCAGTAGAATATTGTAACACCGGTTCAGTGTCTGGTCCGGTTTTCAAAACATTGATGCCTATAGAGGGACCTAAGGATCGTTTGATTGCATTCTAGATCTTTAGACTCGGGCACGATGCCTCGGTTTGCTCTCCCTTTTCATGGGATTTGTATGTTGTATTTTGACTCGTGTATGACAGTTTGTTGTGTTAAATGAACATCATATAGTTTCTCTGAGTAATATCCATTTGCAAGCTCGTTTCAGTTGTATCTCACGTTTCACCACTGGTGGGGTGTTACACTATTTTACATCTTTCTTTTTTAAATTTAGAATGTGACATATATTTTGTTATTTTTTTGTTAGATGAAAAGAAGACAACGTTGGTTCATGTTGAAGATTTGACCCAACACATGTTAATCATCATCTAACACATGTTATCATTTTGATTACCTTTGATATATATATTTTGAGACTAACCGTCCATCGGACGGGACTAAAGACTAGTAAACTATAAATTAAACCTCTCGTTTGTGGCAATCAACAACTCTTGCAGCCTTTTTACAACATTGTCATCTGCTTCTTATTAATCGACGGTGAGTTAATCTTTAGGAAATCATGTGTTTTTAATGATTAAACATCATTATAAAGTTGTACTCCGTATCATTATTTTCATATCTCTCAAATTATGTGTTGAGAGAGATTCTTCTTTGTTGATTTAACAGAAAAAAAATTACAAAAAGAAGAAAGAAAAGGCTACCATGGATCCTATTTGATGTCATGATCTTACAATTAAGTAGCATTTTCAAAAAAAAAAAAAAAAAAGTAGTAAAAGTTAACGATAAATTATTATACTCATTGTTTTTTCTAATCTTACTCCTTGATCTTTTCAACTGTCATCATCATTATGAGGGTTTTTTTAAGAGGATTAATCATTTCCTTATTAGAATAAACAAGTGAAGATATGGTTTAATTAAGACTAAAAGACAGGTTTTAAATAGGGAGTATTTTTTTACTACTAGCAACAATAATCCAATCAACCTTTTGGTGTCGACTGATCAGATTTCCTCCAATGACAATAAAATTATGTAATAAAATTTACACATAAAAATGACTGACATTTGCAAGGAATTGCTTCATTGGACGTGCAACACACGGGTCTTAAGACCTCGTGACAACAATAGTTAAACCAAATTCTCGCATAAAAATGATATATAATAAATATGAGTCATAGACAATTTTACCTATACTTTAGAATAAAATGATTATTTTCAAAAAAAAAAACTCCAAACAAAATATGAGGAAATAATGAATGTATGTAGTAACATATCTACAAAAATATGACAAAATAAAATAATAATAGATACCAATCTAAGTATATTGAAACATGTATTTACATTAACCGAAATAAAATAAATAATGATAGACTCATATTGGTTCTCATCCGTTCACAACAATTGTTGAATGAATACAAATTTATGTGATATTGTCACTTCTCAAAAGAGAAGTATACAAGGGGAATAATTTTAAAAGACTTCGATTAGATAATTAGAAATAGATTAATGATGTTTATAGTATTTTTAGTTTGGAAGTTGTGTATAAAAAAAACTTATACCTTTTATATCAAAAGTCACCCCTACAATAAATGTATAATTGTTTAATTCACCTTAACCACAGCCCATATAGGTATATATGACATATTTTTTATTTTAGATTGGATACATGTTAATATTAAGAATAAGAATTTGAAGAGTATATATGCAATTCTCTATCTCTATTTAACATTATGATATTGACATCCTTTAAGAGTTCATTGATAATTTTCCTTTTAACAACTTTATATAATATCCCTTCTTCTATATTCAATCATATATTTTCATATATTTTTCGATGTCGACAACAGATGTCGACATTAGATCTTTAATTTGTTTACATATCCACCAATATATATTAATGTGTATCATCTCTCTTCGATGATATGGGATATTTGGACTTGTTTTTTTTTATCAGTATTTTATTAAAATGAAAATGGTTCAAATAGTAAATGTATACAGGTTTCACTTTAAGATGATGGATTTTACTTTGGGATTATGGCACCAAAGTGTAAGAAACTATTCCATTTTGTCTATGTTATGCAGTGTACTATACATTTGTCTATGTTATGTAAAATGGGTAATGGGGGGAACCCTAGCCCCGGTACCACAATTGGATACCCATCGACCCACCCCGTATGAGCCATATGATGCCGGTAAAATACCTCCATCCTAATCCCCACATGATCTGGGCACCCCGAAGGATCGAACTCGCGTATTTAAACTTCACATATGGGTCTAGGCTTCATTGGTAACGGGTACCTTAAAGGAATTATTTTTTGTCCCCAGCGGGGATCGAACCTGAGACCTTAAGGTCACCAAGTGTTTGCCTTACCACTAGGCTAATTCCTTGTTGGTTTTGTCTATGTCATGTAAGAAACTTATTATTTTGGTCAAAAGCATGTAAGCCACCGGTTCCAGCTTACATGTACCAGTTAATCCACATTTTTTTTAATAAGTCCCCACTAAAATGCCCCTCATCTTCACCCACCTTTTTTATCCCCCTCTCTCTAAAACGTTCATTCATTTCTAGGGTTTGAGTCACCAAATTGGATCAACTCAAATAAAAAAATGGGGATCCCGGTTTCTGATCCGGGCGAGTCAACTCAGTCGCAGCAACCACCCGATTTCGACGAGTTTCAAAAGCAAGCTTCATTGATGACGACGTGTACACTATTATGGAAAGAATTATCAGATCATTTTGTATCACTAGAGCAAACCTTGATGAAGAAATCAGATATTATCAAATCCAAAATCCAAACACTCGAATCCGAAACCAACGCATCTCTAGACGCCCTCCAACACTGCGAATCCACCATCGAGAAATCCGTTTCTCTCGCAATGCGAAAAGTGGAAGACGCGTTACAAGCTGCTGTTGGTATAGACGTCGCCGCCACTGAAAAAGTCAGTAAAGACGGCGGCTGTAATGATGATAATAATGAGGAAGATGAAGAAGAAATGAAAAGGTTATGTGTGAAATTGGATTGGGTTGGATTTTGGGGGTTTATATGTGGAAAGAAGAAGGAAATGGATGTAATGAGGGTGAAAGTGCCAATGGCGTTAAGCGAATGTGTGGATCCTGCAATGTTTGTATCAGAGGCGATATCGGAGGTTTTTCCGGTAGATAAGAGGGAAGTGGAGAATGGGAATGATTTGGGATGGGCTTGCATTTTGATGCTTGAAAGTTTGGTGTCGGTGATGGTGGATCCGGTGATCGGGTAATCGAGGGTGTTTGTGACACCGAAAGTGTGTGTTTATATGTGTATATATGTATTAATATAAGGTAAAATGAATATATAAATAACTAATATATTTAGTCAATGCCACGTCAGACTTTTTTAAACAAAAGTGGAATTGGTAACCGGCTAAGTTTGAAACTGGTAATCGCTTACATGCTTTTGACCAAAATAATAAGTTTCTTACATGACATAGACAAATGTATAGTACACTACATAACATAAACAAAATGGAATAGTTTCTTACACTTTGGTGCCATAATCCCTTTTACTTTTGAAGTAGCATGCATCGGAGGATTTTTCTTTTGAGTGCTTGGCTTCACCTTGTCTACTTTGATATTGGGCATCTTTTTTTTTTTTGAATATTGAGGTGTCTTGAGAACTTATTCACTGTTTAATTTTTTTTTTATTTCAATGGCTAGAGATACAAACCAACTGACTCAACTTAGACGCATAAAACATCTAGCCTATTTAACTCAACGTCCCAAGTAAAACATACCCGCCCGAAGGCCCACTATTGGTAAAACCCGGTAGTCTTTGGGATTGAACTAGCGGCCGAAGTTCTGCCGGTCTTCCTTCATTATATACTATATAAACTAAATTTGCGTGAATATTGAAGCAGGCTGGTTGGCAGTTGGCTCAGCAAGCATCTTAGGTTTTTTTTTCTTTCCAGTTTTAGTGTTTAAGTTAGCGTGTTGTGTAGATGTTGGCTTAACTTCTTGGATTTTTTATTTTTCATTTTATTTAGGATGGTAATATTTTAGTCCTTCACACTTTAACCACTAAATCTTTTTAAGACTTTTTATTTTTACCATTCAAGTTTTATATTAACGATTCATGTGATACAACTTTAGTCTGTTTTAATTTTCACAATCAAAGTTTTTAGCTTCTTATATTTATCTTCCAAGAACATCTCAAGTTTATATTTCGCCATCAAAGTTTTATGTTTTAAGATTAACGGTGTATTGTTTAACGATGTGTTTTTTTGTCTAATGGTAACGGTTGACATGTTAGAATTAATTACCCGCATTCAAGTCTATGTTCGGTTGTTATCTCCGGCCAACGGTCAGGTATAACACTAGTTGAATATTATATCAAATAATAGATAATGTTGATGAGATGACTTTAATCTTAGTCACTTGTATTAAAGACTAACACCTTAACTATCTCAAACAAATACCTTTTAGCTTAAAAATGAATTAGCATATATATTTATATGTTAACATCATAAATCATTTTCCCTATTTATATATATTCTTTAAAAGTTGAGCAATATTTAACTGCTTATAGAAAACATTGATTTCAACTAACATAAATAGAGTAGATAACTAGATATAAAAAAAATTAGAAATCTAAACACCACTAGTGTAAGAATCTAATGATACATTGATATTGACATAAGCCATAATCTAAGGTACTTGAAACAATGACAATGAAATTATGACACAAGATATTTGCTCCACAATTGGGATTAACAATAGATTGAATGGTTCATGCAACATTCTCATCATCACAAAAACACCAACATTTCATATATCAATAAAAAAAATCATAATAATAAATAATAATAATAATGATATTGATGCTTAAATTCAGGCCAAAAAGTATATCAAAAAAATTAAAAAATAATCATATTTCATCTCTCATTTGCCGTCCAATTCATCTCTCATTGCTTCCCAGGTAATCCATTTTTTTCTCTCCATATTTTCATTACCCATTTTTATTTATTTATTTACTTATTTATTAATTATTAAATTAGGGTTATTTTATTTTAGGGTTTGGATTTTGTTAATCTGATATGTAATGATTTGGGTATTTTTGTTTATAATGTTTACAGCCTTGACCCCTTTTGCCCATTAATGGTATTTGATTTATAAAGATATATGACATATACATATACACATATATAGTTGTATATATATGTATATATTTCAAGAAAGTGAATCTTGATGTGTCCAATAAGAAAAAGATACCATTTTTAGGGTGAAGGGTTTGGTTTGGTTTGGGAATGCAATCATGGCTGCAACAAATGAATTTATGCATCATTTATCGATGGCATGTTGCGAATGGTTTTTGATGTTTTTAATGTTTATGGATGGTGCATTGGGATTTATTGCCTCAAAATTTGCTCATCGTTGTGAATTACAAAAACCATGTATGTTTTGCTCAAGAATTGATCATGTTTTTGGTGAAAAGCCTGGATCTTTTTTGAATTTGTTCTGCGATAAGCATCGTGCCGAGGTTTCTTGTTTGATATCTTGTGAACTTCATGATAAGCTTGCTGATGTTAAGAAAATGTGCGATGCGTGTTTTATGTCGGCAATGAAACAAAAACAAATTATGGAAGGGAAATTGGGATACCCTAAAGGTTATTTAAATAAGAATTTTGTTCGTGTACCTTCAAGTACGGGGACGTGTTCGTGTTGTAAAAAACAATGGAAACCAAAACCTAGAGGTGGAGTAAAATTGGGAGTTTCTAAAGTAACCATGAAACCTCCAATGCCGCGAGTTGGTGCTCGTGGGCGTGGCCAGTATCGTCGTCGGAATGATTTTAGAAGGGTTCGGGGTAGGATTTCCGGGACTTCGACTCCTTGCCTTGTTGAGAATAGTATAGGTATGGATGTGAATGCGGATTTGGACATGGATGCCTTATCTGATTCAGGTTGTCCTAATGTTGGGTTCAATTCCTTTTATGATTTTGACTCTGAATCTGACTCCGAAGACTCATTTTTTGAGGTTGATTGTGGTGCAACTGAGTGTTTAATGGATGATTCTTGGGTCATAAATAAAATAGGTATGCAGAATCAAGATCACGTTCGACCTGAGAAATTTCACAGTTTTTCTAATCCCGAGTTTGCACTTCCAAATGGGACCAATAATGAAACTGACACGAGTCCTCTATCTTTGACATCTACTGGTTCAATAGGGCATGATGCAAAAGAAAACGGGCATGTAGAAGTCAGTAAGGAAACTAGGGATCCTAATCAAGATTTTCATACGATCAATGACTGTCAGGCATCCACTTCTTCAGATAAACACGAAGGTTTTGAATCTCCGAGATCAATGGGTGTGAGTGAAATCGAGGGTGAAAGTTATGTGGAAAAGCTGAAACGGCAGGTGGAGCATGATCAAGAACAGTTACGTTTATTACACAAGGAATTAGAGGAAGAAAGAAATGCTGCTGCAATAGCTGCAGATGAGACAATGGCCATGATTACAAGGCTGCAAGAAGAGAAAGCAGCTCTCCATATGGAGGCGTCACAATATTTGAGAATGATGGACGAGCAGGCAGAGTATGATATGGAAGCTCTTGATAAGGCTAATGATCTCATTGCCGAGAAAGATAAAGAAATTCAAGATATGGAAGCTGAGCTGGAATATTTCAGAAACCGATATGAAGATGAATTGTTCACGGGGAATGCAACTGATACATCAAAAGAAAATCATACGGAAAAAGGGATAATTGATGTTACTTCTTCTGACTCAAAATCGACGAAGGTATTGAAATCAACGGCTATCAATCATCCTGTTTTAGGACTTGAGGATGAAAAGGAATACATTTTGCATTCTCTATCAGAGTTAGAGAAGAAGTTTCACCAAGCTTCTAACGGTAATATAGCGAGCAACGGTTTTTCCAGACATGATGAAGTTGATGTGGGTACCCTTGAAAACGAAATTTCAGATCTTAATGAGAGGTTAAAAGCATTTGAGGCTGATCGGCAGTTCCTTGAGCATGCTTGTAATATGCTTCAGAGTAACGGGGGATTAGAATTTATACAAGAAATAGCTCATCACCTACATGATTTGAGAAAGGATAGATTTGATAGAAGATGTCAATCGGTCACTTGAAGCTACATCCTTCAACAAAATTAAGGTATGTGACTTTTTTTGTAGAATAATATGTTTGGTATGGAAATAGATTTTTATTTTGTGATAATTGGTAAATGTTCTTTGTTAACGATTGATCATTTTACTTCGATCATATGCAGATGCAATTTTTATGATAATCTTGATTGAATTCTTCTGTACGGATCCCCTGAACCAATTACCTTACCATGGATCGATGTCTGCTCCTTGTTTTCCTATTTGTTTTTTAACATATATCTGTGGGTGGCACTTATATGATGCAAGAATACAAGGATGTGTATGATAAGGGTCCCAACGTCCTATTAACTTGATGATATATCAGTCATAAAATGAAGCATGGATTATTAAACAGAAATCGTATAAAAGAATGAAACCTAATCCTCAACGTATATTACATTTAGGAGTGGACTGTCATATGTGCTTACTATAAAAAATTTCTGTAGGGTAATGCCTTTTTTTTGGGTTTTTTTATATATTTATTTTAGAGTAAATTACATTTTTGGTCCCTGTCGTGGGTCAAAAATTACCGTTTTCGTCCTTACCTTTCATAAATTACCGTTTTGGTCCAAAAAAGTTTCCTCCGTCAACGGTTTTGGTCCAATTCCCAAACGGACGTTTATTTCCCCATCACGTGACTTGCACGTGATGGGTATTTTAGTCTTTTACTTACTATAAGGACCAAAAGTGTAATAGATTCTAATTTTATATTCATCATGATCATCTTCTTCAATCTTCATGAAGAACAAACAGATCTAGCTCATCTATATCTATGTCTATAAAAAAATTGTTTTCTTTTTCTTTTCACCCAGCTTTATCAACAAACAGATCTAGCTCATCTATATCTATGTCTATACATACATATACTAATATGTAAACCCAGCTTTATCAAAAACATAATAAATATATTTACCAATCTCTCTTCTCTCTCTATATATATATATATATATATATATATATATATATATATATATATATATATATATAGAGAGAGAGAGAGAGAGAGAGAGAGATAAAATGGCGAGATCACGTGATTGCTGCAAAAAGTGTCCTTAATTGAATCAATTTTTCCATTTTTTCATTTACATTAAAAAAAAATACAGAAAAAGAAAAAGAAACAACAACTTTTTGCTTCAAACTTCTCTCTTCAGATTCTTCTTTGTTGTTGATCAAATCGACCTGAAAATTACAAGGTTATCTTCGCGGTGAAACGGTGATCATTTTGATATGTTTATTTTTCCGAATGGTTGAGTTGTGGTGTCGGTTAACATTCCGGCGAGTTTACTCAGTTTTCCGGCGAAATTTATTTCAGATTTCTTTCACCTAGGGTTTGTGCGGGATCAAGTGTTGAGTCGATTGGTGGTGATTTCAAGTCTCAACTCTAAGAAACAACAAAGATATCGTCACTTTAATTTTTCCGGCGAGATTGTGAATTTTCCTGCAAGGTTCAAATTCGATTTTTGTTGCCAAGGATTTGTGCTGGATAGTTTTCTGAGTATTTTGGTGAAAGTTTCAAGTCTTAATTCAAAGAAACGAAGGTGTTATCAAATTTTGAAGTTTCCCGGCGAGATAGATGCAGTTTCCGGCCGCCGTGTTCTGCAAATAGAGTTTTCCGGCGACCGTGTTCTTGAATCCATTTCATGCATTTGCAGAAGTCCACTAAACTCTCATTTGCCGACCTTGTCGATCAACCAACTCACTAAACCACCTCTCGTGTTTGCAGACTTGATCACATACTCGTATTTGCCGATCAGCCGAAGTCTGCCATATCTCGTGTTTGCAGACTTGACCGGTCGAATTCTCGCATTTGCAGACTTCGACTTGAGCCATTTACCGACCATTCACCCAAACCGCGCATTTACCCCGCATATATGTATGTATGAATATTGATATAGATGCACACATAATGAAGGTTTATGGATATTTATATGTATATAATGAATATAGATATACAGATTGTTCTTCATGAAGATTGAAGAAGATGATCATGATGAATATAAAATTAGAATCTATTACACTTTTGGTCCTTATAGCAAGTAAAAGACTAAAATACCCATCACGTGCAAGTCACGTGATGGGAAAATAAACGTCCGTTTGGGAATTGGACCAAAACCGTTGACGGAGGAAACTTTTTTGGACCAAAACGGTAATTTATGAAAGGTAAGGACGAAAACGGTAATTTTTGACCCACGACAGGGACCAAAAATGTAATTTACTCTTTATTTTATTATTTATAAATCTTAGTGTATTACACAATTACTTGGAAACAGTTTTGTGTAATTCACTCCCTGGTCAGATATCTTCTAGCCACCATGTATGCATGCGGTTGCCCATGTTAATCTGTCCTTTTTTTGCGTTTTCTCTAGAGTTTTAGTGTTCATGGCAGAAGATCAAGACACAGATTTCTTTGCTCTTAGTTCTTCATGTTCACTATGTTGCCATGATAAAAGTTGTTATCGTTTAATTAATATATAGAGTTCTTAATTTCAAAGTTTAATCCTGGAACCATTATCATTATTTTCCAAGTTAACTAGTCTGACCAAGGACTTTATCAAAAACTACCCCTAACATGTCAGTTTTTTAAGAAATCTTGAATTATATGCTCAAATCAGACCAAGACTCTTCAAACAACTACGACTTTTCTTCTCTTGACACGTTAACTGATGTTTCAGATGCATGCTGAGGTGGACATGGATATAATCACCATATTGCTTATGATTCTTGACGCAATGATCTTGTTTCATAAAAAGATCGTTGCTTTTTTCATCAAGAAGAAGTTAGGATCAAGTAGGAAAAGACTCTACATTGTTCTTGATCCGTTGCAGCTGTTATACACTTATACATTGTTCTTGATCCGTTGCAGCTGTTATACACTTATATTATATCTACATCATTTCAAAGATAGTTGTGTAATTTTTGTGTTATCGAGTGTTCTCCATATCTTAGTATCGGGCTTCTGTCATATTTGAGAATGATATGCACGGGGGTGCGTATACGATGTATCTATATACAATTTTTTTTCTTTTTCGTCAAGAATTAAAAGTCTTCTTGAGTGAAACATATGTTATACATTTGATATGCTTGTTTGCACCAGATTTACTTTTACTACAAGGCTTATGATTACTTAATGTAACTCAATTATAGAATGATCATTATGAAGATGTCCTCCTTTGGAAAGTCAAAAAAACTGGTGGGAGTGCTCAGTTTTCAATTTTAGAAAGTCAACAATTGTGGCAATTTTGATTTTTGCCAACCCATATGGGAAGTTGGGAACTGTTGAAAAAGCTCAAATGTGAAAGCACAACCCTTGAAGCAAAACGTACAACCTTTACTCTATCCCTTTTTTAAGCCTTTACATCTATAAATAGCCCACATTGTTCATATTAATCAGCACTTATACAAGAATGTCAGACTGCAAAGGTAATTCTAGTTTCTTTCTTCTAATTTTGTTAACATTTGTGCTTTAGAATATGAACTAAACAAGTTTGTATTTGGATATTTGATACAGGAAAGAGTTCATGGCCAGAGCTGGTAGGGGAGAGTGGAGAAGCTGCAGCCGCTAAGATCGAGAAACAGAATCCACGGGTTGATGCTATCGTGTTATGCGATGGAACTCCAACGACTAGGGATTTTAGGTGCGACCGTGTTTGGGTGTGGGTGGACTCTCATGGGGTTGTCATTCGAACTCCTAACATTGGTTAAGCTCAATATAAATGAAGCCAGGGGACTATATCTATCTATATAATAATGTGCCTCTTGTAATGTTTCTGGCTCTACTGTTGTTTTAAGTTTCTTGTGTTGTTTCGAGTTACGACGTATATGATGTACGAATACATAAATAAATGTGTAAATTCAAACATATGATATTCTCCATCAATTATGTAATAAATCTGAAACGGTAGCAATTCTAGGCACATGAAATAATTTGGTTCGTTCTTGTTGTATGATGGTTGTTATTACTTATTAGTCCCAATAATATATCAGAAACAGGCAAACAGCAGTAAATTTCAGCTGGGTCAATCCGTTTTATACATGTTCAGCTAAGGTCAATTAACTTTGGAACTAATGGTTAGTCGATAGCCGGCTAAGCCAACCAAACAACTTGGTTCCGCGGATGACTTTAGGCCATGACAGAGTCACAGAACCAAACCAACCGACCCATGCTCGGTCTGAAAGAAAGTGTCAAACTGGTAACGATCTCATATCCTAACAAATTGTGTATATCACATTGGGGTGTATAATTCTTTTTTTCATAATCTGTAATTTCATTTACATGCCAGAAAGTGAAATAATAGCTACATGGTAGCTTGATATTGGAAGATAATGGAAGACATTTAAAACAAAACACAGACTTGTTTTTAAATTTTGGTGCAAAGATTTTTTTGGTTAATTTGAGCACGTGTGACATGTGTGAAGTTAACACTTTTTAAAATGATCAACGAATTTCTGTTGTACAATACACGAATTTCACATTATTATTCAAGCTATTTGGAAGAGCTGGAAGCCTGGAAGTTAACACTTTTTAAAATGATCAACGAATTTCTGTTGTACAATACACGAATTTCACATTATTATTCAAGCTATTTGGAAGAGCTGGAAGCCTGGAAGTTAACACTTTTTAAAATGATCAACGAATTTCTGTTGTACAATACACGAATTTCACATTATTATTCAAGCTATTTGGAAGAGCTGGAAGCCTGGAAGTTAACACTTTTTAAAATGATCAACGAATTTCTGTTGTACAATACACGAATTTCACATTATTATTCAAGCTATTTGGAAGAGCTGGAAGCCTGGAAGTTAACACTTTTTAAGGGGAGGAGTGTAGCTTCCGGTAAATGGAAGGGCGGTTTTATATGTATTATTTTCTTACTAATCCTAAGATGAGGACATTAGAAAGATTCAAAGAATAAAATTAGGAAGAGGCTTGGTGAAATCCATCTATCAAGTTGTTTAGGATCAATGATGAGTTGGTCTAGTGGTTTGGTATTCTTTGGTGACTTATACGTCCCAACTTGGAATCCCCACTTTGGCAAATTTTGAGATACAAGAGGTCTCTCTATGAGGGCTTGGTAGGATATATATCCAGATTCGAGTCTGAGAGGGCAAAATTTATCCCTATTAACTGTCGTGCTTTTGGATGTATTAATAGGAGGTTTTCCTTCCATTGGGTTGAGGACTAGTGTTGAGATGCTCTAAACTATACAGAACTTTGTGAACTGGTATAGTCCGATCGGGTTCAAATTAGATATGTACCAATCAAAGTTGATTAAATGTCTCCTTTTTAATTTATTTCTTCCTTATTTCATCTTTTGAGGTTTTTAATGTACATTTTTCTTTGTTTGTATTTAGTAAATGTATGTTGTTTTAGTTGGTGAATTTAAGTTGTTAAGCTTATGGGTTACTAAAAGGAAGCGGCTATCTACACACATCAACTGTTCCCAAAATTACATCCGAAACGCCCCGTTTTATGTAAAACGCCGCGTTTATCGCCCCGTTTTATATAAAACGCCGCGTTTGGCCGGTGTGTAGATAGTAAAAGCTATAAGGAGAATTACACGTGGTCTGACACACATGTCAGTCATTCCCCCGTTTTAGGTACCGTTTAACCTAATACGTAGCGTTTTATGTAAAACGGTACCTAAAACGGGGGAATGACTGACATGTGTAACATCCCAAAACTTAATCGTATATGTTGACTAACGTCGTTAGGTCAAATTCTAAGTCCGTGATATGTTTATGTGGAAAATATGTGTTTATATGTTTATGTGCCCTATATGTGAGATTTAATTATCTTTAATGAGTGACAATAAAGTAGACTTAATGATGTGTAAAAGGCTTATGTAGTGTGCGAAAGTGCTTTAGTGTGTTATATGTATCCCCAATAGGTGTTTTCAAGCGAAATAAAGTCAATATGAAGTCCAGGGACTAGTTTTGCCAAAGGTGTAAAGTTAAAAACGGGTTTAGGTTGGGATTAGCTTAATCTAGGGTTATTTTCCAGCCTCAACAACATTAAAAGAATAAACACAAAGTTTATTAAAACCTTTTCTTGAATTCTAAAGCAAAATCTTCAAGTCTTGGTTAATCGATCGTGTGTTTTTGGCATTGGATTGAATCGGCCATTGTTTGTTCAAGGTAATCATCGATTTATTACTTATATTTTCAGATTCAAGGTTGTTTCATAATGATTCAAATCTGAATTAAAAAGGGATTTTGATAGAATTAGGGTTTAAAATATGTTTAAGTCAATTAATGTTCAAAACGATGTTTAACGAGTCTATAATCGATCTTGATGATCAATGGATGTTTATTTATGTCAAAAACATGTTTTGGGAGAAGATTTAATCGTTCGTTTATGGAAAAATCGAAGAACTTGGTCGTTTTTGAAATCTGGACGAAATTACGTTAAATTCGTTAGCTGAGTCTGATTTTGTACTTGCGAAGATAATCTTCGTTTTGCTATCTTCGTAAGAACAAACTATCTTCGTAAGAACAAATCTATCTTCGTTTTGCTATCTTCGTAAGAACAAACTATCTTCGTAAGAACAAATCTATCTTCGTTTTGCTATCTTCGTAAGAACAAATCTATCTTCGTTTTGCTATCTTCGTAAGAACAAATCTATCTTCGTTTTGCTATCTTCGTAAGAACAAATCTATCTTCGTTTTGCTATCTTCGTAAGAACAAATCTATCTTCGTTTTGCTATCTTCGTAAGAACAAATCTATCTTCGTTTTGCTATCTTCGTAAGAACAAACTATCTTCGTAAGAACAAACTATCTTCGTAAGAACAAATCTATCTTCGTTTTGCTATCTTCGTAAGAACTGTAGCTAAGTTCGTAAGAAGGATTTTCCAGACTAATTTCGTGAGGTCTGTAAGGTTCGTTTGGGTCCCAAATGACTTATATTTCGTATATTAATGTATCTTAGGTGTCGGGGATTATTGTTAAGCACTTTTAGCCTTTCATTACGCGCGTACACTACTACCAGGTAAGATACACTACTTTTGTCACGCTGAGGGTGCAACAAAAAATGGTTTCATAAACTATAACCTCCAAAACGGTAATGTATAACCTATATTGTGGTTGGGTTGATATGGGAGGTATTCGGGGATTAAAGATGACGATGCCTATGCCTAAAATGTTTCCCCGTAAATACGTTTATGATATGATATGTGATGATATGTTTAACGGTATGATATGTTATGATGAACGGTGGTTAATGATATGATGTAATGATGATATGTGCATGTATATGTGGCTTGTTCATCTAGAACACTAGACCTTTTTAGGTTGCCATGACACGTGCACGTTTTAAGGGCCCTAACGTGAAATGATGATAGATGATGACTAGTTTAGGATAACATAAGAAACCTAAACTAAATGTGGTAAATGCTCGAGCTAATTAGATGATGAGTGTTATGCATAACCCGTGCCTGACGGTGGATATAGGTACGCTGAGGTGGTTGCTTGGGTTGCTCCTTGCAACAGTCATACGTGGCGAGTAGTTTCGGGTGGTCTGATGACCCACCTAATGTCATGAACATAACGTGCTACTCAGGGATCGACATTGTCTTTCCTTAACGACGCAGATGGACCGTCGAAAGACTTCTCCATCAAGTCGGGTATGAGGCTTCCTTGAGGTCGTATGACCGCCTGCACACAAACTCATACCCTATATGATAACGGTAACTTCGGTTACAACTTAACGGTAACTTCGGTTACAACTTAACGGTAACTTCGGTTACAACTTAACGGTAACTTCGGTTACAACTTAACGGTAACTTCGGTTACAACTTAACGGTAACTTCGGTTACAACTTAACGGTAACTTCGGTTACAACTTAACGGTAACTTCGGTTACAACTTAACGGTAACTTCGGTTACAACTTAACGGTGACCTAGTCACAATTTAACGAGATGAATCAAAGTGACGAAATTGATTAGGCACATTTAGGGTCATGAACTCTATGCTTATATGTGACGTGGATATGTTTATATGATGATATGTGCATGTATATGTGGCTTGTTCATCTAGAACACTAGACCTTTTTAGGTTGCCATGACACGTGCACGTTTTAAGGGCCCTAACGTGAAATGATGATAGATGATGACTAGTTTAGGATAACATAAGAAACCTAAACTAAATGTGGTAAATGCTCGAGCTAATTAGATGATGAGTGTTATGCATAACCCGTGCCTGACGGTGGATATAGGTACGCTGAGGTGGTTGCTTGGGTTGCTCCTTGCAACAGTCATACGTGGCGAGTAGTTTCGGGTGGTCTGATGACCCACCTAATGTCATGAACATAACGTGCTACTCAGGGATCGACATTGTCTTTCCTTAACGACGCAGATGGACCGTCGAAAGACTTCTCCATCAAGTCGGGTATGAGGCTTCCTTGAGGTCGTATGACCGCCTGCACACAAACTCATACCCTATATGATAACGGTAACTTCGGTTACAACTTAACGGTAACTTCGGTTACAACTTAACGGTAACTTCGGTTACAACTTAACGGTAACTTCGGTTACAACTTAACGGTAACTTCGGTTACAACTTAACGGTAACTTCGGTTACAACTTAACGGTAACTTCGGTTACAACTTAACGGTAACTTCGGTTACAACTTAACGGTAACTTCGGTTACAACTTAACGGTAACTTCGGTTACAACTTAACGGTAACTTCGGTTACAACTTAACGGTAACTTCGGTTACAACTTAACGGTAACTTCGGTTACAACTTAACGGTAACTTCGGTTACAACTTAACGGTGACCTAGTCACAATTTAACGAGATGAATCAAAGTGACGAAATTGATTAGGCACATTTAGGGTCATGAACTCTATGCTTATATGTGACGTGGATATGTTTATATGATGATATGTATGCCTAATTAAAATGACTTAAAGTTTTAAAAGGACGATTTAAATGGATGAAATGTTTTGCTTAAACCTGGTGTTATCTTACTTAGCTATTTATAGCTAACACTTGTTTCTTTAATGTGTTGTAACCCTCAGGTTAAGCAGTGAGATGACGTGTGAAGCTATGGCGAGAGATGGGTAGACATTCAAGATGGCTTAGTTTACCCAAAGTCAATGCTTAGACTTTATAATAGTGTTTTCTTTATGGAACCTTTTGTAATGACTTATGTTATGATTGTTTTATGTTGGGCAATCCTATGGATTTTCTTTTATTATTTCTATGATACGTTAGTAACACCACTATTGTTTCTCAACTGTTTTCCTTGTTGAGAGTTTTTAATAAATCGTTTCCGCATAGTTGACGCCGTTAGGCAAAAGTTTTTGGAAATCCATATTTTTACGAAACGGGTGTTACAATTTGGTATCAGAGAAGTAGTTTAAGTGAACCAAGACCTATTGACCATAGGGTTTGGACTTAAACTTAAGATGTGCATGCTAGGTACTCGTAGGATGCCTTAGCTAGTGATGACATGTGATGTAGGATGGGTTGGGATGAGTGCGAGTGTGATAGGGCTTACGAGATGTTTACGTTACGATGATATGTTTTAGCCTTATCTCAACGAGCTTTTTGTTTTATTTTGCGCTTATCGACTCCACCATTTTATTGAAGGAAAATGGTTAACACTCGCAACCGCAACATCCAACGCGACGGAGCTACTGCTAGCGTTACTCCACCTGTCCATCCGGGTGCAGGTGCTTCTAATGCTGCTAATGCTGCTGCTAATGCTAATGTAAATCGTGTGAACCCCCGCCGTGTTAATCAACCAGGCTCATTGGGTCCGATGCCTCCACCACCTGGCAATCCTCCGAGAGTTAACGATGTAGTGGTGGATCAGATTCCCGATCAGGCGGAGATGTATAATCTTGTGCTAACTCTTCAGGCCCAGTTGGCCCAAACGCAAGAACAGTTGAATCAGGCGTTGGCAGCTAACGCAGAAGGAACTGGTAACAGTCACTCTGTGCCTTCTCACCACACTGAGCCACCGGTCGATGATGTGGTTATTCCCCATGCTAATGTTAATGTGGTTCCTCCTAATGATGTTCACGCCCCTCGATTTAAGTTTGAAAGTTTCCAGAAGTGTGGAGCTCAGAAATTCTATGGAACACTTAATGCAGTAGGTTGCATGGAATGGCTTGATGATACTGAGATGGTTTTTGAAGCTTGTGATTGTCCTGAGGATAAGAAAGTGTTGTGTGCTAGTAGGATGTTGAAAGAAGGTGCTCGGGACTGGTGGAAGAGCATTACCATTTCGATGACTCCAACTATGGTATCTGCTATTACGTGGGCTAACTTCAGACAGAAATTTATTGAAGAGTATATTGGAGTTCATGAGCAGCGCAAAATGGAAAAAGAGTTTCGTGCCTTGACGGCTGAAGTGGGTAAAATCAATGATTATGCTCGTTCCTTTATGGAGAAGATGAAGTTCGTGGGCCATCTGTTCCGTACTGATGCAGATCAGGTTGCTTGCTATGTTGATGGTTTGCCTCCGAGTTATCGAGGTATTTGTAGGCAGCACAAGACTCTAACTGAAGCTATCAAAGAGTCTAAAAAGCTTGATGATGATTTTGCTACGGATAAGAAAGTGGAAAAGAAAGATGATGAGAAGAAGTCTGGTAATAAGAGGAGATTCGGTGGATCTAACCGTTTTGGTAAGAAATTCAAGGGATCTTCGTCCTCCGACAAGGGAAAGACAGACAAGGACGGAAAATGGTGCTCTAGCTGCAAAGCTATTCATTCTGGTCAGTGTTCTGCTAAGACCCGCAGGTGCAATAGGTGTGGAGCACAGGGTCATACCGTTGATGAATGCACTGACAAAGCAAGATGTTATAAATGTGGAGACACAAAGCACCGTATTGCCGACTGTCCGCAAATGAAGAAGGACGAGGGAAAGAAGACGGAAGCTCCCAAAGCCAAAGCCCGTGCTTATCAGATGACGGCTGAAGAGGCCAAAGATGACGACCAGGTAGTTACTGCTACCCTTATTGTTAACTCCAAACTTGCTAATGTGTTATTTGATTCTGGTGCGAACAAATCTTTTGTGTCTACTCTGTTTGCTCCTAAATTAGACATGATTACGAGTCCCTTAAGGTGTCCTATTGAAGTAGAGGTGGCTAACGGCACAACGTCTATCGTACGTGAGGGTTATTCTGATTGTCCTTTAGAGATAGAGGGTCGGTGTTTTACTGCTAACTTGCTACCTGCTACTATCCATAGTTTTGATGTTATACTCGGTATGGACTGGATGTCTAAAAACGATGCTGTCGTCTTATGTGCAAAGAAAATAGTTCGTATCGCTACCCCTGATGGTAAAGGTGTCTGTGTTTATGGTGACAAGAAGCCGGGAAATGTTAAGGTGATCTCGATGATGAAAGCCCTTCGTTGTATACGGCAAACTAAGTCACATTTTCTAGCTTATGTCATCGATTCTCGTATCGCGAAGCCTACAGTCTCTGATGTCGAGGTTATTTCCGAGTTTCCTGATGTTTTCCCTGAAGATCTTCCAGGTCTTCCTCCTGATCGTGAGGTTGAATTTTCTATTGACCTCATTCCTGGTGCTACTCCTGTAGCCAAAGCTCCCTATCGATTAGCTCCGACGGAGATGAAGGAGCTGATGACCCAAATTCAGGAACTTTTAGATAAAGGTTTCATTCGTCCGAGTTCCTCTCCATGGGGTGCTCCTATCCTTTTCGTAAAGAAGAAAGACGGATCCATGCGCATGTGTATCGATTATCGCGAGCTGAATAAAAGAACGGTGAAGAATAAATATCCACTCCCTCGCATTGATGATTTGTTCTATCAACTTCAAGGTGCTTCCTATTTTTCGAAGATCGACTTACGATCTGGCTATCATCAACTGAAGGTTGAAGAGGAAAGTGTAGCCAAAACAGCGTTCCGAACTCGTTATGGTCATTACGAGTTCCTTGTCATGCCATTCGGTTTGACAAATGCTCCAGCGAAGTTTATGGATTTGATGAACCGTGTCTGTCGACCGTTTTTGGATCATTTCGTTATCGTTTCATCGACGACATCCTTGTGTATTCAAAGTCGGAAGAGGAACATAGAGAGCATTTGAGAGCTGTCCTTCAAGTCCTCCGGGAGAAAAAGCTATATGCTAAGTTCTCCAAGTGCGAGTTCTGGCTAAAGGAAGTTCATTTCCTCGGCCATGTCATCTCCTCTGATGGTATAAAAGTAGATCCTTCGAAGATAGAAGCGGTGTCGAAGTGGGAGCAGCCTAAGTCTCCTACTGAAATTAAGAGTTTTCTCGGTTTGGCTGGCTACTATCGACGTTTTATTCAGGATTTCTCACGCATTGCCAAGCCAATGACTGAATTAACGAAGAAAGGTGTGAAGTTTGTGTGGACCGATGCTCAAGAGAAAGCCTTCACGACGTTGAAAAAGAAGTTGTGTGAAGCTCCGGTTCTAGCTTTACCCGAAGGAACCGATGATTTAGTGGTCTATAGTGACGCATCCATCACGGGGTTAGGGTGCGTATTAATGCAACGAGACAAAGTTATCGCTTACGCCTCTCGACAGCTGAAGCCTCATGAGCGGAACTATCCTACTCATGACCTTGAGCTGGCTGCTGTTGTTTTTGCTCTGAAATTATGGCGACATTATCTGTATGGTACGAAGTGTACCTTTTATACGGATCATAAAAGCTTACAGTATGTGTTTAGTCAGAAGGACATGAATGTTAGACAACGACGGTGGATGGAGTTATTAAAGGATTATGATTGTGAGATTAAATATCACCCAGGCAAAGCTAATGTGGTTGCTGATGCCTTGAGCCGCAAAGGATATGCGAAGAGTAGGTTATGTGCAATGATTACGAAGGTTGAGTCGAACTTAATGGAACCTATTCGATTAGCTCAAATTGAAGCGTTGAAGGAGGAGAATGTGAAAGAGGAGCCTATTGGGAAAAAGAAGAAAAATAGACTTGAAATGGAAGAAAATAGTCGCGGTCTTCGAACTTACAAAGGTAGAATATGGGTTCCTCTATATGGAGGCAACCGTGAGTTAGTGATGGATGAAGCTCACAAATCTAGGTATTCTGTACACCCTGGTGCCACAAAGATGCATGCAGATTTGAAGCCTATTTATTGGTGGCCCAGTATTAAGAACGATGTAATGATGTACGTACAGAAATGTTTGACGTGTGCGAAGGTGAAAGCTGAACATCAAAAGCCTTACGGGAAGTTTCAGCAACTCGAGATCCCTGAGTGGAAATGGGATCGTATTACGATGGATTTTATAACCAAGCTTCCAAGAACGCCTCGTGGTCATGATATGATATGGGTTATTGTCGATCAATTAACGAAGAGTGCTCACTTTCTCCCAGTTCGTGAGACTGCTCCTATGGAGAACTTCGCTACGTTGTATATTGATGAAGTGGTTTCTAAACATGGTGTCCCGTTATCGATTGTGTCCGATCGTGATGCTCACTTTGTTTCCAAATTTTGGAAGAGTTTTCAACGGGAATTTGGTACTCAAGTTCGTCTGAGCACAGCCTATCATCCGCAGACCGATGGGCAAAGTGAAAGGACTATTCAAACGCTTGAAGATATGCTCAGAGCTTGTGTGATGGATTATGGTGGTTCATGGGATAAACACCTACCTCTTGTTGAGTTTGCGTATAACAATAGTTATCACGCGAGCATTGGAATGCCACCTTTTGAGATGTTATATGGTAGAAAGTGTCGGACTCCTAGTTGTTGGTTGGAGCCCGGGGAAAAGCAATTTGCTGGACCCGAAGTAGTACAAATTACGGCCGATAAAGTTAATGTTGCAAAGAAAGCCCTGCGTGTTGCTCGCGAAAGGCAAAAGTCATATGCCGATAAGAAAAGGAGGCCGTTTGATTTTAAAGAAGGTGAAATGGTTTTACTCAAGGTGTCGCCTTGGAAAGGTGTATTACGATTTGGCAAGCGAGGAAAGCTAAGCCCTAGATTCATTGGACCTTTTAAGATCATTAAGAAGGTTAATGAACAGGCATTTCAACTGGAATTACCTCCAGAACTTCACGGAATTCACAACACATTTCATGTGTGTTATCTACGTAAATGCTATGCAAACGAAGTAGATGTTATTCCACTCGAGGACGTAAGTATTAATCCCAACAAACAGATTGTTGATGAACCTGTTGCTATAATGGGAAGGAAACAAAAGAAGTTACGACGAAAGACTATCGATCTAGTTCTCATTAAATGGAAACACAATCACGGCGAAAGTATGACTTGGGAGACCGAGTCCGTAATGCGGGAGACCTATCCCCACCTTTTGATGCTGAAGTGATTCCGGGGACGGAATCCTCTTAAGGGGGAGGTAATTGTAACATCCCAAAACTTAATCGTATATGTTGACTAACGTCGTTAGGTCAAATTCTAAGTCCGTGATATGTTTATGTGGAAAATATGTGTTTATATGTTTATGTGCCCTATATGTGAGATTTAATTATCTTTAATGAGTGACAATAAAGTAGACTTAATGATGTGTAAAAGGCTTATGTAGTGTGCGAAAGTGCTTTAGTGTGTTATATGTATCCCCAATAGGTGTTTTCAAGCGAAATAAAGTCAATATGAAGTCCAGGGACTAGTTTTGCCAAAGGTGTAAAGTTAAAAACGGGTTTAGGTTGGGATTAGCTTAATCTAGGGTTATTTTCCAGCCTCAACAACATTAAAAGAATAAACACAAAGTTTATTAAAACCTTTTCTTGAATTCTAAAGCAAAATCTTCAAGTCTTGGTTAATCGATCGTGTGTTTTTGGCATTGGATTGAATCGGCCATTGTTTGTTCAAGGTAATCATCGATTTATTACTTATATTTTCAGATTCAAGGTTGTTTCATAATGATTCAAATCTGAATTAAAAAGGGATTTTGATAGAATTAGGGTTTAAAATATGTTTAAGTCAATTAATGTTCAAAACGATGTTTAACGAGTCTATAATCGATCTTGATGATCAATGGATGTTTATTTATGTCAAAAACATGTTTTGGGAGAAGATTTAATCGTTCGTTTATGGAAAAATCGAAGAACTTGGTCGTTTTTGAAATCTGGACGAAATTACGTTAAATTCGTTAGCTGAGTCTGATTTTGTACTTGCGAAGATAATCTTCGTTTTGCTATCTTCGTAAGAACAAATCTATCTTCGTTTTGCTATCTTCGTAAGAACAAACTATCTTCGTAAGAACAAATCTATCTTCGTTTTGCTATCTTCGTAAGAACAAACTATCTTCGTAAGAACAAACTATCTTCGTAAGAACAAATCTATCTTCGTTTTGCTATCTTCGTAAGAACAAATCTATCTTCGTTTTGCTATCTTCGTAAGAACAAATCTATCTTCGTTTTGCTATCTTCGTAAGAACAAACTATCTTCGTAAGAACAAATCTATCTTCGTTTTGCTATCTTCGTAAGAACAAATCTATCTTCGTTTTGCTATCTTCGTAAGAACAAACTATCTTCGTAAGAACAAACTATCTTCGTAAGAACAAATCTATCTTCGTTTTGCTATCTTCGTAAGAACAAACTATCTTCGTAAGAACAAATCTATCTTCGTTTTGCTATCTTCGTAAGAACAAATCTATCTTCGTTTTGCTATCTTCGTAAGAACAAATCTATCTTCGTTTTGCTATCTTCGTAAGAACAAATCTATCTTCGTTTTGCTATCTTCGTAAGAACAAATCTATCTTCGTTTTGCTATCTTCGTAAGAACAAATCTATCTTCGTTTTGCTATCTTCGTAAGAACAAACTATCTTCGTAAGAACAAACTATCTTCGTAAGAACAAATCTATCTTCGTTTTGCTATCTTCGTAAGAACAAACTATCTTCGTAAGAACAAATCTATCTTCGTTTTGCTATCTTCGTAAGAACAAATCTATCTTCGTTTTGCTATCTTCGTAAGAACAAATCTATCTTCGTTTTGCTATCTTCGTAAGAACAAATCTATCTTCGTTTTGCTATCTTCGTAAGAACAAATCTATCTTCGTTTTGCTATCTTCGTAAGAACAAATCTATCTTCGTTTTGCTATCTTCGTAAGAACAAACTATCTTCGTAAGAACAAACTATCTTCGTAAGAACAAACTATCTTCGTAAGAACAAACTATCTTCGTAAGAACAAACTATCTTCGTAAGAACAAACTATCTTCGTAAGAACAAATCTATCTTCGTTTTGCTATCTTCGTAAGAACAAACTATCTTCGTAAGAACAAACTATCTTCGTAAGAACAAACTATCTTCGTAAGAACAAACTATCTTCGTAAGAACAAATCTATCTTCGTTTTGCTATCTTCGTAAGAACAAATCTATCTTCGTTTTGCTATCTTCGTAAGAACAAACTATCTTCGTAAGAACAAATCTATCTTCGTTTTGCTATCTTCGTAAGAACAAATCTATCTTCGTTTTGCTATCTTCGTAAGAACAAACTATCTTCGTAAGAACAAACTATCTTCGTAAGAACAAATCTATCTTCGTTTTGCTATCTTCGTAAGAACAAATCTATCTTCGTTTTGCTATCTTCGTAAGAACAAACTATCTTCGTAAGAACAAACTATCTTCGTAAGAACAAACTATCTTCGTAAGAACAAACTATCTTCGTAAGAACAAACTATCTTCGTAAGAACAAACTATCTTCGTAAGAACAAACTATCTTCGTAAGAACAAATCTATCTTCGTTTTGCTATCTTCGTAAGAACAAATCTATCTTCGTTTTGCTATCTTCGTAAGAACAAATCTATCTTCGTTTTGCTATCTTCGTAAGAACAAATCTATCTTCGTTTTGCTATCTTCGTAAGAACAAATCTATCTTCGTTTTGCTATCTTCGTAAGAACAAATCTATCTTCGTTTTGCTATCTTCGTAAGAACAAACTATCTTCGTAAGAACAAATCTATCTTCGTTTTGCTATCTTCGTAAGAACAAATCTATCTTCGTTTTGCTATCTTCGTAAGAACAAATCTATCTTCGTTTTGCTATCTTCGTAAGAACAAACTATCTTCGTAAGAACAAATCTATCTTCGTTTTGCTATCTTCGTAAGAACAAACTATCTTCGTAAGAACAAACTATCTTCGTAAGAACAAACTATCTTCGTAAGAACAAACTATCTTCGTAAGAACAAATCTATCTTCGTTTTGCTATCTTCGTAAGAACAAATCTATCTTCGTTTTGCTATCTTCGTAAGAACAAATCTATCTTCGTTTTGCTATCTTCGTAAGAACAAACTATCTTCGTAAGAACAAACTATCTTCGTAAGAACAAACTATCTTCGTAAGAACAAATCTATCTTCGTTTTGCTATCTTCGTAAGAACAAACTATCTTCGTAAGAACAAATCTATCTTCGTTTTGCTATCTTCGTAAGAACAAATCTATCTTCGTTTTGCTATCTTCGTAAGAACAAACTATCTTCGTAAGAACAAACTATCTTCGTAAGAACAAACTATCTTCGTAAGAACAAATCTATCTTCGTTTTGCTATCTTCGTAAGAACAAATCTATCTTCGTTTTGCTATCTTCGTAAGAACAAATCTATCTTCGTTTTGCTATCTTCGTAAGAACAAATCTATCTTCGTTTTGCTATCTTCGTAAGAACAAATCTATCTTCGTTTTGCTATCTTCGTAAGAACAAACTATCTTCGTAAGAACAAACTATCTTCGTAAGAACAAATCTATCTTCGTTTTGCTATCTTCGTAAGAACAAACTATCTTCGTAAGAACAAACTATCTTCGTAAGAACAAACTATCTTCGTAAGAACAAATCTATCTTCGTTTTGCTATCTTCGTAAGAACAAATCTATCTTCGTTTTGCTATCTTCGTAAGAACAAATCTATCTTCGTTTTGCTATCTTCGTAAGAACAAACTATCTTCGTAAGAACAAATCTATCTTCGTTTTGCTATCTTCGTAAGAACAAATCTATCTTCGTTTTGCTATCTTCGTAAGAACAAATCTATCTTCGTTTTGCTATCTTCGTAAGAACAAACTATCTTCGTAAGAACAAATCTATCTTCGTTTTGCTATCTTCGTAAGAACAAATCTATCTTCGTTTTGCTATCTTCGTAAGAACAAATCTATCTTCGTTTTGCTATCTTCGTAAGAACAAACTATCTTCGTAAGAACAAATCTATCTTCGTTTTGCTATCTTCGTAAGAACAAACTATCTTCGTAAGAACAAATCTATCTTCGTTTTGCTATCTTCGTAAGAACAAACTATCTTCGTAAGAACAAATCTATCTTCGTTTTGCTATCTTCGTAAGAACAAACTATCTTCGTAAGAACAAACTATCTTCGTAAGAACAAATCTATCTTCGTTTTGCTATCTTCGTAAGAACAAATCTATCTTCGTTTTGCTATCTTCGTAAGAACAAATCTATCTTCGTTTTGCTATCTTCGTAAGAACAAATCTATCTTCGTTTTGCTATCTTCGTAAGAACAAACTATCTTCGTAAGAACAAATCTATCTTCGTTTTGCTATCTTCGTAAGAACAAATCTATCTTCGTTTTGCTATCTTCGTAAGAACAAACTATCTTCGTAAGAACAAATCTATCTTCGTTTTGCTATCTTCGTAAGAACAAATCTATCTTCGTTTTGCTATCTTCGTAAGAACAAACTATCTTCGTAAGAACAAACTATCTTCGTAAGAACTTAACGGTAACTTCGGTTACAACTTAACGGTGACCTAGTCACAATTTAACGAGATGAATCAAAGTGACGAAATTGATTAGGCACATTTAGGGTCATGAACTCTATGCTTATATGTGACGTGGATATGTTTATATGATGATATGTATGCCTAATTAAAATGACTTAAAGTTTTAAAAGGACGATTTAAATGGATGAAATGTTTTGCTTAAACCTGGTGTTATCTTACTTAGCTATTTATAGCTAACACTTGTTTCTTTAATGTGTTGTAACCCTCAGGTTAAGCAGTGAGATGACGTGTGAAGCTATGGCGAGAGATGGGTAGACATTCAAGATGGCTTAGTTTACCCAAAGTCAATGCTTAGACTTTATAATAGTGTTTTCTTTATGGAACCTTTTGTAATGACTTATGTTATGATTGTTTTATGTTGGGCAATCCTATGGATTTTCTTTTATTATTTCTATGATACGTTAGTAACACCACTATTGTTTCTCAACTGTTTTCCTTGTTGAGAGTTTTTAATAAATCGTTTCCGCATAGTTGACGCCGTTAGGCAAAAGTTTTTGGAAATCCATATTTTTACGAAACGGGTGTTACAATGTGTGTCAGACCACGTGTAATTCTCCTTATAACTTTTACTATCTACATACCGGCCAAACGCGTCGTTTTACATAAAATGAGGCGTTTCAGATGTGTTTTTATGAACAGTTGACGGTGTATCTATAGTAGCACTCTAGTAAAATTTGACTATTTTCTTAAACCCATTTCTTTTTGGATGATTTTAAGATTAGGTCGAAGATATCCTAATTTAAAAAGTCAATTATATTGATGGATTATCCAAAGTTTTCAGATATAGAAAATCAATAGACGTGACAATTTTGATTTTTGCCAACCTAAACGGAAATTGTTGAAAAAACTTAATAGGTAAGAATTTAACTATTGATAAGAAAAAATTTACAACCCGTACTTCAGATTTCATATCTATTTATAGAATTATAGCCCATGTTTATGTTAACATTTTCCATATCTGTGTTAGCTAGAATATAAATTAAGCGAGTTTGAGCTACAGGAAAGAGTTCATGGTCGGAGTTAGTAGGGGCGACCGGAGAAACCGCAGCGGCTAGGATAGAGAAAGAGAATCCACGGGTGGATGCGATCGTGTTATTGGATGGAAAGGATGAAACAACCGTGGATTTCCGGTGTGATTGTGTGTGGGTGTGGTTGGACTCTCATGGTGTTGTCCTTTGAACTCCTTTCATTAGCTTAGCTTAATATGAAGCCAGGGGCTATCTATATGATGGACCTCTTGTAATGTTTGTAACTACGGAGTATTGTTTTATGACTTTTATCTATTAAGCTGTCTTGTTTTGTTTGAAGAACATATATAATGTGATGCACAAAAAGAAATTTATAATGTAAGCTGCAAAAATAAATAAATAAATAGGGCATATTATACTGATACTCCTTAGAGTCTTAGACCATCTCCATTCACAACCCAACCCAACGACACTATTCATTAAAAAACAAATTTCTCTTTCTTATATCTATCCAACCCAACTACACTCAATTTTTACACTCCCATTAACAACCAACCAATATATTTATTCAATAAATAAAAATGTTTTATTACTAGTGTTTAACTTATTTAAAATTAATTAAATAATATAGAAACACTTCTTTTATTTCAAAAAATTAAGTTATGTATCATCATAAAATAAAAATAAGTTGATTAGAATAAAAAACATTTTCATATTCAACAAATATATTTTAAAAAATAAATGAGTAACTCATTAAACATCATATATAAATTAATTATAAATTTAAGAAGCAAAAAGGAAAATAAGGAAATAGTTGTTGTTCAAAAAAAAAAAAAGGAAATAGTTATGAAAATACATATGCAGAAACCGTATATAGATATGTGGACAGTTAATTGCTTTCATTACAAATATTAATAATAAAAAAAGGGCCGACTAATGTTGGATAGACTGAACAAGTCGGATGTAATATTGAATGGGCTCCACAAAAAGATTCTTATTTTACCCACCGACTAGACCTATTGTTCATGGATGGGGATGGTCTTATGGCCGTATTTTGCAAAAATAAATATATGGATAATTTTTTCAATCAAAAAATATGGTATTTTAGTATTTTGGCTAAAAAGTTTTGTACAACTAGTAGTTAAATTTGATGTTTAAAAAGCCGGAGTTTTTCAAATCAACTTTTGGCATACCCAATGACTCACTTCGAAAAGTTCAATGTTATTAGTTGCATTAAATACAGTAGTTAAAGGATGTGGAAGAAGACCATATATTTGAAGTCCGGCATTGGGATGCCATTCTTGGCTGATTTGGAGGACTCCGACGTTTAGAACACCGGATTTATTAGTTTATAAAAACTTTTTGGCCAAAACATTGAAAAAAACATATAAGTTGAAAAAGTTACCATCCATACAATTTATTCATTGATCTTGTAGTTATGAACATGGCTTGAAATTTGGTTATTCACGTCACAGTCATGGACTTGGGTCCAATATGGTTATTGTCTTATTGATTGTTGTTGTGATAAAACTATTGCAAGGATATGTCATCATTAAAGACTTATTGCAAGGACATTTAGATCAATTACATATATGTGCCCTCACTAAAAATGATTTTTTCTTGTACGATTACATGATGGTATCGGAAATTCTAAGAAATGTTTACGAAGTCTCAAAACAATTTAACAAAGAGATCTCATTATTTTTAGTTAGTAGGTTTATCTTATATTCATCTCTTGTGAGTTAGTTTGCAAACAAAACACAGGATCATTGGCTCTTCACAAAACCTTTAGCCTTACGCCCTTACCCATAAGTCCATAATGTTGAATGATCAACTTAATGTGTTATAGAAATAACTTAATCTGTTTAAGTTGTAGGGACTAAAGGTGGAAGCTCTCATTCTGGAAGGACCTTTTGTGGATCACTGGAAAGAAGAAAACACTAGGGACTGAAGTGTAGTTTGACAGAAGATGAGGGTGAAGAAATAAACATTGTGGGCTATATATGTGCAGCCTTTTCTCTCCTAGGGTTTCCAACATTCCTTTTTCTCTTATTCTCTGCCGTTTCTTTCTCTTTACCGTTAAGAATGTAGTGAGAGGTGTGAGGGTTTGTTCTTCCTAGGTTTCTATTATGGTTTGTAATAATTAACTCTATTTTTACTTATTATTAATTAGTTTTTTGGTTAGTTAAATTTTTTATTTAAATTCTTTTAATTAAATGAATATCTATATCTATTTTGCTCTTCTGATTAAGTCTTCAAGTATTGTTATTGAATTTTATATCAGTGTTAAGTAGTTTTATCACATAACCCATGCTATCATACATATAGGCCCAGGCCCAGCTCTGATACAGGGCCACCAGGTGACCAGGGTTAGCCCAGGCCCCAGGGTAGCAACATATGTTAGGTCATCAATTTTTTAGTCCTATTAATATATACTATATTAGCCCATTAAAACGTTAGATAAAATAAAAACACAAGCCAACTTCGACCACTGAATCTTAAAGGTTTACACATCCAATTGATTGTTGGGAATTTCTTTGCATTTTTAAAAGATATGTTAAGTAATTTTAAATTAAGAATTCTATTGGATATTGGTTTACTCTAATTTTTTTTTTGTGAACTTTTGAAATATTAAGAGTTGAAACATTGTTATATGTGTCACTAGGTTAACTTTTACATTCGTATATAAGCTATATAGCTGTTGGATTAGTAGTTAGTTGTTGGTGACAAACTATAAATTACATTTTCTTTTAATTTTATTGTTGCTCGATTTAGATGTACATGTTTCTAGAAGTCCGAGATCCTTAAAATGACACTACCAATACTTAGGCGGTAAAGAAGATTGTCGGAAATCAAACAACCTAGGATGTTATCAGAAGATTAAGCCGCCGTGAAAAAAATAGTAAGCACTTAGTATAAAAGGAGCACACCTTAAAATGTATAAATAGTTAAATACTAGTAAAGATAATAAAGAAAACTTGGTCGTATTAAGTATGAAAAAACACACTTTCATGAATAAGTATTCAAGTGTAACTTGATTAATGTCTTAAGTACAAAGTCAAATATGACAGCTTCTTGATTTATTATCATTATTATTGCCTTTTCATGATTTTAACGGGAAACCCATCTTTCATTTTCGACGTAAGTGCTGACACAAAAACAGGTGAATCACCATCGTCACCCAACACCGGAACAACTTTAAAATGTTGTAAAACACCTGCCACCACCCTTTTCATTTGTAAAAACGCCATATCTTTGCCTAAACAAATCCTCGGACCAGCCTGAAACACCGGATATGCATATGGATCTTTAGCCACAAACCTCAATTTCTTTGTTGTTTCATCCTTCTCCATCCACCGCTCTGGTCGGAAATCCCTCCAATCTGCACCCCAAAGCTTTTCTGCCCTTCCCATTGCATATGGATGGTAATTCACCATCATACCTGTTATTTGGTACATCCTCATTGTAATTGTATTTGAAAAAAACATGTTGGCTAACTATACACATAAGATTTTAGATGATGAAAAAAACAAAAAACAAGAATATGCCTTAAAAATACTAATAAAGGGAAAAAATTTTGTCATTCAAAGGCGACATGAGGGTTCACTAGAAAAATAATAATCAGTTTTTATTATTAAGAGGGTGTTTTAGGATTTTTTTTTGACAAACAAATGTATACAAACAACTTTTACAAACTCATGTGGACCAATCAAGTAAGGAAAGAGAATGAAAAAAGAAAGAAAAAATAACTTTATTGATTTTGATTGGTCCACATGACTTTGTAAAATTTATTTGTATACATTTATTTGTCATTGTAGAATTTCTCAATAAATTATGCGTTTTAAATAATCATAATCAGATAATTAGCTATATTAAATAACATTAACTAGGATTGAATCTTCACATAAGGTATCTCACTAGTTGAGCTAGATCATTGACTATTTATATGGCTATTATTAATTAGTTTCTATATAGTTGGTGATCCAGCAAATTAATTAAATTAAATTAAACAACACTTGGTCATTTAAACACTTAATTATTGGACGTTTGAATTCGGATTACTAGAAAAATTCAAATTAACACAATACCTTTCTTTACGACCGTCCCATCCGGCAAGACATCGTCCTCGGTCGCCATCTTCGAGTCAATCGGAACCGGTGGGTAGAGCCTCATACTTTCACAAAGAGAAGCATGAGTGTAAACCATGTCTTTCACTTCATCATAAATCGGAGAATCCGATTTCCCTTTAACTTCTTTCACAACTTCATTTTCAACATCCGGATTCTTGTAAAGCAACCAAAAAAACCATGTCAACGCGGCCGAGGTAGAATCCCTCCCCGCGAGTATAAAACTAATCACAATATCCGTCACAAATTTTTCATCCAAGTGATCCAAACTTATAAACCTTGACAACAAATCAACAGATTGCATAGATGATGAATTGTGAGCAAGTTCTTGTTTCTTTTCGTTCATAATTTTTGTAGCGAATTCACGAATTTCAAATACAGCTTCCTTGAGTCTTTTCTCTGACCCGATATTTAAAAACCTCTTTACTTTCCATAACAAAGGCGTAATCATACGAAACCTTGTGCTACTAATACGAACCGCGTCTTCAAAAGCAACCGCGAATTTAGATTGGGGTAAAGAAGGTGTTAAATATTTAGGATCGTAACCAAAAGCTATTCTACAAATATTATCAAACGCAAATCTTTGTAATAAATCTTGGAGATCAAGAATAGTATCATTAGTAGCCGCGATACGTAATATAGGAATTAAACGTTCGTTAAGTTCATTATCTACAACATGTTCCACAAAATGTCGTAAAGACTTTGTATTAAATTCATGACTAGAAAGTTGTCTTTGAAACTTCCATTCATCACCATCAACGTTAAATATTCCGTCTCCTAGCAAATCATAAAGAGTTGAATGAAAAATATCGCCTTTTCCGTATGATGAAAACTTTGTCTTGAGGATGTGTTGGACGATATCAGGGTTGCCGGTTATGACACGAGTTTGCCCAAATGGACGTTTGAGTAGGAAGGTCAAGGAGGGTGAGTTGTTGACGCATTCTGATGTCCATTGAGTAAGACGGTGGCGATTGGTGTAGATTGAGAGATAGCTTCCGATAAAAGGGTATGACTTGAGTGATGATTTTGAGCTGAATTTGGGTTTTATGAAGATGAATATGATAGAAAGAAGAACACAAATGAGAAGTGAAACTTCAACTAACATTTTTTTTTAATGTTTGATTACACGTACCATATACATTGATTGAATGAATAATTGTACAAAGCTGATATATATTTATGGAGGCTAAAAAGTGAACCCCTTTGTTTTTTTGACCTTTAAGCTGTGGTCTATTCAGGATTAGATATTTTTCGAAAATGATTTAAATAAAGTATGACATATATATGTGGACACAAGAAAGTGAACCAATATATTTGTCAACTTTTTTATTTATGGTCCATTCATGATTAGATATTTCTCTCCAATAACTCTTTTTCTTTTACAAAAAAGAGTCTTTCCAAAACTAATGTATGATTTTAATCAAAAGAAAAAAAATTAGATAGATATCTTTTAATGGCATCCGTTACAATCTTTCTATGTAAAATATAAACAATCTTACAATTACGGGAAAAGTGACATCATATATAATAGAACCAAGTTTTTGTTTCTCTACTAGTGCTAATACCCGTATGATGTACGGCTTACCTATATATGTTAAACGAATTTCTTTTTTATATTAAAGTTGAAAATTTTAGCCGAATAAAATATTAGTTTGTTTTGAATATATTAAACCAAAACTATAACACTTACGTAATACTTTTAAGTATATATATCTTCTCCATGATGTGTTATCTAAATCATAAATAAGGTAAATCATAAAAAAAAATTCGTTACTTGAATTTCTAATTTATATCTTTTTCATCATGTGTCATCTAAATCATTTATTATCTTTATAGATATAGATAATATTGGTAATGTATTTCAATGTTTGTTATCTAAATAAATATGAATATTACGGAGTATGTTATTATATATTTACATGTTAGGATTCAAATATTGATCTTAACAAACATTATACAACAATTTATGCAATACGAAAACAATACTAATACCATATAAATATTAGTATACATACATGTATAATCAAAAATATATAGAAATTGTAAGTTACGCCTACGACTTATTGTTATCAGATAACGTCATCGTATAAAGATAGTAAATAAAACAATGATTTACAATTAAACTTAAGTAGTGAAAAGGAAAAAATTTTAAAAGTAAAAGCAATGCTTACAAAATATGTATGAATCGATTTTTTTAGATGCAAATAGTAGTGATTTAGAGATATGTAAAGATACGTGCGTGTATATATAATTTAACAGAGCTAGATAGGTGGAAAATAATAAACCTATATAAGTTTGGGAAGGATAAGGATTTGAGGATTCCCTAATTGAAAAAACTTTCTATAATTATTTATTTAATTTATTATTAATTTATAAATTAAAAGGGACATGTGTCGCGTAAGGAACATGCCAAGTGTTATTTAAACAATGTCACAATCCTGTTTTAGTTTATTGGTAGATATGACTATATCACGATAAAAAGCCTATTGATCAATTCAAAAGTATCAGTCAACTCACTAAGCAAATCTATGTTTACGATTATCTTTATTTTAGAAAATATCTTTGATCCCTAACAATCAAAACTAAAGCTACCTTTAAATTTCGAAATTTAATGGTTTTTGGTTACCCACAGTCTAACAAGCAACTTCGATAATATACTATTCAAGTTAGCAATTTTATGTAATTATATAACGATATGATGTAATGAGTTAATTATGTGTGTGTAAAATGAGAATCAAACTTTCAAATTAAGATATCTAATTTAAGTACCATCATCACCTTTTGCATTGCAGATTGAGATGCTCTAAAGTTCAAATAAACTTTATAGGTGAAGTTGATGAATTATAACCATTGAATTAAAATCAATGGTTAAAATTAAAAGGTCATTTTTGAATCTTAACCATTGATTTTAATCCAATGGTCAAAATTTCATTAACTTCACCTATAAAGTTATTTGAACTTTAGAGGATCTCTATCCTTACATTGCATTTAATCATACCGTTGACTTATGATTTGTTACCTCTCGTATGGGCATTCATACCGTGGGTCTATGTTTTAATCAATGCCAATTATACAAGTTTAAAAACTAACTTCAAAGACCACAATTCGTAATATCAAGCTTTCCGTGGATCACCTTATCAAATACCCATCGATTCAAAAAAAAAATGGTCATCTCTTGCTACTTGAAGAAGCATTTTCAACTCTCATATTACCCAACCCTTGTAAATATCTAAAACCAAACTGTTTTTGGATATTGGCATGACTTTTTAAAAAATCCAATTTTCTCTATATAATACGAGTATTTATCTTGAACCAATGATAACATGACTATCTTAATCTTAACTATCTTATAAAACATTTGGTTCTTTTATTTTTTTTTAAAAAAAACTTGATCTACCCAAACTACCCATCTTATTTATTCACTAATTTAAATATCTCCACCTAATATACCTATAATACCGTTAATAGAATTATTAACAACATACATCTCTTAACCCTTAAAATAACTACAATACCTTCTTTTATATAATTACTTTTATATTAATAACCACGTCACTACCGCCGCCGCCACCACCCCCATCCGCCCACCCCACCGGTCGCCACCACCACCCGTACCGCCGTCACCACCCGCCGCCGCCGCCATCACCACCGCACCGACGCGCGGACATATGACTAGTATTATGTAATCGGTTCTCACCTTAAAGTCACAAACGGTTAAGTTTCACATGTCAACATCTTATTTATTTTATAAGGGAAATGATAAATACTCTTAAATTAATAGCCTAAAAATTCTTCTAATTATTAGATGAGGACATGTGAAAAAATCATGGGATAAGATTAGAAGAGAATTAGTGAAATCCACATGTCACTTTTTATGGTTTTAAGATGATTTTTAGGCTAATTTTCCATTTCGTAATCCCACTCTACTGGTCTATTAGTTTTTTTTCTCACTAAAAACCAACCTGTTTTTTACAGGTTGGTATGCACAAAGTACAACCTACAAACATATATGCATAACTTACAATTTTTATCTCATTACCATCATGTTTTCTAAGTAGCTATTTTGTCTTATTTAAATGGCAATTTCGTAATTACCAGAAACTCTATGGCTAGATACATAAGCACAAACATTTACTTATATACATACACGATACACATATACCTATACCTATACATAATACATACGGATAAAAATTGAACAATAGCCAGGAACAACCGCCGCCACGCTAGAACAAACGACGCCGGTAAGAAACAACAGGAACAACCACATGTCTCCTTTCACTGCCAGGAACATTCACCGCCGATCTAATTGCTTCTGTATCATCCGCCGCTAGGCCAGAAATGTCAGATCCGACGAACCAACTTCCATGCCTGTTGACGTTATCACTTGCAATAACCGCCAGGGACATAGACCGGGCTAACACTCGCTAACATCAACGACAAATTTTTCATGTAAAAAAACTAAGCCAATAAATGTATTTAATCTTTTCCAAAATGAGGTTTTTGTTTTGATGATAGTACGGATGAAATGAGGAAAGCTCAAAAATGAGGAAGGCTTGATATTGCTAGATGATTTACTTGCAACAATCATGGTTTTTTACTTTTGAAGACTGTGATTACTAGAGAGAAATAAAGAGAGAGAGACAGAGAGTGAATGTACAAATGAGTTGGAAACTTGGAAATTGGAATGTAGAGAAAATAATGAAAAGAGTTAACTACTTTTTTCGTCCACGTGGTTTATCGCTTTATCACTTTTCGTCCTCGCCGTTAACTTTTGGCTAAAATCATTCCCGTGGTTTGCATTTCGTTCTTGGATCCGTTAACCACTCACGTGCCTTGCACGTGAGGGGCATTTATGTCTTTTCACCCATCTTCATGGTTTGTCCCTATGGTTAAGTGCAAAATTCGTCCTTATATTTTGTCGTTTTTGCATTTTTCATCCTTGTCTTTAACAAACATCCAAACAAGAATTTAATCAAAAACCAAAACAAACTCAAATCAAAAACCTATATATACCTACATATGAAGATCTAATTTAATACCGGCCGGTACCGCTAATTTATTTTATTTTATTTTATAAAAATGTTATAAAACTTACTATAATTTAACGTAAATAATCAAAATATAATTACTATCCACTCAAAAATAATACCAAATAAGTATTTTATAACAAAATATAAGTTTTAAAGTTCACAAATAAAAAAAATAACATTAAAATATTATAGAAATAATTTTTAAAAAAATTCAAAAAATAAAAATTGAAATACCAGAACGGTAATACCGAAAAATATCAAAATACCGGAAATAGTTGTACCAGAGTACCCTCTCCGATACTATTATTGGTAACACCGACCGGTATATACCTGTATTTAAAACATTGTATGTACGTGTTTGCATTTCGACTAGATCCTCAAATATAGGTATATATAGGTTTTTGTTTTGTTTGGATTAAATTCTTACCGGTAATTTTTGTTTGTTAACGGCGAGGATGAAAAATGCAAAAACGACAAACCACAGGGACGATTTTTGCACTTAAATGGGTGAAAAGACGAAAATGCCCCTCACGTGACTTGCATGTGAGGGGGTTAACGGCAGAGACGAAATGCAAACCACGGGGATGATTTTAGCCAAAAGTTAACGGCAAGGACGAAAAGACAGCGACGAAAAAAGTACTTAACTCTAATGGGGAAAAAAGAAGCATTATTCCGTTCACGGTTTTGTAAAAACCATTTATGACTTTTACTATTTTTTATAAATTTCTTTTATTCCTGAATTTTGATTTACAAAGATAGAAATCCATTTATCTTAATGTGAATATGTATTAGTTGTATTAAACTAATACTAGAGGAGTACCCGCACATTGCGGCGGTGATGTTGACGGTAACGGTGACAGTGACGATGGACGCGGTGGTGACAGTTAAAACTGTGGTTATTAATGTAAAAATAATTGATGGAAAAAAAGGTTTATAGTTATTTTAAATATTGACAATATATGTTATAAATAATATTTTCATTAAAGGTATTATAGGTATATTAGTTTAAACTAGTGGATAAAAAATAAAGGTATATTAGGTATATTTGATCATTATTTGAGAAACGAGAGGTGAGTAATTTGTTTTATGAAACAATATAGACATTTAACGAACCGTTCAATTTCTGGGAAAAATCCCGCGGCAACGTGCGGGGTATTTTTCTAGTTATGGCTTCTAATAAACAAGATTGCGGACATAAAAAACGGACCGGAAAAAAGAGACTTCACGTTAATTCTCAAAGAAAGGATCTGGTGGGCCTACTAACAACTACTATTCATATCTCTTGGGCTTCCTGATGATTCTCTTCTCGCAAGTCTGGTTGATGGGCCTCGGTCAATGCCATTTTCATCTGGGCTTGGACTGGTATCCAAACTGTCCAAAAATTGTGAGCACTTTAACAACATGGGCCTGATATGGCATCGAATGTTGTGTTCATTTTGAATTGAGATAGTTGAAGATTTTGTACCAATAATTGCTTTTTATAAGGGGTGCGACTGTACGAGAAGATCAAGTCATCAACTCTGTGTGGTTTGGGTGCTAATTTGGGGCAATTCATCAAGTGCCTAGTCAATTATAGTCTCAAAATTTTTTTATTTGATAAGCTGTTATTTGGTCATCTATTATATTACTTGGTCTTATATAACTGGTTGTGTTTTTTTCAAGACAGGAGATGTCACGGGATTTATTATGTTTGAATCGAATCCATATATGGATATATATGTACACATAAGTTTGACTGATGATGCACATTATCCTATATTTGGTTTTGCTTTTATTCCAGTCTTCTGATACAAACGTTTCTAGTCAAATAAATGGTTTTGATCAGTTAGCATTTTGAAAGTTTGTTTGGTCATATGCATGTGAAAACAGTCAAGACACTGTCATCGTCATCATGCCATCACTTATTATCTTCATAAGTATATGTATATCATATTTCTCTTTACAATTTTGGTCATGGGAGAGCACACATTTGTTGTTTCACAAGGCTGTCTTTTGTTTTTATCGAATTAATTTTGTCACCATAAATAGACATCAATGTATCAACTATCATTCAAACTCCCAAAAAATGTTATTTGAAGCTTTACTTCTCCTTTGCTTTCTTTTTTCGTTCATATTCATCTTCTGCTTCAAACAAAAATTCGATGCAAAATCATCACCCAAATCATACCCTTTTATCGGAAACTATCTATCATACTACACCAACCGCCATCGCCTTACTCAATGGACTTCTGAATGTGTCCATAACTCACCTTCCTTGACCTTCTTACTCCAACGTCCATTCAGGCAAAGCCGTGTCATAACTGGGAACCCTGACATTGTCCAACATATACTCCAAACAAAATTTTCATCATACGAAAAAGGCCATAATTTTCGTTCAACCCTTTATGATTTGCTAGGAGATGGAATATTTAATGTTGATGGAGAAAAATGGAAAATTCAAAGACAACTTTGTAAACATGAATTTAATACAAAGTCTTTACGTTATTTTGTTGAACATGTTGTAGACAATGAACTTAATGAACGTTTAATTCCCATATTAAGCATGGCGGCTGCTAATAATACTATTCTTGATTTCCAAGATATACTTCAAAGATTTGCTTTTGATAATATATGTCGAATAGCTTTTGGATATGATCCTAAATGTTTAACACCATCGTCTTTGCCTGAAGATAAATTTGTCGTGGCATTTGAAGACGCTGTTCGTATTAGTAGTGAAAGGTTTCGTTTGATTACACCTTTGTTATGGAAAATCAAAAGGTTTTTCAACATGGGATCGGAAAAAAGACTTAAGGAAGCTGTACTAGAAATCCGTGAATTCGCCATGAAAATTGTGAATGAAAAGCAACAAGAACTCACCCACGACTCATCAGTACCATCGGTTGATTTATTGTCACGGATCATTAGATCCGGTCACATGGATGAAAAAACTATAACGGATATTGTAATTAATTTCATTCTTGCGGGAAGAGATTCATCCTCCTCCGCGTTGACATGGTTTTTTTGGTTACTTAGTAAGAATCCGAATGTTGAAAATGAAATTGTTAATGAAATAAAAGGGAAATCCAACTCCCTAGTTTATGATGAGGTGAAAGATATGGTTTATTGTAAGACCCGTCATTTTAAAAACCTGGATTTCAAAAACTTTTGCCAAACGGCGTTTAAAACATAGCGGATTAGGATCACTTAAAAACTGTCCCATCCGTAACGGATGGTACCTTTCATTAAAGTTTGGTGTTACTAATAGCATCATCGTAATAGTCAAAGTAAAATCCAAGTTATGGCACTAACATAATTGCCATCAACACTACAAGAGACATAAATCATAAATAAAGTAGCCGAACATATGGCTATGGGTAAAGTCTAGTCATAGGGAGACTAATGCTAATCTTCCTTTATTCTTCTACCCATCTCACGATCCACGCACTTCACTAGCTTATATCTGCTTATCCTGAAGGACACAACATTTTCATAAAAGCAAGTGTTAGCTAATAAAATTAGCTAAGTAAGATACACACATTCTGATAAAACGTTCTTCATTTTACTTTCATAAAACTTCGTCATATTTTACTTATCAAAACGTAACCACATTACATATCATCCACAACAATCATAGATCAACTCATACTCCCCTTTTCCCACATTGCATCACATTTCATTTCATATCAACATATACATCTTATCATCATATACCCACATCTTAATCAATACCTTATATCATATCAACATAGACTTACCACTAAACGTAACTTCATATCATATCTTGGCATATCACACATAAACTTGTCACACGTATTCATATTAGTACATATTCTCACGTCACATTGTGATCTCACAACGTAAAGCACATATACTTCTTTCACACATATCTTATTATCAACTTAATCAGCTTAATCAAATTCATCTCACGTCTTACATATCACACATAAACATATCGCACATATATGTATAGCACATGTAGGATATATACTCCTAATTGTGCCTATGCATCGTTCTTATCACACGTCTCAACACATCTTATTAAATCCCACATCACATTGTAATCCCACGTCTTAAATTACATGTACATCTTTCTCACGTATTCTTATAATTATCTTAATCAACTTATTCCCACATCTTACATCTTTAATCAATTTACATATTACGCACTAGCTTTACAACTAGCACGATTTCCCACGTCTTAACTTTTAGGAAAGGCAAAGCCATTTCCATAGTATCCCGTCATGCTTTTAACATTGGTGGTTAGTCACTCCACCCGGAAATACTAGTCCCACGTAACTAAGCCGCAAGGAGCCACTCAAGCGACCACGTACGCACTAGTTTGGCATAAACTAGCACGGGTTAAGCTTAACACTTCCCACATCAATCTCACGTATTTAGCTATAGCATTTCCCACGTATTTATATCTTTCTTACTTTTACGCACTAACACTAAGGCTAGAACGATTTCCAACATTTCACACTTTACTTTAACATTAGGTATATTCATTACCTAACTAATCCCACATCTACTTTAACATTTAATCCCACTAACGTACACAACTCATAACATTTCTTACGTATATCTAGTGACTAGACATTATCACACTTAAGTCTCACATATAATTCATCACGTATCATCGTCAAATCATAACATCAACATCATTAATCCCACATCTACTTTAGTGTTTAATCCTACTAACGTGTACAGATCATAGCATTCCTACGTGTAACACACTTAAATCCCACATATATTTCATCATATATCATAATCAATCATAGCATCAATATAATCAACATCACAATAAATATCGTTAAGATATCATGGCAGCAACATTATGTTCATAGTACTACATATGCACATAACTACTTCATATTTAAGTGTCATCATAACATAATAAACCACTTCAGCATGCATACATTCCCACATAACCTCCGCATAACCCGGAAAACCAACACACATAAGATAATCCAATTAAGAGGTTAATTATAGAAAACCACTTTTTGTTGTGCCTCCAGCGTGAGAAAAGTCATGTATCTTACCTTGGTACTACTTAGCAATGAGTTACGTATGCCTTACAGTGCTTGCTAAGTGCTCCCGACAACCTAGAACGAGTATAAGATCGATCTATAAGCTAAACGAAATGTTTTGTGCAAACTGGGCATCAGGTGCGTCGCACCTCCCAAGTGGTGCGTCGCACCAATCATACAGAAAACTCAGATCAGGTATAGGTGTGCCGCACCTGCCCTTGGTGCGTCGCATATCGGGCTCCCTTGCGTGCACTCCAGTGGTGCGTCGCACCTCCCAAGTGGTGCGTCGCACCAATCATACAGAAAACTCAGATCAGGTATAGGTGCGCCGCACCTGCCCTTGGTGCGTCGCATATGGTGCGTCACCTCCCAAGTGGTGCGTCGCACCTCCCAAGTGGTGCGTCGCACCTCCCAAGTGGTGCGTCGCACCTCCCAAGTGGTGCGTCGCACCAATCATACAGAAAACTCAGATCAGGTATAGGTGTGCCGCACCTGCCCTTGGTGCGTCGCACCAATCATACAGAAAACTCAGATCAGGTATAGGTGTGCCGCACCTGCCCTTGGTGCGTCGCACCTCCCATGGTGCGTCGCACCTCCCAAGTGGTGCGTCGCACCAATCATACAGAAAACTCAGATCAGGTATAGGTGTGCCGCACCTGCCCTTGGTGCGTCGCACCTCCCAAGTGGTGCGTCGCACCAATCATACAGAAAACTCAGATCAGGTATAGGTGTGCCGCACCTGCCCTTGGTGCGTCGCATATCGGGCTCCCTGTGCGTGCACTCCCAAGTGGTGCGTCGCACCTCCCAAGTGGTGCGTCGCACCAATCATACAGAAAACTCAGATCAGGTATAGGTGTGCCGCACCTGCCCTTGGTGCGTCGCATATCGGGCTCCCTTCGTCACTCCCATCAGGTGCGTCGCACCTCCCAAGTGGTGCGTCGCACCAATCATACAGAAAACTCAGATCAGGTATAGGTGTGCCGCACCTGCCCTTGGTGCGTCGCATATCGGGCTCCCTTCGTGCATCCAATGGTGCGTCGCACCTCCCAAGTGGTGCGTCGCACCTCCCAAGTGGTGCGTCGCACCAATCATACAGAAAACTCAGATCAGGTATAGGTGTGCCGCACCTGCCCTTGGTGCGTCGCACCTCCCAAGTGGTGCGTCGCACCAATCATACAGAAAACTCAGATCAGGTATAGGTGTGCCGCACCTGCCCTTGGTGCGTCGCACCTCCCAAGTGGTGCGTCGCACCAATCATACAGAAAACTCAGATCAGGTATAGGTGTGCCGCACCTACCCTTGGTGCGTCGCACCAATCATACAGAAAACTCAGATCAGGTATAGGTGTGCCGCACCTGCCCTTGGTGCGTCGCATATCGGGCTCCCTTCGTGCACCTCCCAAGTGGTGCGTCGCACCTCCCAAGTGGTGCGTCGCACCAATCATACAGAAAACTCAGATCAGGTATAGGTGTGCCGCACCTGCCCTTGGTGCGTCGCATATCGGGCTCCCTTCAAGCACCTCCCAATGGTGCGTCGCACCTCCCAAGTGGTGCGTCGCACCTCCCAAGTGGTGCGTCGCACCTCCCAAGTGGTGCGTCGCACCTCCCAAGTGGTGCGTCGCACCTCCCAAGTGGTGCGTCGCACCTCAGGTGCGTCGCACCTCCCAAGTGGTGCGTCGCACCAATCATACAGAAAACTCAGATCAGGTATAGGTGTGCCGCACCTGCCCTTGGTGCGTCGCATATCGGGCTCCCTTGGTGCGTCGCACCTCCCAAGTGGTGCGTCGCACCAATCATACAGAAAACTCAGATCAGGTATAGGTGTGCCGCACCTGCCCTTGGTGCGTCGCATATCGGGCTCCCTTCGAAAATCAAAATAAAATACAATATAAGCCGATCATAAAATAGTTTATCTAGTTGTTACGTTTTCATCATACACCCAAACTATATGGTAATGATAATTAAGGTATTGACGATGGATCGATTATATTACTCTGATACATAATTATTTAACAATCATATATACTTTTTCTTTATTTCAAACCAATGTAATTAACTTTGTGAAGGTGTATGTCTATGGCTATGCATAAGTAATTACATACCTGGGTTAAAACTCTTGATGATGTGCAGGCATGATTGTAAAATACCATCCTTATGCAATGGGAAGGGCAGATAAGGTTTGGGGCAGAAATTTGAAAAAGTTTCGACCAGAGCGGTGGCTGGAAAAGGATGAGACGACGAACAAAGTGATGTTTGTCGCGAAGGAGTCATTTATGTATCCGGTTTTTCAGGCGGGTCCAAGAATTTGTTTAGGCAAAGATATGGCATTTTTGCAAATGAAGAAGGTGGTAGTGGGTGTTTTAGGACATTTTAAGGTTGTTCCGGTGTTGGAGGACAACAGTGAACCAGTTTTGGTGACATCGATTACGATCAAAATGAAAGATGGACTTCCCGTAAGAATTATAAAACGAAAATGATGATAAATCGTTAACATTTTATACTTGTTCTATTTTAGGTACTATAAAGTTATACTTGTAACACTTTATATGCATGGAACTTTAACGCATTAATTAAAAATGGAACTATATATATTTCTTTACTTTAAATTTTCGATATTAATTTAATTCATTGGTTGAGTTAGCATGAGGTTATGGATATAGAGAAAAGATAATTTGAGTACACCTTTTAAAAAAAACGGGGAGGATAATTCCGAACCACTTTTCACCCCTTACTTTAAATTTTCGATATTAATTTAATTCATTGGTTGAGTTAGCATGAGGTTATGGATATAGAGAAAAGATAATTTGAGTACACCTTTTAAAAAAAACGGGGAGGATAATTCCGAACCATTTTCTACCCTTATTAAAATAATAGAATTATCAGTAATTCATTAAAAAACTTTTATCTCAAACACCATCGTTAGATGAAAAACAAAATATGGGTACTCTTAAAATTTCGTCCTCTTTCAATAAAGATGCGACTCAATATACTTTCGACGACTTTTATATATATTTATATTGTTTGTACGAGTATACTTATAAATGTGTAAAATTTTTGTTTTCGCATGTAAATTACTAAATGATCATATACATATATACACATCAATGACGACTAAAGACGGAGTCCGTCAATCCATGGCGGAGCCATGGTGGCCAAGGGCGGAGTCCGTCAGTCCATGATGGAGCCATAATGGCTAAGGGCGGAGCCCGTTAGGACACCCAAGTACTCTATAAAATTTATATAATATTTTTTGTTTAAAAGTAATAGTTTTATTAATTTTGGATAAATAAAAAATAGAAATAAATTTTATATAATATTCTTTGTTTAAAAGTAATAGTCTTAACTGATCGACGACTGGAGCTTTATCAGTGTTCTAGACCTTACAAATCTGAACACTGATTACGAGGAATTGACTTTTTGCCTTTACACGCTTTTATCCGGACAACTCATTTGTCTATTGTTAAAAGTACAACACGTGTGTAAAGGTGGTTGGTTAAAAGGATGACAAGTCACATCAACATGACTTTATCCTTGTACTTTAACCAATGCATTTAAGGAACTAAAGTTGTTTCCTTAAATGCATCCAACCATATTTGTACGGCATAATAAATTCACTGGTGAATTTATTTGCCTATAAATACTAAGTCATTTCCTTGTACAAATTACTTTTGCAATTTGGTGAACTTGTTTAAATACTCTCGATCGCTAAAAGGAATACTTCACAACTTTAAGTATTTCGATCTAAGGAGAATATTTAACAAGTATAGATCACTTGTAATTCATAGATTGTTAGGATAGTTACACTTGTGTATTATCTTGGTTCCGCAACAATCTTGTATTTTATTTAACATCATAAATAAAATACACTTGAAAATTACATTGTGTTTCACCTTTAATTTATTTATTGCTTTAAGTCTTGTATTACTTTATTTATATACTTGCATTTATATTTAAGTAATACTAGTCCATTCTAGTGCATACTTGACTTGTTGTATTTTACACTAGTGGGTTAAACCATCAAGTGAGGGACTTACAATTGGTATCAGAGCAGAAGGCTAACAAACTTGCCTAGATCTGTTTTCTTGATGGCCAACCCAGAAAATACTCAAGGAAATCCTGGTCATGAACCTAATATGAATGACCTTAATGAACCACCCGTTATTAATACTAATCCCCCACCTCATCCTACTCCTGCTTCTCCACATGTGCATGTACACTACTCAAACACACATGTTCCTAAATTCAGTGGGAATAGTGATGAGTTTGGGACGTGGAAAGTTAGGATGATACTTCATTTTACTGTGATTGAGACGTATATGCTGAAAATTTTAAATGAAGGACCTTATATACCAACATCACCTCTCAATCCTCTACTTGATCCAACTGGATCTAGAAGAGGAAGGGAAAAGAGGGAGGAACATTGGTCTGAAGAGGAGAGGAGACTGGTTAATTTAGATACCATGCTCAAAAACATGATCCTCGGGGCTGTTCCAGAATCCCTAATTCCCACACTAGTCCTCTTTCCCAGTGCTAAAACCACGTGGGATGAACTAGTGACCCAGTATGAAGGAGGTGATAACACTATTGTCACCAGAAAATGTCTTTGAACAAAAAGTATGAGTCATTTTTTGCTCTTCCCAATGAGTCTCTCACTGGTACTTACACCAGATTTATGAGCATCATAAACCAGTTGAGAGGACTTGGGGTTGAGAAAGACAAGGATATACTTTTGAAAAATTTTGTGATATTTTACCCACAAAATGGTCTCATATGATCTTGGTTTTAAGGCAGGGTAAAACTTTGCACACCCACACTCTAGCATCCTTATATGGAGCCTTCAGATACATTGAAGAGAATCATGCTCAGAGAGTTGTGGCTGAGCAAGATGCCTTAAACCATGCTTCCAGTAGTTCCAATGTGGTCAGTCATACTGAACCACAATGTGCAGCTCTAATGTCTTCTGAGAATGTATTTTCTATGAAGAAGATGATGTCTGAACTTATGAAATCTGGAGTAACAAATAATATCTCTCCAGACTGTGATGAATCTGACAATGATGACTTGGTTGCAATGATTGCTAAAACGTTTAACCGTTTCAAAGCAAGAGCAAATAGGTCCAGTGGACAACATGCTTCCAGTACTTCTACTGATAAGACCAATCTGACATGTTTTAAGTGTGGCAGAAAAGGTCATTTCATGAAGGAATGCAAGTCCAGTTAGTTTGTATCCCAGCCTGGTCCAACTATTTCTTATCAAAAGCCTGATGATAGCTACAAGTCTAAGTACAAAATGCTTAAGGCTCAAATTGCTCTCATGTCTAATGAAAAAGATAATAATAAATGCATGATTGCAACCGCTGAAGAAAGTTGGATTCCCTCTGATGATTTATCAGTTGATGAAGAAGAGGAAAGAGATTGTTGTTACATGGCTCTGGCAGACCAAGAGCATCTGGTGAAAGAAGATGTCACATCTGGAAGATGGGTGGACATAGTAATTAAAAAGGTCAGTGATTATGATGCTGAGACTGACCCTGAACTAAAATTGGACATTGCTGAAGCTCTTAATTCTGATTTAATTTTGTTGAAACTGTTAGATCTGACAGTGTAAAGGTCTAGAAACAGATTTTACTGAACTTTCAATTTTACAATCAAAATTAAAAGAACTTCAAGATATTGAACTGGCTTTTCAAGCACAAGTTTTGGTAACTGAACAACTGGTCCAGGAAAAACAAGACCTGGAAATAATTTTGGAAAAAGAAAAATAGGTCATTAAATCATGGCTAGAAACCAGATGCCATTTGATGCAGCAGTAAATCAATATCCAACTCAAAGTCGAGCCTATCTGGATGAAAATACTCATGTTGCATCACTGATCCCAGTTATTGACCGTTTACCAAAGGAGGTCAGGCCCAACACCATCTATGATGAGCCTGTTACCCCCAGTCCCAGTGTTTTACCAGTTCAATCCCCAGAGGTTAAGACTGGAGCATCTCAGATGAATGCTCCAGTTAAAAAGGTCAATCAAAAGAAACCTTTGCCTCAGTCTGCTTCAAAGGAACCTTCAGTTCCAAAGAAAAAGAATGTCTCCCTTCCTAAGCCTAAAGTCCAGTCAACTGGAAAGGCTCAGGTATCATCTGAAGAAAGTATTTTGTTAAGGTTAGAGAGCCAGTTTCAACTACTTGCTCGTCAGGTTCAAAGTTGCAATGCAAGATTAAACAATTTTGAGGGTACTTCTTCTGGCCCTAAACAAAATACAAAACCTTTTTCAAAGAAAGATAAAAATGCTTCTCCAGTTGAGAAGAAAAAGAAAAAGGTTTCAAAACTGTCAACTCCAATTATCTTCTCTGAGAAATCTTCAGTAGAGGAAAGTGAACTCAACCAGATACCCCCAGGGACTTATAAGGGAGAGTCCAGTGAACCCATCAGTCGATGGGTTCCCAAATCTAACTAATCAATCTGGTGGATGTGCAGCTGGCAGGACAATGACCGGATGTAAGACCCTACTGGAGGAGTTCATAATTTCTGATGGACCCTCCATTACTTTTGGAAATGATGGTTGTGGAAAACTGAGGGATATGGTGTTCTGAATAATGGACAAGTCAAATTCAGACGAGTTGCATATGTGAATGGTTTGAAATATAACCTGATCAGTGTCAGTCAACTGTGTGATGATGGCTATCAAATTTTGTTCAATATTGCTCAGGGCATCGTATTTAACAAGGACTGGAAGGTAGTATTGGTTGCTCCCAGAAGAGGAAATGTGTATGTAATGGATATGGAAAGCTCTCCTTCAGAGCAGTGTTTCTATACACAAGCTGATGAAGACACAAACTGGTTATGGCATAAAAGGTTATCCCATTTAAATTTCAAAACTATTAACAAGTTGTCTAGAAAACAACTGGCATATGGGATACCTTTAGTCTCCTTCCAAAAGGAAAGGCCATGTCCAGGATGTGAAATGGGTAAGCAGAAACGTGCCAGTTTCATGACCAAGCAGAATTTTAGCATATCTGAACCACTTCATATGCTTCATATGGATCTTTTTGGTCCAGTGAATGTTCAGACTCGTGCGGGTAAAAGATACACCCTGGTGATTGTCGATGAATTCTCCAGATACTGCTGGGTTATCTTTCTCGGGTCTAAAAATGAAGCTGCTGCTGAAATCATTGCTCTTATCAAGCAAATTGAACTCAAATACAAGCGAAAGGTGTGTCAGTTAAGAAGTGACAATGGAACAGAATTCCAGAATGCTACACTGGAGTCATTCTGTACTGACATTGGCATCTCCCAGAACTTCTCTTTAGCACGCACTCCAGAGCAGAATGGAGTTGTAGAAAGAAAGAATCGAACGCTGATAGAAGCTGCCAGGAGTATGCTTGCTGAATCTGGTCTTCCTACCAGTTTCTGGGCTGAAGCAATTGCTACTGCTTGCCACACTCTGAACCGGTCAGTATACAGACAGCCTATGAAGTATTAAGAAATAGAAAACCAAATATTGGTTATTTTCACGTTTTTGGATGTCCAGTGTACATCCTGAACGACTCTAGTCAGTTAGGCAAATTTGATGCCAAAGCTGATGAAGACACAAACTGGTTATGGCATAAAAGGTTATCCCATTTAAATTTCAAAACTATTAACAAGTTGTCTAGAAAACAACTGGCATATGGGATACCTTTAGTCTCCTTCCAAAAGGAAAGGCCATGTCCAGGATGTGAAATGGGTAAGCAGAAACGTGCCAGTTTCATGACCAAGCAGAATTTTAGCATATCTGAACCACTTCATATGCTTCATATGGATCTTTTTGGTCCAGTGAATGTTCAGACTCGTGCGGGTAAAAGATACACCCTGGTGATTGTCGATGAATTCTCCAGATACTGCTGGGTTATCTTTCTCGGGTCTAAAAATGAAGCTGCTGCTGAAATCATTGCTCTTATCAAGCAAATTGAACTCAAATACAAGCGAAAGGTGTGTCAGTTAAGAAGTGACAATGGAACAGAATTCCAGAATGCTACACTGGAGTCATTCTGTACTGACACTGGCATCTCCCAGAACTTCTCTTCAGCACGCACTCCAGAGCAGAATGGAGTTGTAGAAAGAAAGAATCGAACGCTGATAGAAGCTGCCAGGAGTATGCTTGCTGAATCTGGTCTTCCTACCAGTTTCTGGGCTGAAGCAATTGCTACTGCTTGCCACACTCAGAACCGGTCAGTATACAGACAGCCTATGAAGTATTAAGAAATAGAAAACCAAATATTGGTTATTTTCACGTTTTTGGATGTCCAGTGTACATCCTGAACGACTCTAGTCAGTTAGGCAAATTTGATGCCAAAGCTGATGAAGGATATTTCTTAGGTTATTCAGCCATTCGCAAGGCCTTCAGAGTCTATAACAAGAGACTGGAGAAGGTCCATGAGTCAATACATGTCACATTTGATGAGTCAAATGCAGCAATCAATAAAAAGCCAGCCCTTGAATCACCCCCAGTAACTCCAATTGTCTTCTGTGAATCTGATCCTATCAACTACAATAAAGATTCAGAAGATACAGCTTCCAGTCATCCTGATCTGGAACCTGTTCAGATTGTGAAACCTCCCAGTAGTACTCCTTTATATCCTTCAATAAGTTTCAAACTACCCTCTGAACTTGTTATTGGATCAGATGTTCGTACTACTCCCCAGTATCAGTTCCAGTTGAAACTGAGCCAGTACTCCAAGAAATGGCTTCAAATGAAGAATTTCATGATGCAAATCGTGATCTTAATGATTCAGATGAAGATGTTGAATTAGTTTGGCAAGATCCTCATCCTGAAGCAACACGAGAGGAAAATCAATTGAATTCTTGCACTGATATTGTGATTCGTAATAATCCTGGTCATTACTCTAAGTGGACAAAAGCTCATACTATTGACCAGATCATAGGCGACTCCAGTAGAGGGGTTCAGATCAGAAGAGCCTCCAGTGAACAATGTCCGTACGTCAGTTTCTTATTACTGATTGAACCGTAGAAGATTGACGAGGCTATGGAAGATCCCAGCTGGGTGATTGCAATGCAAGAAGAGCTTCACAAGTTTGAAAGGAACAAGTTTGGAATCTGGTTCCTTTCCTAGTTGGTAAGAAGGAACCAATTGGAACAAGATGGGTCTTCAGAAATAAGGTAGATGAAGATGGCCATGTTGTCAGAAACAAGGCCAGATTGGTTGCACATGGGTATTGTCAATCAGATGTTGATTTTGATGAATCATTTGCTCCAGTGGCTAGACTTGAAGCGATCAGAATATTCTTAGCATTTGCTGCTTATCATCAGTTCAAAGTCTACCAGATGGATGTAAAAAGTGCATTCTTAAATGGAAAATTGGAAGAAGAAGTTTATGTCAAGCAACCACCAGACTTCGTTGATGAAAAGCATCCACATTGGGTATATCATCTGGACAAAGTACTTTATGGTCTCAGACAAGCCCCACGTGCCTCGTATGATACTCTGACTAAACACTTGTTGAAAAATGGTTTTAAAAGGGGTACAATCGACAGTACCTTGTTCATTCTTCGTGAAAAAGGTAATCTTTTACTGGTACAAATTTATGTTGATGATATTATTTTTGGCTCTACTGATGAAAATATGTGCAAGAAATTTTCAAAAATTATGGCTTCTGAATATGAGATGAGTTTAATAGGTGAATTAACATACTGTCTAGGACTTCAGATTAAACAAACCAGTGATGGTATTTTTATTAATCAAGAGAAATATGTTAGAGATCTTTTAAAGAAATATGATATGAACTCTTCACCATCTAAACCCATTCCAATTTCTGCACCTCTTACTCTGGACTCGGATCCAGATGGGAAACCAGTGAATACCACTGTCTATAGAGGCATGGTAGGTTCACTGATGTATTTAACTGCCAGTAGACCAGATATAATGTTTTCAACATGTTTATGTGCCAGATATCAGTCTAATCCAAAAGAATCTCATATGCTTGCTGTAAAGCGCATACTGAAATACCTTAAGGGTGTCCCCAGTTTGGGCCTTTGGTATCCCAAAGGCTCAGACATGGATCTAATGGGTTATTCAGATTCAGATCATGCAGGTTGTAAGATAGACAGGAAATCCACTACTGGTGGATGTCATTTCCTTGGTGGCAAACTGGTCAACTGGACCAGTAAGAAGCAAACTTCAGTTTCATTATCAACTGCTGAAGCTGAGTATGTATCTGCAGCCAGTTGTTGTGCTCAGATACTCTGGATGAAGAACCAGTTGCTTGATTATGGTATTAAGTATTCAAAGACTCCAATCTTTTGTGATAATACCAGTGCCATATCCAGTCATGCACTCCAAAACCAAGCACATTGACATCATGTATCATTTTATTAGTGATCATATTATGAAAAATGACATAGAACTCCATTTTATCCCAACTGACAATAAACTTGCTGACATTTTTACTAAACCATTGGATGTAAAAACTTTTGAACATCTTGTTGGTGAGTTGGGAATGTTGAACCCTTAAATCTGGAACCTTGTTATGAACGCCTTTGTGACACTGGCAGGGTTCTTTGATTTCCAGATTTATAAATCTATGCCAGCTTAGCTATCGAACGCCTTTGTGATACTATCTTTGCATTATAGGTTTATGGATCACCATTCCAGGGGGAAGACTCAAACCATATTTTTTGTCCTTAAAATGTTTTTAATTTCAGGGGGAATTTATTTTCCCACTGGAAGAATTTTCTGGAAAATTTCACTGGTACATTACTGGAAGTCTTCCAGTATACCTTCAGTGCATACCTTCACTGGCATAATCCACCAATGATACTGGAGTGTCCAGTTCACCTCCAGATGTACTGAAATGAGTCATGGTATGTCAGTCATAATTGTTTAAATACTTGGTCTTTGTGCGTGCCACGTAAGCAACCATTTTGAATGGATAGTAACTTTTTTATCCTACGTGGCAAGGTATTTTTCAAACTAAATGATGGAAATTTTACATTGGGAAGACAAAAAGTGCAAGTGGGTAGTTTTTGTGGGCTGTCAACCGTCGCACATTTATGTGTGATGTGAAGCATTAAATGCGGATTTCAAAACCGATCAAAATTAAATTGAATAAATTTCAAAAATAAACCGTTTTGAATTCCATTTTCTCTCTCCTCTATAAATACCCATATTTACTTTTTTTTCACTTCATCTCGAAAAGTAATTACTCCCAAATTCCTTCATTTACTCTCTTCTTCATTAAATTTCCAATCATCATCCATAAATTCATCAATCAACCCTAAAAAGCTTAAATCACCATTTTTCTTTCTTTCATTCTGGGAAATCGATTATACACGATGTCCCCTCGTCAATCCAATTATGATAAGAACCTTCTTTCATCTTCATATAATCCAATCGCCGCCGTAATAAAAGCACCAAATATAACATTAGAAGCGGCGGCCATCCGTATTAATATGAATAACTGGATGGCAAAACTCTCCGGCACCCATAATCCTCAATCCATTATTGGGCGACTGACTGCCTTTTTCCTCAGTTGTCCACTATATGGAGCCCTAACATTGAATCCGGGCAACATGTACCACGAATACTTATGTGAATTCTGGTACACAGCTCATTTCGTGGAAGGTGATAATGACACCATCCACTTTACTCTGAAACAAGGCACCAGGCCACTCACTATCACTGTTGACACTATTAGAGAGGCTCTTCAGATGAATTACTTTGCAGAAAATGAGCTGGCCATACAACTTCCTTCTGGTCTCAATTACAGGGAAGTTTGTCGGCTAATGGGACATGCCGATATTTTGGATGAGCATGGGGTGCTGAAGAGAAAGGTCACCATCTACATGAGTAAATTAACTGACTCATGGAGATATTTTTTCACTCACATTGTTGAGTGCTTGGGAGGCAGTTCTGGAGGACTTGACCAGATCAATCAGACACAACTCCAGATTGCTTACTGCCTCTGCTTTGGTTATCGAGTGGATTTTGCCCAGATCTTCTTTGATGATCTTGCTGAACGTCTGAAAGGTAAAAACAGAAAACCACATGTGCCTTTCATTCGTTTTCTCTCTCTCATTATTAAATTTTTACTTGGTGAAGAGTATGATTATCGCTCACGATACTTTTCAGTATCTGAGGGATTTGAATAATTTAACTTCAAAACCTGGTGAAATAGATATCCCTCAGAACATACTCCTCAATTTTAGAAGGGAATTAAACGATGCATCATCACCAGATGAGTCGTCAGAGTCTCCAGGTGGGCTTCAAAATAGTGAAGGACCCACTGGAGTCCTCATTGCTGAAGTGGGGTCACCAGAAACCGAGGTGGCCTCTGACCCACAGCAAACTGAAAATATCTTACCAGAAAACCCCCCAGACGACCAAGAAATCAATCCAGGCGTCTTAGAAGAGGAGGAGCTTTGGTCGCTTCCAGTAGAACCCAAACTAGCCATCCAGAATCCTCCCAACAGGAATCTGGAGATGTCAGAAGGGAAATCCCACAAGCAACCACTCCCAATCTTCTTGTAGGGGCGAGTGGTGAAGATATTAGAAGGACAACCCATCCTTCAGTAGAGTCCGTGTCAGCACAAACAAATGTACTTAGCCAAATTTCTGACACTTCTCTCACTGCACGAACAGACGATGTCACTGGTGCGTCACCACTAGTGATTAATGTTCAAAGTTCTACGGCAGGAGATGTGATGGCTGCAGATGGTACAGTCATCACTGATGCATTTCCAGTGACTACGATCGGAGGCGAGGTTTCGACTGAGCCTCAACCTGGCAATAACACTTTGGTTGAGCCATCAACTGGTCAGCTTGATCTGAACCAGGACATAACTGACCAGACTGTTGGCCGACCTCCAGTTTGGAATGAAGTTGAGTCACCCATGTCAGATGCCAACTTTGACACTGATATGAATATTTTTGGTGATGACTTGATATTGGGAGAGGAACATTCTTCAGTTCCACCGCCTGCTTCCAGTCAAGTTATCACTTCAGTTAATCCACCACTTCAATCCACTGATATGCCTCCACCACCAGAATCAATAAATGCACCATCACCACCACCATATCCTTCACTTCCTCCAAACACTCCTTATTTCAATCCAAGTTCACTTCATATATCACCAGTTCAACCTCCACCAATTGAGACACCACTGAACTTCCCTGATCAACGTGTGCTGGACTCTACTGTAACAACAACTGAAACATCAACTGAAAGAGTCCAGCCACAAGTCTCATTGGTGACCAGAAGGTCCTTCTCCTCCTAGTGATCTCTCCACTTCTTCTTCTGCCGAGGTCCAAGGCCTTTTGAATAAGGTGGCGGATCTGGAGAAATCACTGCAGTCATCTTCTCAAGTTATCTCTGACTTCAAAATACTTCTTTCTAACAATCTCCAGTCAGAGATGAACTTATTTGCAGGTAATGAGAAGCTGGTCTTTGATAAGCTGAATGAATTGGTACTGGCCACTAATCAAAATTCAGAAAATATTAAAGTGGCAGTCCAGGGCTTGGAGGAGAAGATAGTGTCTTCTGTTCAGACTGCAATCAAAGCCGAAATTGTTCAACCCCTTGCAGGTCTGAAAGAAGAGGTTCAGAAGTTGACCAGATCAGTGACAAGTCTGGAGAATAGGCCAACCCTTGACCAGAGCACCATCATCAGTAATATAAGTGATGAATGTGCCAGAAAGTTCAAAACAATGATGTTGAAAGAACTTACTGATGAGGTATCTGCGTCTATACTCAGAAACATTCAAGATGGGTTGCTGCCTCAGGTTGTTAAGATAATTGAAAATGAATTGCCCAAGAACTTGCCTTCTGAAGTTGAAATTTTGAAAAAGGAAGTTCAAGGGATCAGAAAAACTGTGAACATAACTTCTCCAGTAGCAGGTCGTACTTTTGGGTCTTCTGATAGACACATGCTGGAACAATTATGGAATGACCTCAAGTCAAGAACTGGTGGTCATTCCAAGGGGGAAAGGTCTGCTACTGCTGAAAAAGAGTTGGAAAAGAAAAAGGAAGAAGTTTTGAAACAAGTGACTGGTACTGATGCCAGTGCACAAGAAGCTCAAAACAATGATGTTGAAAGAACTTACTGATGAGGTATCTGCGTCTGTACTCAGAAACATTCAAGATGGTTTGCTGCCTTAGGTTGTTAAGATAATTGAAAATGAATTGCCCAAGAACTTGCCTTCCGAAGTTGAAATTTTGAAAAAGGAAGTCAAAAAGCCCTTGGTACTGAAGCCATTGTGCAAGAGGAAGAGGCTGCTGGTACTGATGCCAGTGAGCCTCAGTTTGAAGCATTTCCAGATATCCCAACCACACTTAAACGATTCAGAAAGAAACATGTGGTATCTGGAGGTGAGATTGAGGAGACCACTGAAGGCTCCCCAGATTTTCCCACTGTTGATGATGGTACTTTTAAAAGACTGGAGCAAGAGGGCATAATGATTGATATTTTTAAAAGAACTCAGAAAGATGAACTGCTGGCCCACAAAAGGGAGATGGCAAAAATGGGGACTCTTGATTCTTACAATGCTGGCAGGTTGGGCATTCATGTTGATGTATAGAAAAGAATGAAGGAAGACCTCGGAGTTCATCAATGCCTGGATGCAATGGATGATGTGTATGTCCGCTCCAGATACTCTCAGGAAGAACAGAAGTTTGATTCAGAAACATATGGTGTAAGTGTGCAAGACTTGATCAGTCAAAGGAAGGAGGAGTTAGTAAACCTCCAGAAAAAGGTCAGACAGAATGTTGCAGCTCTGGAAAATGAGTATAGAAAGAAGTTAAAGGGCTTGCTCAAACTTCCAGCCAGACAGATCAAGGCTGCCAGAGATGCAGATCTCAGTACTTTCATTCCTCTGGACACCTCCAGAAAAATCAACCAGGTTGAAGTTCAAAATGCCATGGAACAAATTAGGGTGTCCAGAGAAACTGAAGAAATGATCCAGCGTGCCAAGACTCAAGCAAAGTATGAAGAACTGATGAGGTACAGGGCAAATGCCAGAAAGATCATAGGTGCTGAGAAAAAATTCGCTGAAAACCATGAGAATATGACCAAGTATGAGGTAAAACTAATCAGGGAAGGAAACTTTGTGGATGAAAGGAAGAGCACTTCAGTTCAGGCTTTTGGGTTGTTTGAACTGAAGGAAATTGGATTAACTTTTAAGGGGAAACCAGATGTAACTCCAGACGTGAAAGCCTTCTTGAAGAGAATTCAGTGGGTATGGCAGTAAAAGGCAGATATGGAAGTTGCACTGCGGATTCGCTCTGCAAGCACTACCCCTTCACCCAAGAGAAAGGCAACTGATGGTGCATCTGGGCACATTCAAAAGAAAAGAGCCTGACTCTTTATCATTTACTTGTACTTGTATTTATTTTTCAATCAAAATTGTAACTTATTATCTGTTGATGTCTGTAAATAAAGTTGCAAGTTTTTGATTCACAAGTAAGTGATCAGACTAGGTCTAAGTTAGAAATAAAAGACAAAACTGGAACACTGATGATCTATAAAGTGTTCTCCAGTAACTCAAATTTTTAGACTTAGTCAAAAACAAGTGTTTTTCAAGCTTACAAATCTAAACACTGATTACGAGAAATTGACTTTTTGCCTTTACACGCTTTTATCCGGACAACTCATTTGTCTATTGTTAAAAGTACAACACGCGTGTAAAGGTGGTTGGTTAAAAGGATGACAAGTCACATCAACATGACTTTATCCTTGTACTTTAACCAATTCATTTAAGGAACTAAAGTTGTTGCCTTAAATGCATCCAACCATATTTGTACGGCATAATAAATTCACTAGTGAATTTATTTGCCTATAAATACCAAGTCATTTCCTTGTACAAATTACTTTTGCAATTTGGTGAACTTGTTTAAATACTCTCGATCGCTAAAAGGAATACTTCACAACTTTAAGTATTTCGATCTAAGGAGAATATTTAACAAGTATAGATCACTTGTAATTCATAGATTGTTAGGATAGTTACACTTGTGTATTATCTTGATTCCGCAACAATCTTGTATTTTATTTAACATCATAAATAAAATACACTTGAAAATTACATTGTGTTTCACCTTTAATTTATTTATTGCTTTAAGTCTTGTATTACTTTATTTATATACTTGCATTTATATTTAAGTAATACTAGTTCATTCTAGTGCATACTTGACTTGGTGTATTTTACACTAATGGGTTAAACCATCAAGTGAGGGACTTACATAACCATCAAACAAAAATTCATATTCATATGAATATGGATCTATCTATTAAAGCAAATTTACACATTCATCTTTCAAATCCTGATCTACAAATTTATCTTTCAAAACACACGTACATTATGATATTTACCAACAAGTTTGTTAATCTTAAATCCTTTCCATCTCCATAACCCAGACATCATAATCAAATTGGGGTTTTCATCGACCAAGATCAATGGTGAGTAGGATGGTGGATTTTCATCAGCACCGAGTCAAACTCCGTTTCGGGTGACATCGTTTTGAATATTGAAGTTTTTTTGACTTAGTAGGCGGCGACATCAGACTTCAAGATCTCTCCATGGCGGTGGCCGGAAGTTGTAAGCTTTACTGGGTTGTTTGTTTAGCATCATCAGTTCTCCAGCGTCGTCAAAATCACCACCATCCCGTCGCCACCATTTCGGGCAACAATACCTAATCCCCAAATAAACAAAATCAAAAAAAACCCATATCAAAAAATCAACAAATAAAAGCTATACGATCTGTACCTTTTTAGAGTTATATAATCTTCTTTGTTGTTGATTTTCAATTTCAAGAAAAACCCATACGATTTGTTGTTGTTGATTTTTCAATTACAACTTCATTAATGTTGTTGAGCATTTAAGGCCAAAAGGCAGCAGATAGCTACCATTGGATTTTTTTCAATTTCAACTTCATTAATCGTTTTCTTGATACGAAAGAAACCTTTGATATATGATGTATTTGTAATTCCGGTGATATCTTCCGTGGTGTTGAGAGTTCTTATATATTAGATTTATTATTTTTTAGGTGGATTAAATCTTTTATTTTTTCTTATACAATAATAATGTCCACAAGGCCTCCACGTGGAAAAAATAAGCAACAACCGGATACACATCATCCATCAACCGGTACAGACCCATTAAAGACGTTTTAGCCGATTTTGTTCCCCATAATAGAGATGTTTTTTGTTTGGAACCCATAAAAGATATTTGAGACAAGTTGAGTGACTTTCTAATCAAATAGCCCTTATTTAAATGTATTTGTGTGTTTTATGTTTTAAATAAATGTAATGTTTTATTTAGTTGTATTGTGTTTTTTAAGTTTAATGAAAGTTTAGGGTTTATTTGGTAACTATAAATTGGCAAGGATTGGCAAGAACTTGGCACTACACCATACATTTTGGCTAGAAATTGGCATGTCCACGTGGCAAGCTACTATTGGCTTAAAAGGAGCCAAAGAGCCAATGTTTGTCTCTACACACTTACCCTTAATAGAAAACATTTCTTAAAGGAATCTCTTGCCATGTGTCAGTCCAATCAGCAAGTGTTTTTTCTGTTGGAATGGGCATAAACCTATTCTTTTTTTGTATTCTTTGTTTGAGTTATTCTTTTTTTAAATATATTATATAACCATGTAAAAACTATAAGTAAATAAATTAATTAAAAAAATTACATATGAAAGTAAAAATAAAACACACCATACTGAAAAATAAAACATAGTAAAGTCATCAATGGGATCAAAGTCATGTGGTGTCGTTGACTATAGATGGTCAACCTAATCCGTCATTAGAATGTTGCGTGTTTCCCGACTTTTGACCTCACAAAGATTTTGAAGTCGTTGTTCCTTTGGGGTTCGTTGAGTCTAATAAGCTGGGTGTAGAGTAGGATCTTCCGGGTTGAAGTCTTGACAAATGGCCTTGTATTCGTCCTCCAAAATCATGTTATGTAAAATGATACAAGCGTATATCATTGCATTCTTTAAATTTTTTAGAAAAATACCTATACAAAAATGTTGAAGTGTCTCCCTTGTAGTACTCCCCTTCATGTGCAAGTACACGTCTACTAAGTCGCTCACCACACCATATGTGAGTTGTCGAATTGTGGCCGTACACTTAGTAGCACGGTGAAAGCTAGCTTACTGGCACCGTCATATCTTTGTTGAAAATTGTATCCTCCCTCTCCAAATTACCGGTTATCCTCAAAAACAAACCCTTAATGCACACACCTGTGTAGAGTGGATCGTTCAACACCTGCGGCACAAACCCATTTTTGACCTATTGGTCCTAGTATCATAGGCGACCGAACGGCCGCCCCCTAATTACTAGACCAACCTGCTATAATAATTCCATAAACACCTAGCGAAGATATGGCAAACAAATAAAGTAGCCCTATGTTCATGTTTTTTTTTTTTTTGAACGTCCTATGCATGTTAAACAATACTGAAAACCCAAAATAATTAAATTTAATACCGAATAAATATATCAACCTTTTTACGAGATTTTGCACTATGTAATAGAAAACTATGTGGGTCAGGTGACCACAAGATCACTTTCCAACCAATATATTCTTAGGGAAGAAGAAAACAAACGCTTCCATTGTGGCAAACAATTGTTATTTTGGTATTCTTAATTCAAACAAAATTGTTTGACTTTGACAGTTTCTTGATCTTGTCTTCGATCGATATTAAGAAAATATATATGTGACTTGACTGACGCGTTTGATAATTCATATAGAGAGACATGATTACTATTACTATATATTGTTTATGTTTATTTTTAGTTTGGTGAACAAGCCAATATGACTTCCGGTTATGTAATTTGAATAGTATGCAAGTTATACTTATACTTGTTCTTGTTGGAAATGAAGTATAATTAATATTTCGAAAAAGCGATAATAGATTTTTGACAATTATGTATGGAAACAGTAACCAATGACCCATGACCCTCAGTCTAAGCATTTTTGTTGAAAAGCGAGTCCAAGTGATTGAGCTGAAGTACCCAATGGTTTCAATTATAGATGGGTTCAAGTCCCACATAATGAGTTTTTCTCACCAATAATGAGTTTCCTCTTGTGAAGATTACAGGGGAAGCTAGTAGTCCGTCAATGATCTCAATTTGTCATTAAAAAAATATATATTGAAATCATATATTGTCTGAGTTTCATGCAGAATTTATGACAACAAATGAATTATAAAAACAACCATAGTGACATTATTTTTTTTAAAGACAAATTTACTTTGATTCTAATTTATTCTAAATAATACTAAAATCATCCATATATGGGTTAATTTTATAGAGGGTGATATTCGTACCACAACTTTTAATTAATCTACCACAAACATGTTTTACTGAGTTGTACAGTATGCTTTAATAATTGTACTGTGTGGTAAATGTATCAACTTTTGTAGTAATGAATATCAATTCTCTAACTTTATATTCAATTAATTTATAAAAGAAAAATGGAATTTTAAAAGAAGCTTTACCAAATGAGTTAATTGACGAAATTAATTTTAATCTGTATAAATCTAAATGTTACATGGTTTCAGACTAAATATCATGTTTAGTTACTATTTAAATTTATAAATAAGAGTTATCAGTTACCTACGCAATACGTGTTTAATCCATGGTCAAAGGGAAGTGATATTTATACCACAACCAATGATACATTTACCACATATAAGCATTACTAATTTGTACCGTAAAACTAGTAATTATATATGGTAAATTAATCAAAAGTAGTGGTACAATTATCATTTTCTATGGTCAAAGCGACGTCATCAAATTAAGCACCATGGAAACAGTAGTAGACTAGTAGGTACATTTTTATGGCATCGAAGATATTCGTACTTTTATACCGAGTATATTGATGAGAAAACGAGTATTTGCTTATTCATTGGAAGTAATGAATTTTAATTAACGGCTAACAGTTGAAATATACTATACTAGATTAAACTCACACGTTGTGCGGGACTGACTGAAAACATAAATAAAAATACAATAACAGATAGTTACATTATTATTCATAATTTATGATATAGAAAACTGTTAGATTACAACTGATGCAAACAATAAAATTATACTTTATAAATATATGATACACGTCAAATATGTTAAAGCATGACTAATGAAACATAAATATTTATAAATCACAAAAATCTTTTTTAGGATATATATTTTTTAAATATAATATAATAAATACTTTGAAAAAAGATAATTATCATTGAACTAATAAAAAAACATAGTATAATGTATATAAACATCTTTATACTCATATAGAAAATAGAAAAATAAATATTAATGATTAGGATTATAATTGATTATTAGGATAAGAATTGATGATTAATATCATACATGACAACATAAATATAATAATTTATTTGGGAAAATGACACCTCATTAAAAATCCAATGTGGCAAAAAACTAAACATGTCATCTAAGAAAAAACATATTCTCTCTTAGTTATCTAGAGAGAAGTATAAAGTATGGACTAAACAGTTATCCAAGCAACGTTGAAACTACTCTAAATGGAATTAAAAAGAAAATCCTGTTTAAATCTTTGACACACAAGAATAAAAATTTAATATATTTTTAAATATAAACAAATGATATAATACATATAGCTTACATCACCATCGTATTCTAGAAATGAACATAAAGAAATCCCAAATCATGATCTAGTGTTTATACCGGACCACGGGACGTGGTTCTCGAGATTGATATCGAAAAATTCTGAATATACAGGGAAAATTTCGTACCGTTCATATAAGGCAATGATTGATACTATATTTTCCTGATTTGCGGGACAGGCATGTGATGATATCAATCCACGCTCATCCCTAATTTTTTTTCCCGAACATTCAGTCGGTATACGACATTGGTGAAACCTCATCGTATAATGGTGAAGCCTTGCATGTACCCTAGACGACGAGATGTTAATCATAATCCATTACAAGTATTCAGAAGGAAAAACTCCAAGATTTGTCATCCCTAAGGATCAAACTCAAGACCTTGGATAAAAGCGGGAGTGCCTCTGACCAGCTGGGTTGACCTTCATTGGCCTCGTCCCTATTTTAACCTTGAAAGATTCATTGGAAATATCAGAATCAATACTACAAAAATACTAAATATACAGACAAAAATTGCTACATGGGCATATGTGACCGGGGTCAGTACTATATTTTACTCAATAACGAGAAGATAATGTACTTCAGCCCACACTCATCCCCAATTTACCCTGATGATGTTTTTTATTTGAGAAAAATGAAAATGATTTTTAATAAGAAAAGTAGCACTGGTTTTAAATTTATAAAATGTTGTACAAGTAATTACCTCAAACTAAAAACAAAATAACGAGCAGAGAACCCGGTCAAGTGTAGTATAGTAAGTGATAAGAACAGGATCGTTCGCAGGGACGCTTGCACTACCTAGTCTAATAATGTGTGTAATTCTAGCGGTTGTGGGTTGTCACGATTTCCTATTTAAACTACTAAAAACAATTAAAAGTAAATAGAAGGTCGCAACCGCTTGGTCTAACGAGAAGCCTCTTTTAGTCTAGCAACTAAAATTGAAAAGCAGAAACAGTTAATTTAAAACAAATACTTGTTTGGCATCTCCGACCACATGTAATATGACAATTATTATCCTAATTATTGCTAGTCTGTTGGAAAACTTATTCACGGTTCAGATTCTCCCTAGATTCACTTCGCCTATTTAGTAGTGTTGTCGCTAGACTCACACTACCCTTTAAACAGATTTTCGCTAGATTCACAATTTTAGCATCATTATCTAAGTTTGTGTTACTGATTCATCTTTAACTATTCTCAGCTCTTAAGCCATGACTGTGTATTAATTCTCTCCGTTGGTCATAGTGCACGTTTCCCTATCACTAGATCGCGTCTGACATTGTTAAGCTTCATGTTCAACTTGTTCTAGTTATTATGGTTCTGGATCCGTCCGCTAGAACTGAATCACCTTTTACAACTAATTATAGACCGATTAGTGTTTTTCATCCTAAGTGTATTAGTCCTAGTGAATGATTATAGACCGATCATCAGAATTAAACTAATACATCAAGATATAGAACCAATAATAATTAGAAGAACTCATTAATCATGGATCTACGACAAACAGTAATCACAATACAACAGATCTAACAATTAAAAAAGATAAATAAAAGTCTACATGATCACATCAATCCAAACTAGTATTCAGCCTACTAGCCAGACATTACTAAAGGAATAACAAAGTCTGAAAAGATGAAGTACATTGTTTACCAACAATAATAATAAAGATGGAATGATAGATCTAGGTTGATGATGAAGATCAAGAGGTGTTAGAAGCTCCAAATCCTCTTTGATGGCTGCCAAAATCGACCTAGGGTTTGTGTGTGGCGTCTGGTGGCTGAAAATCTGCTCTCCTTAGGATTTGAGGGTTTATTCTTCTATTTATAGTGGCTTAAGTCGGTTCTGGTCGTGGCTCGCCCAGCGGCGCTGGGAAGGAATCCCCAGCGGCGCTTAGAGCTTCTGTACTGATGCCAGCGGCGCTGGCTTGGCTAGCCAACAGCGCTGGTAGCTCCTGCCGCGCCAGATATTATTCGTTTGACTCTCGTTTTGCTTCCTTGTGTCTTGTAACTTCCATTGGCCTTCATGTTGAGTTGATAAATGTCATTCACCCTCGTTCGCATCTTCCGTGAACCTGCGTTAACATTGAATCCATTAAGTACCAAAAGTTCACACTAATAAACTCATTTAGACATTAAAATGTGGCCAAATGATGGGGAAAATTATCACAAAATGAACGTTCATCATACCCACAAAAGATTCATTGGAAAAGTAATGTGTATGGGTGGGACTGGTATCGTCCCATACCGTCTTGATACTAAAAATCACCAAAACATGATATTGGTCATAGTCTCGTATAAACTAGTACCACTTATACACCAGTATTTCCTTGTATTTTCTTTATTTTCCTGTAAATAAACCAAAAAAATTGATACCAATCTCACCCGGCCACTTGGTATTCGGTATCATTTTCTAGTACCAAAATCAAGACGATACTGAAACAAGATTATTCATTACTTAAAATATAGAGTTAACTACAAGGATCGTCCTTATAATGTGTCAAAAATTACAGGTCTCATTCCCACCTTTCATAAATAACGGTTTTTATTTATGATTGGAGTCTCATCAAGAGTTTTGGTCTAAAAATATTGACTTTTGAACAAGAAAATGTTGTCTTTTTGAATAAAATGTTGACTTTTTGATTAAAGTCGTAATTTATGAAAGGTATGAATAAAGCCTGTAATTTTTTACCAACACATGAACAATCTTTGTAATTAACTCTAAAATATATGATATCTCCTATCAATTAATTATCTATAAATAAATAACAGTGAAATCCATTATGCAATATGATTTTCAGTAGCATGCAAGTACCAAATTCGTTCTGCATTAACAACTTTTTCTAATTGTATGGTCGGTGTGATTGTTCCTTCTAATATTTTGGCAAGAGATTATTCACGTGGCATATATTTTTATTCATGGGATTCAACTTCTCCGTATAAAAGATATGATGACCCAAACTAAAACATTCACTTTGTTTTAACATATAATCCTAGTACGACCTATTCATATTAGAATTTCCAATCTCCAATTAAATTAAAGAATATAAATATAATTTTCAAAGTCGTAGTCATAACATGCGGTGTCTAATTAACTTGCCTATAAATAACACTCTTTTCTTCATCCAAAATTTGTCATCAACACCCTTAACACTTTTACCACTTTATCTTATTATCAACTCCCTTTGTTCATTTTTTTCGTGCTTTCAAATTAAAGCAACTTAACACACAACATGGAACGAGAAACCAAGAAGTTAGCCGTAATCGCAGTGTTTGTACTGCTTTTCATGAGTTTCCAACTAAATGGAGCATGTAGATTACTGGATGGAGAGTTTGAAGAACCATGGATGAAGAGAGGAAACCTTCTTTTATCATCTTTACAACGAGGCCCGGTTCGACCACCAGGAAATGGATGTTGTAAAACAGGTGGTTGTGGCAATCCTTGTGTCGGTTCCAAGAAGGTTGCCGGCCATCCAGGTCGTAGCGTTGCTCCACCAGCGACATTTACTGTAACTTCAATGGATCATTAGTGAATATACCAAATCATTGCATATTGGCAATGAAGATATAAGATTAACAACCTTAAAATAACATTTATTGTACATGTACTTTTTATTGTTTGAACAAATTGTAGCCATATACAATCCGAATATAAATACATTCATTATTTTTATCATGATTTTATCAATTGAATGTCTTATTTTTATAAACAATCAATAAACATTGTATGGTTCCAGTATTTATAACGGCTATTATACATGCTTCAAGAATATCCTAATTAACTCACACATGGACAACAAAAATCTCTCTAAGAGCAAGCTAGTGAAAAAACAAATAAACATTAATGATGTGCAAATTAAATAAAGTTTTGGAAGAAAAAAACAGAGAAGTTGACACGGATCGACTTAAGTAATCTAAATGAACTCTTGTTTTAGCTTTTTTTTTCTTGATAGGCAAAGAGGTATACTATTAACTGACTACTAGCAAATAATCGCTAATAAGTCACCAGAGTACAGATTTACAAGAAAGGTAAACCATGCTATATACAAAAATTAATTCCAGATCGAAACTTGTTCTGCGATGTTACTGAAAGGGATGAAAAATTAAAAACCTGGAAGAAGAGATGAGAGAATTTGTCTTTCAATTCAAACTTAGAGATGGATTTAATACTGATTTGGACGGTTGTTGGATTTATTTAATAAAATTTGTTGTTAAAAAGAAAAAAACACTATATGGAATGATAAATATACATGAAAATGTAAAATTAGCATGTAGATAATCCAATAAAATTATCTATATACTTAATTGTGTAATTCCTCTAGACGTATGATTGACGGACAAATCGAATTGAATGGTGATCACGCAATCCATCTTGGAAAGAAAATCTGATATTTGAAGTGATTTGTTGGATTCCGATATATATTGCTAAATGCAATGCAACTGTAACTGTAAATGTTACATCCAATATCGTTTTTTATAGATTTGGGTCTCAATACCTCGACGGTGTATAAGGGAGGTTAAGATGTAAACAATCTTACCTCTATCTAAGTAAAGAGGTTGCTTCGAGGTTTTATCTAAGTGATAGAAAAGAACTTCCGGCCTTTACATAGGGTGAGGCTCTGTGCCTCTGTCTAAAACTATTTTCCGTAAAGAGATAGAATTAGGACTTTAGCAGATTAAAATTCTATCGTTACCTTAGACTACTTTTACTCCTTCAAACCTCAGATATAACATCGGTTTTTGCCCGCTTTGACCAACACTTTCACAGTTTTCTACCTTATTTTATGCATGGACTTTAATAACTAAGTCCTGACACACGCCCTTTAATTTCTTTATTCAAGATTTGACATTGACATTGACATATGCGGTTTTCACAAGTCTTCACACACATATTTATAGAATACAGTATTTACTATTTACAACAAGACTGTGTACAGTCCTCTGTAAAAAAGAAAAAATTACTGATATTTTGAGGTATTCGATCTGTTGAATTCGGTCTGGTATTTTTCAAATTTACAGTCATAATAATATTTCTCTGGTTTTGTCCCTATCTTTACTGATACTAATATTTCTCTGATATTTTGAGGTTGTGACTTGTGAATCAAGTCATGTATATATCATACATGTAGCTAGCCATCAATAAAAACGACCATGTCATCTATGTAATCGATCACGTCATCCATTAATAAAAACGGTCATGTCATCTATGTAATAAAAACGGCCACGTCATCTATGTAATTTGCCATGTCATCCATGTTGTTATTTCGTACAATAAATCAGAATTGATTCCTATTATCAATAGTAATTTTGGTAGATCCTTTTTTTAAGTGCTTACCAAAATTCATCCGATTTTACTCATTTATCCCATTTTTTTCATATATGAAACCAATGATTTAAATTTGGCCACATTATGTAGGCCGGTAATAGTATTTGACACTCGATATACCCCCTGTGATTTCGATTCCTTCATTAGTACTCGATACCAGCCAAAAGATAATTGAAGACATTATAGTGAGCCGTTTCTTAATTTCTTTTATTTGTTAGAATTAGCTTAATTTCTATTAATCTAACTGCTGAGAAACAATATACATACTTGCAGACACTTTGCAACAACTTGTAAAGAATGCATGTTTCTTACTTTCTTTCTTAATTTCATATTTCTAATTTTATGATGAATGTTTCTAACATGCAAACAAACCCAAAGTCGCTAATCTATCTGCTGGGTGATACACCGTCAATTGGTTTGGCCGCCTGGCCAGGCTGATCCTGCAGATCGATGGAGTACCAAATACGTGATACAAATAAATATTGATGTTTCGTCTCTTTACATATTTACGTACATAATGTCTTATTCGTTTTTGAATTACATTATACTCTTATCGTCACATTAAAAGTGTCTAATTTTGAATTTTTAAAGTCTTTATTTTTCAACTTTGATCTTAAATATATTTGTTTACTAGTTCTAATACCCGTACGATGTACGGGTTGATTATATATGACATGATGCTATATAATACTTAATGAAAGTTATATTATAGTTAGATGTTTTTATTCGTATAAATTTTTATTAAGTATTATATAATACAAAATATTTATTAATTTAAGATCAAATAAAAATAAAAATATTAAAAATTTAAAACTAGACATTTTTAATTGGACGGATAAGAGTATCGGTTTCATATATTTTGTATGTCTTCATTGCATAAAGGCTTATACTTTATAATGGTTAATTAAATAATTAGTTTTGTATTTAAAGGAAAAAATGCAAACCATAATAATTGTTTATTTAACTAGTGAATTAAAATGTTCTTTTTATAATGTGCATGAATCGATAGAAATAAAAGAAAAAGAAACATGCACATCATATTTAATTTGCGTGTTTATATAAAAATTTCTAAGTTAATATGATCATATGCTAACTAGAGCTAGATATATAGAGATACTAGTGTCCAGGCCCATCCATTGGACGGGTAGTCTTAAAATATATTAATCAAAGTTAAAAAAATTGAAATTCAAGTATATTAAATCCCTATGACTAATATCACAATTTAATCAATACGAAAACTAAAGAAGGAAACCTATGAAAATTAACTCCATATAAATATTGATTCCAGTTTACCCATTTTTTTCCAACTTTAGTTAAATAAAAAATTTGCAGTTTGTTATATCTAAACTTACTACAAACACAAACAACAATTTTAGAATAAACGATTTAGAGTTAAGCTCAACAAAAAGTGTACAGCATATAATTTGAAAAATACATACCAATTCATCAACAAAGACCATCTCGAACGTTTTGATTTCCTTCGGGTTGTTCCACTCCGAAACAGTCCATACATGCACAACACAGAGTCGTAGATGATGATTAACATGTGTTGGCTTAAGATCTTCAAGATTAACTAATGTGGTCTTATTTTTTGTTGTTGAAGAAGAAGCCATAATGAACCTATAATGGACAAAAAACTAAATTAAAAGAGATAATAATAATAATAATGATAATAATAATTTAAGTTCATAATATATTGAATTTCATAAAAGTGATGATCTTTAAAAATTAAAAACATGTTACCTGGTATAGGAGGAGGTCGAACCTTTTGGTAGTCGACTTTTTTTTTTTGGTTTGGTCGTAGGTTTTTTTTTGTTGAGAATATGTGAGGGTTTTTTCTAGGTTGTATATATATAGATATAATATAATTTTTGGGAGACTTTTAAGGATAAAAAGATTGTTTTATTAATAATAAGGTCGGCCTTTAGATTTAATAATTAAAAAAATATTAAAAAAATAAAGGATTAATGAGGAGGGAGTTTTAGGCTAAAGGAGGGAGATTAGGGGTGCAAGTATACCCCCAACCTCTCTTTTAGTTATATTATAGATATATTTACTCATGAAATGGAATAGTATCAGTATTCCTATACAATGAGTATGACCAGCGGACTAAAACGTTCACATTTATATATTTTATTTCATACTAGTATAAAATATACATTTCTACTACATGTAAGACCTATTCATATTCCAAAGCGCGCCCAATTAAACATTACTTGACATGTTCAAACTAAAAGTCATAACATGCGGTTTGTATCTTGCTATAAATAACATCTTCTCTTCAAACATAATTTTCATATATCATACTCTACTTACACAATTTTATTCCTTTATCAACTTTCTCTAATTATTCTTTATTCTTTTTATTTATTCATTTTTTTTTGTTCTAAAACTTGATCAAGCAACATAAGAAACATGAGAACAACAGAAACCAAAATGTTAGCTACAAGTGCATTGTTTGTACTGCTAATTTTCATAAGCTTCGAACTGAATGGAGCATGTCGACTACTTAATGGAGAGCTCGAAGAAACGTGGATGACGAAGAGATCAGAAAACCTTTTATTGTCGTCTCTACAACGAGGCCCGGTTCGACCACCAGGAAATGGATGTTGTAAAACAGGTGGTTGTGGTAATCCTTGTGTCGGTTCCAAGAAGGTTGCCGGCCGCCATCATAGTACTGCTGCTGCTGCTCCACCACCACCATTGATTACTACTTCAACTGATCATTAAGATACCAGCAAATGATCATAGCATGCATATACATATAGGATTAACAACAACCTTACAAGAACTTTTATTAATGTTTATGTTTTTTTAATTACTAACTGTAATTATTTCTTAATAATTAGTCTGAATTTAATCATTCTTTTATTTAATTTCATGATTGTAATTGTACGTTTTAATTTAATTCAGATGTGTAATTTGACAAAGAATTATGATGGAGTAATAAAGTTATATATGCATGGTTTCGTTTAATATATGTTCTAATTAAGATTGTCTTTATGCATATATTGCACCACAAAGACTTCTACTTCAAAAGCGAAAACAAAATGACATAGAGATGGTACACCCAATTACCTAATTTGAAAAGTACTTTAATTGTTTCCAAATGTAATCCAATCTGCTCAATCTATCTGTTATATTTATATCACCGGCTACGTACATCTCACTTTTTTCATATCTCGCCTTTGACGGGATGGTGTGTTGTTGTTATTGTTAAGTTACCGGTAGAACTTAACGGAAGATTTGAATGTAAGTGTAGTTTGTTTATTTAGAATCTTATCATCGATCAGCATTGATTAATATTAACTTACGAACACGCTCGTTTGAATATGAATAGCATTTTTTAAGCATTAATAATCTTGAAAATAAAGTATGAAAATATTTTGAAATGGCTAATACATAGTGAAGTCAGTCTAAAACCATTTCCCATGCATTGAAAAGATTAACCGATTTGAAGATTACTTACTTTCAACTTTTAGTTAAGAAAGACGATCAGATATAATTCTTTTCAAACTGCATGTAAAAATTTAGTCTATAAACAATTAATTTCAACATATTTTATAGACCTTTTCATTAACCTACCACTGGATTCTCGAAAGAAACTTGTTTATGAGGTTTTTGTTTTCATGATTTTTCCAAATACTCTTTCCGTCCCATTTTATATGTCATAGTTTGACTTTCAAAGTCTTTTTTTTAACTTTGACCGTAAATATCTTTGTATGTATTATATATTAGTTGATAGATTTTTATATGAATGAAAACTATGTTTAAAACTCAATCTATTCATATATTTTATATCAAATGTTATAAAATACACACAAAAAAGTCAAATTTGGACAATTAATAAAGAACTATTAATACTGAAGAACTATTAATACGGAGTATGTTAATTATATCGTTCAAGGATAATAATCGTAATCGTCATCATTAAAAATAAGATTGACCAATTATAAATTTAATGGTCAAACGTATAGTATCATGCATCTTACAAACAGCAAAAGAAAAAAAATGAATCAATTAATGACTACTTATATATGAAGAATTAAAGAATGGTCATGTGTAACATAAATCTACAATTTTAATTTGTTGGAAAGGTGTTACTAGTAATTATTAACTGATGCTATCTATCTATCTATATATTGATGCATGCCATTAATCGTTGGCATGAGCTTCCTTTATTTTACGCATCAGTAGAAGAAGAAAAAGTACTCTTGAACAGTTGTGGAGGTGGTGGAGGCGATGATGCATTTACATGATCTCTACGACGACCGGCTATCTTCCTGGATCCGATACAAGGATTACCTCCATTACCTGTCGCATTGCATCCATTTCCAGGCGGTCTAACAGGGCCTCGAGGTAGAGATGGCAATAAAAGGTTTGATCCCTTTTTTATCCAGCTTGCTTTTTCAAACTCTCCGTTTAAAAGCCTAGATGCATCATTCGGTTCAAAACTCATGAACAAAAAAGCCATTGCTACGAGTATGGCTAAACTTTTGGTTTCTCTTCTCATTTCTCTCGCGAACCTTGATCAAAGCAAGTAAAATAAAACGACAAAAATTAAATAGGCCGGGTTAATGTATGTAGATCGAAAAAAGATCGTAAAATAATTGGTTTCGAATGAATGAAATATTTGCATGAATTAAGGGGGAGAGAGTTTATTTATAGGCTAAGTTGATGACCAGATGGTTTAATGTTGACTTGAAATGTTCTTGTCTTTTAGGGTTGGCTAATAGTAATACATTGGAAGCGAATGTTATTTGAAGATTGAATAATAAAATATGGGACTCAAGTCTAGTCAACATACATTCGTTTGACTTTTACTATTAAAAAAAAGAGGATGTGCAACCCATTAAAGTGATTACATATATGTTAATATCATATCGGAGATTACATAATAGCTGATGCCATAATTAGTTTAAGTTAACTAGTCTTGTTTCCCAAGTACTCCGTATTTAATTACGTACGCCACGTAATACTCGGTGTCTTGACCTGATGATCAAGGTATGCTTTTTTTTATTCTTTTTCATCAACGACTAATATTTGCTTAAAACTTCAAGTCTTTATAAGCGTTTAACATGATGTGAAATCAACCTTCGTTCCATTACTACTTCAAACGCACATGTACACACTTTTCTTTCATGTTTAATTAATGTTTGAGAATGAATTTGATTATTATAGTATAAAACTAGATTTGTAGACTCCTTCATAAGTGCTTAATAAATATGTATTATATATTTATATTGTATATATCTAATTGGATCAGTTGGAAAACTCCTTACAAAACAAAGATTAATGGTCCGATTCTCATTATTTGCAAAATGATAAAAAGTTTTCTAGAAGCAGTCCTTCTACCTTTTGACAGGGGTAAATATCTCACCCCCTTCATGCCTCGTGTAAAACAGGATTGAGTACGCCACTGGGAACAATGTGTAGTCTTGATCCTGTCGATCAGCAATTTAAGATGCAACCAACTTGCAGTCTTGCAGATGTCCTTGTTGTACTAGTTGGTATACCCAAATTAAGTATCACATCTGTATGTGGAAATCATGTTAAATCTGTGACTAGTCGAGGGTGTACGTAATTTTATATATATGAAAATTTTTAAATAGCAAATCTACCATTATTCAAAATTAACTCAGTAAATCTGTATTCTATCGATCGTATGCCATCTGGGCTGACTGCTCCCCATGTAAAAGAATTCATATAACTATAAGTAAATGTACCCAATATATATCTTATCGACCCATTTGGTTTGGGTCGATTATTCAAACACATGAAAGTCCAAACCGAAAGCTACATGTAAGCCTTTTAAAAAAATAGATTTGACCGTTCCACAATTAATTAAACATCTAATAAAGAAGAAAGCATAATTACCATATGTAATTAAACTTGTTTGGTACCATCAGGCTGTGCCTTTAAGGTATGCTTGACATACGATCGTTGGTTCGAGATACAACGGATGTGACGTGAATACTTGACCGACGGCCTATTTGGGTAGCCTACCACTGGTGGTGAAACCAAAGGAAGAAAATCGCAGCTTGCTAAGATGTTTTTCCGATCAAACGAAGAGAGGGATTAGGTAATGTTGAGAAACAAGATCAATTATTAGCTTATTTTATGGTTTACAACTTATTTTATGGTAATTTGCTTATTTCTGGGTTAAGGTGTTTTGTAGGTAAATGTACAAGGGTGATAAATGTAAAGACTATTTTATGGTTTACAACTTATTTTATGGTTTACAACTTATTTTATGGTTTACAACTTATTTTATGGTTTACAACTTATTTTATGGTTTACAACTTATTTTATGGTTTACAACTTATTTTATGGTTTACAACTTATTTTATGGTTTACAACTTATTTTATGGTTTACAACTTATTTTATGGTTTACAACTTATTTTATGGTTTACAACTTATTTTATGGTTTACAACTTATTTTATGGTTTACAACTTATTTTATGGTTTACAACTTATTTTATGGTTTACAACTTATTTTATGGTTTACAACTTATTTTATGGTTTACAACTTATTTTATGGTTTACAACTTATTTTATGGTTTACAACTTATTTTATGGTTTACAACTTATTTTATGGTTTACAACTTATTTTATGGTTTACAACTTATTTTATGGTTTACAACTTATTTTATGGTTTACAACTTATTTTATGGTTTACAACTTATTTTATGGTTTACAACTTATTTTATGGTTTACAACTTATTTTATGGTTTACAACTTATTTTATGGTTTACAACTTATTTTATGGTTTACAACTTATTTTATGGTTTACAACTTATTTTATGGTTTACAACTTATTTTATGGTTTACAACTTATTTTATGGTTTACAACTTATTTTATGGTTTACAACTTATTTTATGGTTTACAACTTATTTTATGGTTTACAACTTATTTTATGGTTTACAACTTATTTTATGGTTTACAACTTATTTTATGGTTTACAACTTATTTTATGGTTTACAACTTATTTTATGGTTTACAACTTATTTTATGGTTTACAACTTATTTTATGGTTTACAACTTATTTTATGGTTTACAACTTATTTTATGGTTTACAACTTATTTTATGGTTTACAACTTATTTTATGGTTTACAACTTATTTTATGGTTTACAACTTATTTTATGGTTTACAACTTATTTTATGGTTTACAACTTATTTTATGGTTTACAACTTATTTTATGGTTTACAACTTATTTTATGGTTTACAACTTATTTTATGGTTTACAACTTATTTTATGGTTTACAACTTATTTTATGGTTTACAACTTATTTTATGGTTTACAACTTATTTTATGGTTTACAACTTATTTTATGGTTTACAACTTATTTTATGGTTTACAACTTATTTTATGGTTTACAACTTATTTTATGGTTTACAACTTATTTTATGGTTTACAACTTATTTTATGGTTTACAACTTATTTTATGGTTTACAACTTATTTTATGGTTTACAACTTATTTTATGGTTTACAACTTATTTTATGGTTTACAACTTATTTTATGGTTTACAACTTATTTTATGGTTTACAACTTATTTTATGGTTTACAACTTATTTTATGGTTTACAACTTATTTTATGGTTTACAACTTATTTTATGGTTTACAACTTATTTTATGGTTTACAACTTATTTTATGGTTTACAACTTATTTTATGGTTTACAACTTATTTTATGGTTTACAACTTATTTTATGGTTTACAACTTATTTTATGGTTTACAACTTATTTTATGGTTTACAACTTATTTTATGGTTTACAACTTATTTTATGGTTTACAACTTATTTTATGGTTTACAACTTATTTTATGGTTTACAACTTATTTTATGGTTTACAACTTATTTTATGGTTTACAACTTATTTTATGGTTTACAACTTATTTTATGGTTTACAGAAGGTGTTTGTGGTTTCATTAGTGTTTTTTTTTTTTTTCTGCTTGTGTAGTATCTGGTTGTGTGCTTATCTTATTGGTGTTTTTTTTATTTGTTTAAATATTTGTTCTTATTTGTGTTTATATTTTGTTTACTATAATGGTGAATACTCCACCTGGTTCTGTTCATGGTAATACTCCACCTCCTTCTGTGCATAATGATTCTGATCATGAGGATGATTTTGATTCTACTACTAGGATTAGTAAACTTGATTTTAGTGATCCTTTGTATCTTCATGCTAGTGATACTGTGAGCACACCTCTAATTGCTTTTAAGCTGCTTGGTACTGATAACTATAAAGTTTGGGCTTCTGCTATGGAATTGGCTTTACATACTAAAAATAAAATTGGATTTATAACTGGTACTTGTGTTAAATCTGTTGATAATCCTGTTCTTGCAAATCAGTGGGATAGATGTAATGCTGTTGTTCTTAATTGGATCTTAAATTTGTGTCTCAAGAATTATACTTAGGACAAATATTTAGTAAGAATGCTGCACATGTTTGGCAAGAATTAAAGGAAACTTATGACAAAGTTGATGGTTCTGTTGTGTTCAATTTGCATCATAAGATTAATTCTCTATCTCAAAATGGTTCTTCTCTATCTGAATATTATCATAAACTGTGTTCTTTGTGGAAACAATTTGATGTGCTTGTTAAACTGCCTGCTTGTTCTTGTGATGCTGCTAGAGATGTTCAGAAACATAATGATTTGATAAAGTTAATGCAATTTTTAATGGGACTTGATGATGTTTATACTCCTACTAGAAGTCAAATTCTTACTACTGATCCTCTTCCTTCTGTGAAGACTGCTTTTTCCTTAATTTCCAGAGAGGAGTCTCACAGAGGGGGGATTTCTGGAGGATCTAAACCTTCTTCTTTTGTTTTGCTACTGTTCTTAATAATTTTGATAAATTTAGTTCTAGAGCAGAAAAATGTGTCTTGGTTGGTTTTTCTAATTCAAAAAAAGGATATAAACTTTATAGTCTTGAAAAAAGAAGTTTTCTATATTCCAGAGATGTTAAATTCTATGAAAACATATTTCCTTTTACAATGACTTCAAAGAATGTTTTAGAAAATACTAATTATGATTCTGTTAGTCAACTTAATTTTTTTGACACCATTTATGAAAAGTCCAATGATGAAGAGGAAGAGGATGATACTGTGATTGAAGGTAGAACTACTTATTGTCATAAAAGTCCACCTAGAGGTACCAAAAATGATGGTGAACATAATTCTGGATGCTCTTCTGAGACTACTAACATTGAGGGTTCTGCAACTATCTCAGAAAATTTAAATGATCAAGAACATATTTCTGAGGACAGTTTTCATGAAACTGAAACTTTGAATGAAAATATCAATTTAAAAAGGTCTGATAGAAGTTCTGTTCTTCCTAAAAGGTTGGAAGATTTTGTTTTAGATGCCAAAATTAAATATCCTTTAAAGAAGGTTGTTAATTATTCTAAGCTTACTCCTAGCATGTTTTGTTTCACAACAAATTTAAATAAATCCATTGAACCAAAAACTTATAATGAGGCTGCTTGTGATAATAATTGGGTTATAGCTATGAATGATGAGATGAATGCTTTAAATGAAAATAACACTTGGATTATTACTGAATTGCCTAAAGGAAGACAACCTATAGGTTGTAAATGGATTTATAAAATCAAATACAAGTCAAATGGTGAAATAGATAGGTATAAGGCTAGGTTAGTGGCCAAGGGTTATGATCAAAAGGAAGGTATTGATTTTGAAGAAACTTTTTCTCCAGTGGTTAAAATGATTACTATTAGGAGCTTAATCTCTGTTGCTATATCTAGTGGTTGGTCATTATATCAACTTGATGTGAATAATGCTTTTCTATATGGAGATTTGGTTGAGAATGTGTATATGGATCTTCCTCCTGGTTACTTTAATAAAGATGATAAAAGAGTATGCAAGTTGACTAAATCTTTGTATGGTCTGAAACAAGCACCTAGACAGTGGAATACTAAGTTGACTAATGCACTTATTGAATGTGGATTTACTCAAAGTAAATCAGATTATTCCTTATTTGTTAAAGGTCACAATGAAAATTTTGTGGCATTACTTGTTTATGTGGATGATATTGTACTTACTGGTTCTAATGAAAAGGAAGTAAGCAAAGTTAAACAATTTTTGAGTTCAAAGTTTAAAATTAAAGATTTGGGGAAATTAAGATATTTTTTGGGTATTGAAGTAATTGATACTGATCAAGGTGTTTGCTTGTCACAAAGAAAGTATTGTTTGGATCTTTTAAATGATTTTGGTCTCTTAGGGTGTAAACCTGTTGCTACACCTTTGGAGATGAATTTAACTATGAAAACTGATGCTTCTAAGACAAAACCCCTTTCTAATATTTCTGTTTATCAAAAGCTTATAGGTAAGCTTATTTATCTTACTTTAACTAGGCCTGATATTAGTTATGCTGTGCAATGTTTATCTCAATTCATGCATGCACCTCTTGAGGAACACTTGATGTATGCTTTTAGAATCTTGAGATATTTAAAGTGTGCACCTGGAAAAGGTATACACATTCAGAAAAGCAGTAAGCTTGAATTAACTGCTTATGTTGATGCTGATTGGGGAAGGTGCTTAGGTACCAGAAGATCTGTAACTGGTTATGCAATATATTTGGGAAATAATCTTGTTTCATGGAAAAGCAAAAAACAACTCACAGTTGCAAAGTCCTCAGCTGAAGCTGAGTATAGGGCTTTAGCAGCTGTGACATGTGAAATTATTTGGCTTTTGAACATCTTAAATGACTTTAGAGTTAAAAATCTGCTTCCTGTTAATGTATTGACTGATAGTAAAGCTTCAATGCAAATTGCAGCTAATCCTGTATTTCATGAAAGGACTAAGCATTTTGAGATTGATTTGTTTTTTGTAAGAGAAAAGATCTCTGCTGGTGTGGTTAAAACTGTGAAAATTCATTCAGATTTAAATGTGGCAGATTTGTTGACTAAAAGTCTAAGTTCAAAGCAACATTCTTTCTTAAGTAATAAGTTAGGTTTATTGAATGTGTTTGGTAATTGATCTTGAGGGGGGATGTTGAGAAACAAGATCAAGGGTGAAGAGAAGAAATGTGTATGGGTATTTAAGGCAGAAGATGTTCAGTTTTAGGGTTAACACCCATATACCTAATTTTGGATCTATGTTATTCTCTCTGGGCGATTAGGGTTCGATGAGGGTTTCTTTATGTTTTGATCTTATGATTATTCTGATCATCTGAACATCTATTTGATATTCTGTATTTGATATCTAAACTCATTGTTTAGATATTCAGTTTTCTTCTTTAACTTGTAATTGGACATTGATAATAATAAAGTTACAGCCGACTGTTTCGTTCATCAATTTTCTTTCAGGTAAAAGCTTGGTGTTAAAACAAGTAATACAATTATGAAAATAAAGGTTTTATGCTTTAAAATGTTATTAAGGCAGAAGATGTTCAGTTTTAGGGTTAACACCCATATACCTAATTTTGGATCTATGTTATTCTCTCTGGGCGATTAGGGTTCGATGAGGGTTTCTTTATGTTTTGATCTTATGATTATTCTGATCATCTGAACATCTATTTGATATTCTGTATTTGATATCTAAACTCATTGTTTAGATATTCAGTTTTCTTCTTTAACTTGTAATTGGACATTGATAATAATAAAGTTACAGCCGACTGTTTCGTTCATCAATTTTCTTTCAGGTAAAAGCTTGGTGTTAAAACAAGTAATACAATTATGAAAATAAAGGTTTTATGCTTTAAAATCTTATTAAGGCAGAAGATGTTCAGTTTTAGGGTTAACACCCATATACCTAATTTTGGATCTATGTTATTCTCTCTGGGCGATTAGGGTTCGATGAGGGTTTCTTTATGTTTTGATCTTATGATTATTCTGATCATCTGAACATCTATTTGATATTCTGTATTTGATATCTAAACTCATTGTTTAGATATTCAGTTTTCTTCTTTAACTTGTAATTGGACATTGATAATAATAAAGTTACAGCCGACTGTTTCGTTCATCAATTTTCTTTCAGGTAAAAGCTTGGTGTTAAAACAAGTAATACAATTATGAAAATAAAGGTTTTATGCTTTAAAATCTGTTATTAAGTGCAGGAAGATGTTCAAGGACTTGCTTTGTCAACAGGTAAATAAGGTAAGGGTTATTCTGTTATTTTCTATTGTTTTGTGCAGGTATTGAAGAAGTGAAGAAGTAAAAGGGCTATAATGTAACTTTTAGTTTTATATAAATAGATAACGATTAGGTTAGGTTTATCTAATTCATTCATTATGTATTATTGTGTGTATTCAGAGAATATATCTTTCTCTCTCGTCTCTTTCGTCTGAATCTGTTTGTAATCATAAACTTTGAGTGTGAGTGTTTATGTAGTAAGGTTTCTTTGTAATAGATTAGGTTTGATTAATACGAAGCTAGTGCATTCCACATATTGTGTTGTTGATTTCTCAAGATGGTATCAGATAGGGTTTAGATCGATTAGGGTTTGATTGTTTCAGATCGTGTTCGATTATAGGGTTTGTCTTCTTCATATAAATCTATGGGTTCAATTAAATCTATGGGTTTGTTTTCTGGTTGTCTTCTTCATATAGATCTGGTTTCAATATGTTTGAAACCCTAAGTTCGAAGAAAACCCTAATTTCTCAAAATTAGGGTTTGTTGGGTATTTGTCTCGATTCGTCTAAATAGGGTTTCTGTCTCTGAAATCCTTTGTCAAGATCTGGTATAAGTCTTCCGTTGATTGTTCTTTGTTCGATTGTTGGTGGAGTACTCTGTAAGTGAATTTCTTCTTTCATGTGTGGTAGCAAGTACCTGTGAGTGGGCGTTTCTGTGCTTACAGGGATCAACTGCCCCCACTTATTCATACTTGGCCTATAACCAGGACCTCTGTTGTGGTTATTTGATTAATTGTTGTTTATTTTTTTATATATAAAAAGTTTTTTATTAAAAAAAAGAAAACTGAATCATTGGTTATCCTTGACCGGTCATCTTGAGTGACTTGGAATCCTGCTCTGGCCTTTGATTCTGATTTTTTTTTTAGTTCTTAATATTTTATATATAGTTTTGTGTGTTCTGCTGATTAAATTGTTATCTGGTTCTTATTCTTTATTTGTTTGTGATAAATACTTGTTAAGTTGATTTTTGTCTAATTGTTAAGTGGTCTTGTTGTTGTCTAATTGTTAATTAACTTGTCTAAGTTTTGTGATTATTTGGTGTTTGTTTTAATTGTTTACAATGGTTGAAACAAGTGAAGATCAAGATAAAAATAAGAATAAGAATAAGAATAAAGAAGGCAGTAGTAATAATGAGGAAAGAATGAGTAATTTGGATTTTTCAAATCCTTTGTATCTGCATGCTAGTGATATTACAAAATGTTCCATTAATTTCTTTTAAATTGAAAGGTACTGAAAATTATGGTGTCTGGAGTTGTGCTATGAAACTAGCTTTGCAAACTAAAAACAAATTAGGATTTATTGATGGAAAATGTGTTAAAAATGAAGATGATGAAGTTTTGTCTCAACAATGGGATAGGTGTAATTCTGTTGTGTTGTCCTGGATTCTTAATTGTGTGTCTGAAGAATTGTATTTAGGTCAAATTTTTTCTGATAATGCTGCTAAAGTGTGGAATGAATTAAAAGAAACATATGATAAAGTAGATGGGTCTTTTATGTTTAATGTTCATCAGAAAATTTGTTCTCTAAAGCAAAGTGGATTGTCTTTGTCTGAATACTATCATAAATTGAATACTCTTTGGAAACAGTATGATTCTTTGGTTAAATTGCCTGCTTGTACTTGTGATGCTTCTAAAGCTTTCTGTGATCATAATAATACTCTGAAATTGATGCAGTTCTTAATGGGTTTAGATGAAGTATATGCTCCTATTAGAAGTAATATTTTAATTACCGATCTTTTGCCTAGTGTTAAAACTGCTTATGCTTTATTGTCTAGGGAAGAATCACATAGAGGTTTTAATGTTGAAAATTCTAAATCTATTGGTAACTCTTCTGCTTTTGTGTCACAATATCAGAAATCCAACATAAATAGAGGTACTAATAGAAACTTTGCTAAAAGAGAACCTAATCCAAATCTAAAATGTACAAATTGCAATATGATTGGTCATACAATTGATAGATGTTATGAGATTGTTGGTTATCCACCTGGTTTTAAAAAGAAGTCATCATTTACTTCTAATGGTCAAAACAAGTTTAAGTCAAATATGAGTGATAATTCTGTGAACAATTGTATGCATAATGTTGATCATGCTTCTACTAGTACTTCTGGTTCTGTGTTTCCTTTTACAAATGAACATGTTATGAAGCTTATGTCTCTTATTAGTGATAAACCTGCATCTGCAAATGTGAAAACTAGTGTTGCAGGTAGGTTCTATAACAACAGTACATTTTTTAATATGAATTTTCAAAGGTTTTTTAACTGTAATTCTGTGAATGAGTCTTTAATTGCTTTAATTGCTTGGATTGTTGATTCTGGTGCAAACCAGCATATGACTACATCTAGTAAAAACATGTTTAATATTATTGATGTGTCTGATCTTGGTCTTAAAGTTGGATATCCAAATGGAACACAAGCTGTCATTACTAAAATTGGTTCATTAAGATTAAATGAGAATATTGTTTTACATGATGTTTTAGTTGTACCTCAGTACTGTGTGAATTTGTTGTCTGTTCATAAACTTGCTAGAGATAGTAAGATGTTTGTTAATTTTGATGAAAATAAATGTCTAATTCAGGATTTGGTCTCCAAGAAAATTTTGGGGAATGGTAGTGAAACTGGAGGTCTGTACTTGTTTGATGTTAAAAGTAATGTCAGGTATTCTGTGAATAATTGTATGTTTGGTGCTGTTTCAAATGTTTTGTGGCATAATAGACTTGGTCATCCTTCTGACCAAGTATTGTCTGTGTTAAAACCTAAGTTACATCTAAAAGGTGTGTTTAATGATGAACCTTGTGAAATTTGTCTTAAAGCAAAACAAACTAGAGAGTCTTTTCCTCTAAGTGATCATAAAACAAAATGTCTTGGTGATATAATACATTTAGATGTATGGGGTCCTTATAGAGTGACCAGCAAAGAATGATATAAATACTTTCTAACTGTTGTTGATGATTTTACAAGAGCTATTTGGGTGTTTATGCTAAAAGGAAAACATGAAGTTTTTGAACATCTAGAGTCTTTTTATAACCTGTTAAAAAATCAATTTGATAAAACTGTTAAAGTTTTTAGGTCTGGCAATGGTACATAATTTGTGAATGCAAGTATGCAACATTTTGTAAACAAAAAGGGTATTGTTCATCAAACTTCTTGTCCATATACTCCACAACAAAATGGAGTAGTGGAAAGGAAACATAGACACCTTTTAAATGTAGCTAGGTCTCTTATGTTTCAGGGGGGATTACCTCTTTATTTGTGGAGTGAATGTGTATTGACTGCATGTTATTTGATTAACAGGCTTCCAACTTCTGTGTTAAATGGAAAATGTCCTTTTGAGTTAGTTTACAACAGAGAACCTAATTTCTCCCATTTGAAATGTTTTGGGTGTTTGTGTTTTGCAAATGTGTTAAATAATAATGATAAATTTAGTAGTAGGTCTGATAAATGTGTTTTGGTTGGTTATTCAAGTTCAAAAAAGGCTTATAAGTTGTATAATCTTGAGAATAGATCTTTGTTTTATTCAAGGGATGTAAAATTCTTTGAAGAAAATTTTCCATTTAAACAAAAGTCTTTTAAAATAAAAGAAAGTGAAACTACAGTTTTAGAAGAAAGTTCTTTAAATCATTTAAACTTTTTCGATACACCCATTCATTTTAAAACCCCCAATGATGAAGGGAGAAAGGATCCTGAGGATGAGGCAGTCTGGATGGTGCCCTTAATGATTCACATGTGAATCCAAGTGGTGGTGCCAGTTCTGCAACATCTGAGGATGGTGATCACACTGATACTCCTAGTGATTCTGATCACAGTAGTGGAGACAGTTCTGAGGGTAATTCTGATCAAGTTTTAAACATAAGTAAACCTCAAACTATTAGAAAATCTTCTAGAGATAAAACTTTGTCTGTTAAACTTAAAGATTTTGTTGTTGAAGGCAAAGTTAAGTATGGTCTTGAAAAGGTTGTTAATTATTCTAAGTTAAGTAGTGATTGTCTTTGTTTTGTGTCTAGTTTAAATAAAACTGTTGAACCAAAGTCTTATAAAGAAGCTGTTTTGGACCCAAATTGGGTTGAAGCAATGAATTTAGAAATGGATGCTTTGCATAGGAATAATACTTGGATTATTACTGATCTTCCTAAAGGAAGAGATACTATTGGTTGTAAATGCGTGTATAAGGTTAAATATAAATCAACAGGTGAGATTGAGAGGTTTAAAGCTAGGTTAGTAGCTAAAGGATATAATCAAAGAGAGGGAATTGACTTTGATGAAACTTTCTCACCAGTTGTTAAAATGCAAACTGTTAGATGTGTTTTAAGTCTAGCTGTTCAGTTTGATTGGAAATTGTTTCAACTTGACATAAATAATGCATTTTTGTATGGTGAATTAGATGAGGATGTTTACATGGATTTACCTGAAGGTTATTACACTAATTCTCATAATAAAGTGTGTAAATTAACCAAGTCTTTGTATGGTTTGAAACAAGCTCCTAGGAAGTGGAATGAAAAATTGACTTCTGCTTTGTTTGAGTTTGGCTTTACACAAAGTCTGAATGATTATTCCTTGTTTATAAAGTCTTGTTCTGATTATGTTATTGTCTTATTAGTATATGTTGATGATATAGTCATCACTGGTAGTAAAGTTGATGAGGTTCTTAAAGTAAAAGAATTTTTGAAGTCAAAATTTCTTATTAAAGATCTTGGAAATTTAAAATACTTTCTAGGTCTTGAAGTTGTTAATTGTGATCAAGGTTTGTGTTTGTCACAAAGGAAATACTGCCTTGAGTTACTTTCTGATTATGGTTTGCTTGGTTGCAAACCTATTTTAACTCCTCTTGAAACTAATGTTGTGATTTCAAGTATAAAAACAAAAAAAGATAATGATATGGTCTTGACTAATGTCACTGAATACCAAAAGCTTATTGGGAAGCTTATTTATCTTACAATGACTAGACCAGACATTTCATATGTTGTTCAGTGTTTGACACAGTTTATGCATGCACCTTTGGTCTCACATTTTAAAATTGCTATGAGGCTGCTTAGGATATCTTAAATTGTCTCCAGGAAAAGGTTTAATCTTTTCTAAAAGTGAAAAGTTAAATCTGTATGCTTTTGTTGATTCAGATTGGGGTAAATGTACTACTTCTAGAAAGTCTGTTACTGGTTATAGTGTGTTTCTTGGCAATAATCTTATATCATGGAAAAGTAAGAAACAGTCTACTGTTTCTAGGTCATCAACTGAGGCTGAATACAGAGCCATGGGTGTTGTTACATGTGAACTTATGTGGCTTGTTAAAATTCTGGTTGATTTGGGTTTAAAATCTTTGTTGCCTGCTGTTGTGTATTGTGACAATAAATCTGCTATTCTAATAGCTGCAAATCCTGTGATGCATGATAGAACAAAACATTTTGAACTTGACTTACATTTTGTGAGAGAAAAATTAAGTAAAAAGGTAATTGATATTGTGAAAGTACAATCTGAGGATAATGTTGCAGATATATTTACAAAAAGCTTGTCCGATACACAACACAGTTACTTATGTGATCAACTTAAACTTTTTAATGTGTTTTCATAATTGAATTAAGGGGGGATGTTAAAACAAGTAATACAATTATGAAAATAAAGGTTTTATGCTTTAAAATCTATTATTAAGTGCAGGAAGATGTTCAAGGACTTGCTTTGTCAACAGGTAAATAAGGTAAGGGTTATTCTGTTATTTTCTATTGTTTTGTGCAGGTATTGAAGAAGTGAAGAAGTAAAAGGGCTATAATGTAACTTTTAGTTTTATATAAATAGATAACGATTAGGTTAGGTTTATCTAATTCATTCATTATGTATTATTGTGTGTATTCAGAGAATATATCTTTCTCTCTCGTCTCTTTCGTCTGAATCTGTTTGTAATCATAAACTTTGAGTGTGAGTGTTTATGTAGTAAGGTTTCTTTGTAATAGATTAGGTTTGATTAATACGAAGCTAGTGCATTCCACATATTGTGTTGTTGATTTCTTAAGACTTGGTGAATCGGCCAATTTAAGCTAGATATATAGGTGTGGGTTGTCGACGGGCCTAATTTTAGCAGTTTTGTTGGGCCGGGTAAATGGGCCCTAAATGTTTTAGCAGTTTTGTTGGGCCGGGTAAATGGGCCCTAAATGTGGTTATAAAAAATATTAAGTATTACATTAAACCATTTTAGCTATCGAACATATATATTTCCTTTATCTTAAGTTTGAGTTTTTCGAGATGAGCTCGAACCAGAGGCGGCTTTACTATATACATAGGTTAGGCATGGGCCTAAGGCCCCCAAAATACAAAGGCCCCCATTTTTATATTTTGGGCTTAATGTTTTAGACTTTAGACTTTTTGTGTTATACGTTATTACTATACAAGGGTAACAAGAATGCGCAAGAAACAAATAGACAAATAAACTTTATGGCCTCATGACTGACCTTTAGAAAAAAAGACACCACACAAATGAAGTTACAACCTGTTGAGTCAAGGATTCACTGATCAGACTTGGTCGCTGACGTATGTCGTCAGTAAGTCTTCAGCGAGTCAGTGACTCTTGTCAGCGGGTGGTTTACTTTCCAAATTGTGTGTCAAGGCGGGAAGAATTCGAATCAAAAGAAGACAAGAAGTCACATGGTGGTTCATCCAACTGCAATTTGCTTAGTATGGCAAAGATGCAGTTGGACCAAAAGAAGGGTTTTTCTCTTTCATACCCATTTTGGTAAAGAAGACAAAGGCTCCTGGATTCAAGTACTACAAGCAGATGAGATGTCGACAACCACCATTCTATCACTATCAATGTAAGGCTGTGCTGCCCTAATTCCTCCCCTATATAAAGCAACACAGCCGTCTCAATAACACTTTGTGTTTGTCACCACAAGTGTGTGTCACTTATTTCTCTCTTAATTGTTTAAGTTGTTAGTTTGTCTAGACTTAGCAATTATTAGTTCATTTGTATTCTTGTAAGACAAGTTGTAATATCGACCATGTATTCATCGTTTAAATCAATGATACATATGATTAGACTTGCTTAGATCTTTGCACTTGAACTCTATTCTTGTTCTTGTTCTTTACTTTCAGTCTTTACTTTCTTGTTTAGATTAAACAAATATAAGTGTGCAAATCATGGACTGTCAAGTGGTATCAGAGCCACTATTTCTAAATTATTGAAACAAGATCTATTTGCATACTTATTTTCTTTTTAAAATTCTATACTTTCTCTTCTTTCTAAATCTTCTAATCTTTTCTTTAGACAAGAGCATGACTATTGTACCAACTCTTGTAAATACACGTGACTTTGGTTACGTGTATGTTCCTCCAAGATTCGACCCTGAGGACTTTGGATCTTGGAAGGAAAGAATGCTTCTTCACATTGTTGGTGTAGAACCCTATCTCATGACCATTATGACTGTTGGTCCATATGTACCCACTCTGGTGCAAAGAACACCAGGAGCAACTGCTGATGCTCCTGAGATTGTGATTGACATAGTCAAACCAGAGGTACAATGGACTGATGACGAGAGGAGGCTAGTAAATCTTGATGCTAGACTCGAAAACATGATTATCAGCACCCTTCCCTCTGATATCATGAAACTCGTCATCAAATATCCCTCTTCTAAACAAGTCTAGGATAGACTATGTAGCATGTATGAAGGTTCTGTTGATACAATTGCTACCAAAAAGATTGACCTTAAGAGGGCTTATGAAAAATTCCTCTATCTTCTTAATGAACGTCTTGACAGCACTTATACCCGATTTAAAGGGTTGCTGAATGATATGACGAATGTTGGTATCACTCATGATGACTTTGAAGTATGCCACAAATTCATTGACAGTCTTCCCATGAAGTGGCAAGGATTTAGACAAATCCTTAGAACCACAAAGCATCTACAAGGTCTTGACCTTGAGTCTCTCTTCGGTATGCTTCAATTTGAAGAGAGAGCTCTTGCTCAAAACCTAAGAGCTGCTGCTGAAGCACAACGAAGTGCTGGTCCCTCCTCGTCTACTTCTTCTTCTTCTTATTTTGTCACTGATCCCCTGGCCCTTGTCTCAGCTGAGCCCATTAATCTTAATATCGGTGCCAACTCTTCTAATCTTTTCTTTAGACAAGAGCATGACTATTGTACCAACTCTTGTAAATACACGTGACTTTGGTTACGTGTATGTTCCTCCAAGATTCGACCCTGAGGACTTTGGATCTTGGAAGGAAAGAATGCTTCTTCACATTGTTGGTGTAGAACCCTATCTCATGACCATTATGACTGTTGGTCCATATGTACCCACTCTGGTGCAAAGAACACCAGGAGCAACTGCTGATGCTCCTGAGATTGTGATTGACATAGTCAAACCAGAGGTACAATGGACTGATGACGAGAGGAGGCTAGTAAATCTTGATGCTAGACTCGAAAACATGATTATCAGCACCCTTCCCTCTGATATCATGAAACTCGTCATCAAATATCCCTCTTCTAAACAAGTCTAGGATAGACTATGTAGCATGTATGAAGGTTCTGTTGATACAATTGCTACCAAAAAGATTGACCTTAAGAGGGCTTATGAAAAATTCCTCTATCTTCTTAATGAACGTCTTGACAGCACTTATACCCGATTTAAAGGGTTGCTGAATGATATGACGAATGTTGGTATCACTCATGATGACTTTGAAGTATGCCACAAATTCATTGACAGTCTTCCCATGAAGTGGCAAGGATTTAGACAAATCCTTAGAACCACAAAGCATCTACAAGGTCTTGACCTTGAGTCTCTCTTCGGTATGCTTCAATTTGAAGAGAGAGCTCTTGCTCAAAACCTAAGAGCTGCTGCTGAAGCACAACGAAGTGCTGGTCCCTCCTCGTCTACTTCTTCTTCTTCTTATTTTGTCACTGATCCCCTGGCCCTTGTCTCAGCTGAGCCCATTAATCTTAATATCGGTGCCAACTCTTCTAATCTTCCATCTCCTATTCAATCTCTTGTTAATGATCTCGACGCTGATGAGAAACAAGAGATGTTCAGCGACTTCATGGACTTTGCCCTGGTCGCTGGAAAAAGGTACTCTAGAAAATGGAACAACCGTAAGTCGGTTGCTCCATATAAGCCTCCTGTTGATAAATCTCAAGAGGAGTGCTGGAGATGTGGTAGGAAAGGTCACTACCAGAAGGAGTGCAGAGTTGCTATTCCAACTCCTGCTGCTCCCAAAACTAACTCCTCTAAACCTGCTGATGAGTACAGGAACAAATACTATCAGCTCAAAGCAAAGGTGGCTGAAATAGAGGAGGCCAAGACACCAGCAAAAGGGCTGGTGGCTGAAGAGCATGACTGGGCTGAATCAGATGATTCAGACAGTGAAGAATATGTAGATGCCATGTGCCTTATGGCACTTGCTGATGGCGATGCACTGACGAAAGACCAAGTTTCTTCCAGTCAGTGGGTGAACGTCACCATCAAAAAGGTATGTGCACATTCTGCTGCTACTGATGAAGATAAATCTAAAATCTTCGAATCTTTGCTTTGTGACATCCAGTTCGTTGAGTCTATACGAGCTGAGATCCAGTCCAAACTTGACTCTGTCTGCTCAGAGTTAAGTGAGAAATCTGAAAGACTCAATGAGCTAAGGAATGTTCATGTTGAACTTCAATCTCATGAGTTGCTGGCACAAAAGGTTCAGCTTGAAAATGCAAAACTCAAGCTTGAAGTTGCCAATCTTAGGAAGATTGTTACCTCATGGTCAAAAGCTTCCAGGTTTCACCATAAGTGCTTGAATGAACAAGTCCCTGCCCAGGTTCAGACAGTGATAGGTGGCGATTTTGAAGCCGCTGCCACCCTTTCTGACTTGTTCAATGATGACGTGAAACCTGAAATCTCCATTCCTCCTTCTGCTGTTATCTCTCCTGAGAGATGAAGAAATGGTACTTCATTAGAGGTCTTAATGATTACCATACTAAAATGGAAGTTGGTTCTACCTCTTCTATCACCAGCGACCCATCTCCTTCCACTGGGGGTAATGGTGCAAGCTCCTCAGCAAGCTCCAGCAACCTCTTCCCTCATCTTCCCATTATTGGCATGATGCCAAATGAAGGAAGAGTTCAATACTCTTCTGGGGAATCCTTTGAAGGTGATATTGGCAGTGATGGTTTCAAACCCGTCGCTCCTCAGCAGCTTACTATCAAAGCTACTGAACCCTTCAAAAGAAGTAAGGTTGTTGTCCCTTATGACTATAGCACGCCTCAGCGAGCTGATCCTGTCAATCAGCAATCTCAACAAATTTCTCCTCAACCCTCTTCGTCTTCATCCTCTCAGCAAGTTCCTGCCCATGTTGACAGTAAAACTGTTCAGCATGATCGTCTCATGAAAAGACGCGTCAGGTTTGGTGATGCTAGATATCAGCAAATAGGACCATCTCAGGTCAAACCCGCTTATAGACAGGTCCATCAACAGGCTCCTCAATCTATGCATGTTCCTTCTAATATGAGGCACAATACTCCTCAGAGAGGAAGAATGCCTCACTCCCAAAATAGGTCCACCACTCCTCAAAGAAGAAGACCTCATTCTCAAAATAGGTCCACCACTCCTCAAAGAAGAAGACCTCACTCCCAAAATAGGTCCACCACTCCTCAAAGAAGAAGACCTCATTCTCAAAATAGGTCCACCACTCCTCAGAGAGGATACTTGCCACATCAGCAAGTTAGACCTATTACTCCTCAGAGAGGACACTTGCCACATCAGCAAGTTAGGCCTATTAATCCACAGAGAGGATACTTGCCACATCAGCAAGTTAGACCTATTAATCCACAGAGAGGATACTTGCCACATCAGCAAGTTAGACCTATTAATCCACAGAGAGGACACTTGCCACATCAGCAAGTTAGACCATATCCACAGAGAGGACACTTGCCACATCAGCAAGTTAGACCTATTAATCCACAGAGAGGATACTTGCCACATCAGCAAGTTAGACCTATTAATCCACAGAGAGGATACTTGCCACATCAGCAAGTTAGACCTATTAATCCACAGAGAGGACACTTGCCACATCAGCAAGTTAGACCATATCCACAGAGAGGACACTTGCCACATCAGCAAGTTAGACCTATTACTCCTCAGAGAGGATACTTGCCACATCAGCAAGTTAGACCTATTAATCCACAGAGAGGACACTTGCCACATCAGCAAGTAAGGTCCACTACTCCAAAAAGGGAGTCTACCTCATAGGCAAATGAGGTCAGCTACCCCTAATCAGCAATCTAGACCGATCACTCCCAAAATAGGTCCACCACTCCTCAAAGAAGAAGACCTCATTCTCAAAATAGGTCCACCACTCCTCAGAGAGGATACTTGCTCACTCCTAAAAGAGTGCATCAGTCTCATCAGCAGGGTCCTTCTTCTTCTTCTTCTAATTGTGATAACTCCAGGGATGCTCCTGAAGTTGTCATTCAACCTAATCCTCCTTCCTCAATAGTTGCTTCCTCCTCCACTATGGTCAGCGAAAGCTCTTCTTCTGTTGAACATGAAAACAGTGTAGGAGACACAACTATTCTCACTGAGGAAAGCATTGCTGACTTCATTGCAGCCCAGCATGTATCCGTCCCTCACTCTCAAAGGGTTATTACCAATGAATTTGGTGAACCAGCTATGATAGTTGAGTTAAGTGATACTGATGTGGTCAGCAATGTGGTCTTCATTCAAACTAATAATACCACAACTCCATTTGATGGTGATGAATCATCTTATGGCACTTTTCCTCTAGATTCTCTTCCTCCTCATCCTTCTACACAAGCTGAAGAGGAAACCTCTGAAGCTGCTACTATTAATCCTGCTGATCTTGCTGTCAGCGAATTTAATAGTGAACCCATCTAATTCCTTCTGTCGTATCCATGCAGGGCTCGCTGGGAAAAGGTGTGTGGTACTTGGACAGTGGCTGTTCAAAATACATGACTGGCTCTAAGACCCTGCTGGATAACTACGTAGAGGCTGCTGGCCCTACTGTAGTGTTTGGAGATAACTACACTGGACAAATAGAAGGTTATCGTCATCTCTCTAATGGTCTCATTAAGTTCACCAAGGTTGCTTATGTAAATGGTTTGAAACATAATCTTATCAACATAAGTCAACTTTGTGATGTTGACTACAAAGTGATTCTTGATAAGCATCAAGGCACTGTTGTAAATATAAACAAGGAAGTCGTCTTGGTTGCTCCAAGAAAACGAGATGTCTATCTTGTTGACTTCACTCCTATCAAAACTGATAGTGAGACTTGTTTCTTTGCTAAGTCAGCAGCTGAACTAAATTGGTTATGGCAAAGCGTATGTCGCATGTGAATTTCAAAACCATCAACTCTCTGGCCAAAAAGAACCTTGTTCGTGGCCTTCCGCATCTCTCTTTTAAAAAGGATAGACTCTGTGGTGCTTGTGAAAAAGGTAAAAGCCATAGAGCTACCTTCAAAACAAAGCAGGCCAATTCTATCACTGGTTGCTTCCATCTTCTTCACATGGACCTTTTTGGTCCAGTGAATGTCCAAAGCCTAAAGGGTAACAGATACACTTTAGTAATTGTGTATGAATATTCACGATACACTTGGACTATCTTTCTTCATTCAAAGAGTGATGCTGCTGAAGAGATTATAAATTTCATCAAGAAAATGGAAAATCTCAACAGCATAAGGGTTAAAGAACTCAGAAGTGATCATGGTACTGAGTTCAGAAACCACACTCTTGAATCCTTTTGTGCTGATCAAGGGATCTCACAAAACTTCTCTTACACTAGAACTCCTGAGCAAAATGGTGTTGCTGAAAGAAGAAATAGAACTCTAATAGAGGCAGCACGTACCATGCTCAGTGAGTCTTCTTTGCCTAGTAAATTCTGGGCAGAAGCTGTCAGCACTACTTATCATACCCAAAATAGATGTCTCATTGTTAAAAGACATGACAAGACAACTTATGAGATTTTGAAAGGTAAGAAACCTCAAATAAAATATTTTCATGTATTTGGATGTCCTGTTTTCATCCTTAACAATAAGGAACACTTAGGGAAATTTGATCCTAAAGCTGATGATGGATACTTTCTCGGATACTCTTCCATCAGCAAGGCATTCAGAGTATTTAATACTCGCCTTCAGAAGGTTGATGAATCCATTCATGTTACATTTGATGAAAGTTCATCAGCTCTTAAGGATATCCAAACTACTTCATCAGGGGTCATTTTCAATGAGCTCGCTGATCCTCTTACTGAGGAAGTTGACTCATTTGTTGATGCATCTTGCTCACTGCCTGAAAATAATCAGCATGACACACAGGATAGTTCAGCTGATGCTGACTACAAAGTGATTCTTGATAAGCATCAAGGCACTGTTGTAAATATAAACAAGGAAGTCGTCTTGGTTGCTCCAAGAAAACGAGATGTCTATCTTGTTGACTTCACTCCTATCAAAACTGATAGTGAGACTTGTTTCTTTGCTAAGTCAGCAGCTGAACTAAATTGGTTATGGCACAAGCGTATGTCGCATGTGAATTTCAAAACCATCAACTCTCTGGCCAAAAAGAACCTTGTTCGTGGCCTTCCGCATCTCTCTTTTAAAAAGGATAGACTCTGTGGTGCTTGTGAAAAAGGTAAAAGCCATAGAGCTACCTTCAAAACAAAGCAGGCCAATTCTATCACTGGTTGCTTCCATCTTCTTCACATGGACCTTTTTGGTCCAGTGAATGTCCAAAGCCTAAAGGGTAACAGATACACTTTAGTAATTGTGTATGAATATTCACGATACACTTGGACTATCTTTCTTCATTCAAAGAGTGATGCTGCTGAAGAGATTATAAATTTCATCAAGAAAATGGAAAATCTCAACAGCATAAGGGTTAAAGAACTCAGAAGTGATCATGGTACTGAGTTCAGAAACCACACTCTTGAATCCTTTTGTGCTGATCAAGGGATCTCACAAAACTTCTCTTACACTAGAACTCCTGAGCAAAATGGTGTTGCTGAAAGAAGAAATAGAACTCTAATAGAGGCAGCACGTACCATGCTCAGTGAGTCTTCTTTGCCTAGTAAATTCTGGGCAGAAGCTGTCAGCACTACTTATCATACCCAAAATAGATGTCTCATTGTTAAAAGACATGACAAGACAACTTATGAGATTTTGAAAGGTAAGAAACCTCAAATAAAATATTTTCATGTATTTGGATGTCCTGTTTTCATCCTTAACAATAAGGATCACTTAGGGAAATTTGATCCTAAAGCTGATGATGGATACTTTCTCGGATACTCTTCCATCAGCAAGGCATTCAGAGTATTTAATACTCGCCTTCAGAAGGTTGATGAATCCATTCATGTTACATTTGATGAAAGTTCATCAGCTCTTAAGGATATCCAAACTACTTCATCAGGGGTCATTTTCAATGAGCTCGCTGATCCTCTTACTGAGGAAGTTGACTCATTTGTTGATGCATCTTGCTCACTGCCTGAAAATAATCAGCATGACACACAGGATAGTTCAGCTGATGCTGAACTAGAGCAAGTTGCTGCTCATATCTACTCGATTGAGCCAGTTGAGCCTATCTTGAGATCAATCCATGCTGCATCAGCCAAACCTAGGTCACTGACTGATGACGAGCATGCTGATGACTCTGCTGAGGAAGAGTTTCATGATGTGATGTGACCAATTTATATAGATCGCCCACATCATTATTGGCCTTTTTCGTATGTGTTTTGAGTCGATTTTGTATGCATTTGGCGCGTTTATGGTGTTTGTTAGTGCTTTCAGGTTCTTAGCAGGTTGCGCGTCCATTTGGTACATTTTCTGACGATTTTTTGGCCAAGAAGTTGACCCGAGTGTTCGAGTGATGTTGATAAAGAAGAACAAAGATTTCAGCAGATATGCACTGCGCCGCAGTCAAGGTCGAGAAAAAAGATATGCTTTTCAGAGATTTAACACTGCGCCGCAGTGGGAGTGCACTAGCCCCACTGCGCCGCAGTGGAGTGCACGTGTCCCACTGCGCCGCAGTCAAAGGGTGCCAAGGCCAAAGCTTTCCAGTGATTTAACACTGCGCCGCAGTGGGAGTGCACGTGTCCCACTGCGCCGCAGTCAAGGTCGAGAAAAAAGATATGCTTTTCAGAGATTTAACACTGCGCCGCAGTGGGAGTGCACTAGCCCACTGCGCCGCAGTTAAAGGGTGCCAAGGCCAAAGCTTTCCAGTGATTTAACACTGCGCCGCAGTCAAGGTCGAGAAAAAAGATATGCTTTTCAGAGATTTAACACTGCGCCGCAGTGGGAGTGCACTAGCCCCACTGCGCCGCAGTGGGAGTGCACGTGTCCCACTGCGCCGCAGTCAAGGTCGAGAAAAAAGATATGCTTTTCAGAGATTTAACACTGCGCCGCAATGGGAGAAGGCCAGCTTCCCACTGCGCCGCAGTCAAAGGGTGCCAAGGCCAAAGCTTTCCAGTGATTTAACACTGCGCCGCAGTGGGAGTGCACGTGTCCCACTGCGCCGCAGTGGGAGTGCACGTGTCCCACTGCGCCGCAGTCAAAGGGTGCCAAGGCCAAAGCTTTCCAGTGATTTAACACTGCGCCGCAGTGGGAGTGCACGTGTCCCACTGCGCCGCAGTCAAGGTCGAGAAAAAAGATATGCTTTTCAGAGATTTAACACTGCGCCGCAGTGGGAGTGCACTAGCCCCACTGCGCCACAGTTACTAGAGAACAAAGTTTCCAGGGGTATTCCACTACGCCGCAGTGAGAGCACACCGTGCCCACTGCGGCGCAGTCAGCTGCACGAGGAGATCAAGGTTTCAGCTTGTTTTCATCAGATTTTGGGGGGGGAGTATATAAAGAAAAATAAACCCTATTTTCCCATGGATCAAGCTTTCTTTCTAGGAGTTGTTCTAGGCGAATTCTTCGAAGGATCATCTCAGTTTTCATCAATTGATTCATTGAAGATTCAAGAACACCCATCTAGATCGTATCTACTTATCCGTCTTGCAATTTCTATTCAAACAATTTGGTACAATATGTTCTATTTCTATTTCATTTGTTATTTTCAATTTAGCATGAGTGGCTAGATTTCTAATCATCCACTTTGATGAAACTTGACGAATGATATGATTGCAATATTTTAATTCAAGAGTTGATTCAATTATCGTTGTGTCGTGATCTTTATCAATTAATTCCTTGTGATTTATCCTTTTGATGTTGATGGTTTATGTGTTCATCGTTAGTGGTACTAGGTGAATATGTTTATCGTTGCAATTCGATTGTCTATGGTCGTTTGTCACCGGTTCATGGTATGACGGTGAATGTCAAATCTATAATAGGAATTAATCGGTAACGTGTTTAGAAACGGTTGGTGGTACAACGTTTCCATTCACATAGGCATAATTGGTAATTGGATAATCAAGCAAACTAATTCTTGGGGAGATTCTCTAGGCATTGGTGGTACCACGCGAGCATTTCTATCCTTTCACGATTATCTTGTCAACTCTAAATAATTTGATCTTTATCGTGTGCAATCATAACTGAAGTCAAGTGGATTCGAAGTGGATGATCTTTATTTATATTGTTTGAACTTTCTTTACTTTCAATTGTCTTGTCATTTCAATTTCTTAATTTAATATTGTCAAAGTGAGGTAGCAATTCGGCGACGGTTCCATCCTTTTTCCCAAACTAGTTTAGCAACAATTATTTCAAAACCAATCCCCGTGAACGAATTCGGACTTACCTTTTAGCTATACTATATACGAACAGGTCCACTGCCCGCTAGTGTGTAGTAGTCAGTTTTAGGGTAATTCTTGTTTATAAATTTTAAACTCGATTTTACACATCAAGTTTTTGGCGCCGCTGCCGGGGATTGTGTGCCGATTTAGTTGTTAATTTAGTGGTTTGATCCTTTCTCACGCGTGAGAAAGTTACTTGTTTATTAGTTTAGTTTTCTTTTCTTATCACAGGTGCATTTTACGTGTTTGTGTTAGTTGTGTGTTTGCAGGCATATTTCTTTAGTTGATGAACTTGCGTTCTTCGGGTCTCCCTTTGAATAGTCCTTTGTCTACTCCGAGAAGACCAAGGGGGCGTAGGTTTAACTTCACTGAGCCATCAACACCTATACCGAAACCATTTTCACCTATAGCTAAACCCACTCCTGATTCGGACGAGGAAGGGTTATTTTTAGACGATTTTTTCAATTTAGAAGTTAAGCAAGAGGAAATGGGAAACGAACAACCAAGGGGTCCAAATGACACTCGCTATGGCGAGAGGGTTCGAACTATCCCAACGGGCCGTGGTTCTGCCATTAGACCTCCGGCTATTGATCACACTTTTGCTTTGAAAGGAAACCATCTTAAGAGCATAGAAGAGCATCAATTTGATGGAAAAAGGAAATGGGACGAACAACCAAGGGGTCCAAATGACACTCGCTATGGCGAGAGGGTTCGAACTATCCCAACGGGCCGTGGTTCTGCCATTAGACCTCCGGCTATTGATCACACTTTTGCTTTGAAAGGAAACCATCTTAAGAGCATAGAAGAGCATCAATTTGATGGAAAAAGGAAATGGGACGAACAACCAAGGGGTCCAAATGACACTCGCTATGGCGAGAGGGTTCGAACTATCCCAACGGGCCGTGGTTCTGCCATTAGACCTCCGGCTATTGATCACACTTTTGCTTTGAAAGGAAACCATCTTAAGAGCATAGAAGAGCATCAATTTGATGGAAAAAGGAAATGGGATCCATACCAACAACCAAGGGGTCCAAATGACACTCGCTATGGCGAGAGGGTTCGAACTATCCCAACGGGCCGTGGTTCTGCCATTAGACCTCCGGCTATTGATCACACTTTTGCTTTGAAAGGAAACCATCTTAAGAGCATAGAAGAGCATCAATTTGATGGAAAAAGGAAATGGGATCCATACCAACACTTGGATAGGTTTGAAAAGTTGGCTCGGCTATATCAATATGGGCAAAACCAAATGAATGCCGTGAAACTTGAGACATTTCCCATGTCAATCACCGGAGAAGCACTTGATTGGTTCAATGATCTTCCAGAAAATTCTATTACTACTTGGAACCAACTTAAGGAGGCTTTCATTGGTGAGTTTTATTCACTAAGAACTCAAAGAAGGCTGGAAAATTTAATTAGGTCCTTTGAGCAAGATGATGGGGAGGATGTAGTAGATGCATGGATTCGTTTCAAGGAGATGTTAAGAAATTGTCCAAGTCACGATTTGACTAGGGAAAAATATGTGGAGCTTTTCTTTGATGGGTTAGATAAGAAGTCTAAACGGGAATTGGGATATGCTTTCGGGGGTAGTTTCAATAACATTACACCCAATGAAGGTTATCAAATCTTGGAAGACATGGCAAAGGATAGCTCAACTTTGGATGATGAAAGGTTCTTGAAGAATGAAAGAAAGATGAAGAGAGGTACTAACCAAGGGAGAGTTGCTAAGGTTGAAGCTAGCAATGACCCAGGGGTTATTGGAGAGATTAGGGCGCTATCTGAGCGCATGGAAAAGGGGTTTGCTACTCAAGAGAATAGGTTTGGAGCAATTGAGAGGGATGTTAAGGTAGTAGCCGATGGGTGTGATCATTGTGGTGATATGCATTATTCTGATGAGTGTCCAAATCGGGCACCCGAAGATGTGAGTTATGTTCAGAATCAACCCCAAGGGAGCTACCAACGCAACACCAGTTTCCAGAACCGGCCTTCAGGTAATACTTCTTATAACTCCTCTTTTCAGTCTAATAATTCTCGTTTTTTAGGTAATAGGTGGCAAAGAGATAATTATCAGAATCAGCCACAACAACAGACTCAGCAAGGACAAGGATCAGGTTCTTCTTCTTCTAATGCCGATCCTAATGTCGAGTTGAGAGAGATGATGAAGCAGTTGGCTAGTAACCAAGTTGAAACAAATACTAGCATTCAAATGATCAGGGAGGATACCAAGACTTTGAGTGAGAGGTTGGATCAGTTAAGTGGAAAGGTGGAGATCAACATGAAAAACCAGGGAGTTTTCTTATCACTTGTTCTATTAGAACCATTATTTGTAAGGCCTTAGCTGATTTAGGAGCTAGCATTAATTTGATGCCTTACTCGGTTTATGCCAAGTTGTCCTTGGGAATCCTTCGCCCTACTCGCATGAGTATAAGACTAGCTGACCATTCATTTCAGTATCCCATTGGGATTGCTGAGAATATTAGAGTCAAAGTGGGTCATATTGTTTTTCTTGTTGACTTCGTTATCCTCGAGATGGAGGAAGATACGCAAGTCCCTCTTATTCTTGGGCGCCCATTCCTTAATACCGCGGATGCTATCATCCGTGTGAACGATAAGGAGATTTCCTTAGGAGTTGGTACTGATAGGATTGTGTTTAATGTTGAGAGTTCTATTAAGCATTCTTATTCTACTGATGAGTCTTGTTTCAGGATTGATGTTATTGGTGATGCTTTAGACCGAGAGTTTCAGGAACTGATGGAGATAGACACTGGAGATGAGGAGATTGCTAATTTAGGATCGGGAGATATATCTGATGATGATCTGTTTGCAGAGGTTATGGCGCTTAGCTTGGATGAGACACCTCCCGAGGATGAGAATTTTGAGGAGGTTGTTGCAGATGGAAGTTCGAGGGTACCAAACTCTGTTGAGGTACCACCCACTGACTTGGAGCTTAAGCCACTTCCAGACAATCTAGAGTATGCATATCTGTCAGGTGAATCATCTCTTCCAGTGGTTATCTCGTCCCCACTCTCGAGTGACGAGAAAGACCGTCTCATGTTCGTTCTTAGAGCCCACAAGCGGGCTTTTGCTTGGAAGACCACAGATATTCCAGGTATTATTCCTAATTTTTGCCAGCATAAGATTGATGTTATTGATGATGCTTTAGACCGAGAGTTTCAGGAACTGATGGAGATAGACACTGGAGATGAGGAGATTGCTAATTTAGGATCGGGAGATATATCTGATGATGATCTGTTTGCAGAGGTTATGGCGCTTAGCTTGGATGAGACACCTCCCGAGGATGAGAGTTTTGAGGAGGTTGTTGCAGATGGAAGTTCGAGGGTACCAAACTCTGTTGAGGTACCACCCACTGACTTGGAGCTTAAGCCACTTCCAGACCATCTAGAGTATGCATATCTGTCAGGTGAGTCATCTCTTCCAGTGGTTATCTCGTCCCCACTCTCGAGTGACGAGAAAGACCGTCTCATGTTCGTTCTTAGAGCCCACAAGCGGGCTTTTGCTTGGAAGACCACAGATATTCCAGGTATTAGTTCCTAATTTTTGCCAGCATAAGATTGATGTTCTTGATGATGCTTTAGACCGAGAGTTTCAGGAACTGATGGAGATAGACACTGGAGATGAGGAGATTGCTAATTTAGGATCGGGAGATATATCTGATGATGATCTGTTTGCAGAGGTTATGGCGCTTAGCTTGGATGAGACACCTCCCGAGGATGAGAATTTTGAGGAGGTTGTTGCAGATGGAAGTTCGAGGGTACCAAACTCTGTTGAGGTACCACCCACTGACTTGGAGCTTAAGCCACTTCCAGACCATCTAGAGTATGCATATCTGTCAGGTGAGTCATCTCTTCCAGTGGTTATCTCGTCCCTCACTCTCGAGTGACGAGAAAGACCGTCTCATGTTCGTTCTTAGAGCCCACAAGCGGGCTTTTGCTTGGAAGACCACAGATATTCCAGGTATTATTCCTAATTTTTGCCAGCATAAGATTGATTTTCTTGATGATGTTAAGCCCGTTGTCCAGAGACAAAGGCGGCTGAACCCTAATATGAAGGAGGTTGTTAAGAAAGAGGTGATTAAGCTTCTTGATGCAGGAATTATTTTTCCTATTGCTGATAGTCCTTGGGTTAGTCCTGTTCATTGTGTGCCCAAAAAGGGGGGCATGACAGTTATTGAGAATGATAATAAGGAGCTTTTGGCCACAGGACTATTACGGGTTGGCGGGTTTGTATAGATTACCGTAAGCTTAATGATGCCACCCGTAAGGATCACTTTCCACTTCCTTTCATTGATCAAATGTTGGAACGTCTTGCAGGTAATGAATATTTTTGTTTCTTAGATGGGTTTTCCGGGTACTTTCAAATACCCATTGATCCAAAGGATCAAGAGAAAACCACGTTTACTTGTCCATTTGGCACGTTTGCTTATAGGCGAATGCCGTTTGGTTTGTGTAATGCCCCTGGCACCTTTCAAAGGTGCATGATTGCTATTTTCCAGGACATGCTTGAAACTTCCATGGAAGTTTTCATGGATGATTTTTCTGTTTTTGGGGATTCTTTTCATGCTTGCTTGATTAATTTGGATAGGATGTTGGAATGGTGTGAGAGGGCACACCTTGTTTTAAATTGGGAAAAGTGCCATTTTATGGTGACCGAGGGAATTGTTTTAGGGCATAAAGTGTCTAAGGCCGGGATTGAAGTTGATAGGGCTAAGATAGATGTTATAGCCAAATTACCCCCACCTTCCAATGTGAAAGGGGTAAGGAGTTTTCTTGGACATGCCGGTTTTTACCACCGTTTTATTAAGGATTTTTCTAAGATTACTCGTCCTATGACCCACTTGTTGGAGAAGGACGTCCCTTTTGTGTTTGATGATGCTTGTTTGAGTGCATTTCAGGTTTTAAAGGAGAAGTTGACTAATTCTCCTATAATGGTTGGTCCGGATTGGGAATTGCCATTTGAATTGATGTGTGATGCAAGTGACTATGCTGTGGGAGCCATGCTTGGGCAAAGGGTTGATAAGCATTTCAAGCCCATTTACTTTGCTAGTAAAACTTTGAACCCCGCTCAGCAAAACTACACCACTAGTGAGAAGGAGTTGCTTGTCGTGGTCTTTGCCTTTGATAAGTTTAGATCTTATTTGGTGTTGAGTAAGACCATAGTTTTCACTGACCATTCAGCCCTTAAGTACCTGTTCTCAAAACAGGATGCTAAACCCAGGCTTATCCGTTGGATTCTTTTGTTGCAAGAATTTGACATTGAGATAAAGGATAAGAAAGGGGCTGAAAATTTGGCTGCCGACCATTTGAGTCGTTTGGAAGATCCTCACCGGGAGGAACTTCGTGATGGGGAGATCAATGATCACTTCCCCGATGAGTCTTTAATGTTTATCTCCAACTCTGATGATGCTCCTTGGTTTGCAGATATAGCTAATTATTTGGTTGCAGGTGAGATACCTAATGATTTCACGTACCAGCAGAAGAAGAAGCTCATATCAGATGTTAAGTATTATTTTTGGGACCATCCATACTTGTTTCGTGTTTGTGCAGATGGTATGATTAGGAGATGTGTTGCTGGAAATGAGACTAGAGAGATCTTGGATGCTTGTCACTACGGGCCAACTGGAGGTCATTACGGTCCTTCAGTTACTGGTAAGAAAGTGTTTGATGCAGGTTTCTATTGGCCAACAATTTTCAAGGAGGCCCAGACTTTGGTTGAGACTTGTGACATCTGTCAAAAACAAGGGAGCATTACTAAGCGGGATGAGATGCCTCAACAAAGCATTCAGGTATGTGAGGTTTTTGATGTCTGGGGTATAGACTTTATGGGACCTTTCCCACCGTCTAATAAGTTTCAGTACATTCTTGTCGCCGTTGACTACGTGTCTAAATGGGCCGAAGCCAAGGCTTTACCCACGAATGACGCGCGTGTAGTCATTGATTTTCTTGATGATGTTAAGCCCGTTGTCCAGAGACAAAGGCGGCTGAACCCTAATATGAAGGAGGTTGTTAAGAAAGAGGTGATTAAGCTTCTTGATGCAGGAATTATTTTTCCTATTGCTGATAGTCCTTGGGTTAGTCCTGTTCATTGTGTGCCCAAAAAGGGGGGCATGACAGTTATTGAGAATGATAATAAGGAGCTTTTGGCCACCAGGACTATTACGGGTTGGCGGGTTTGTATAGATTACCGTAAGCTTAATGATGCCACCCGTAAGGATCACTTTCCACTTCCTTTCATTGATCAAATGTTGGAACGTCTTGCAGGTAATGAATATTTTTGTTTCTTAGATGGGTTTTCCGGGTACTTTCAAATACCCATTGATCAAATGTTGGAACGTCTTGCAGGTAATGAATATTTTTGTTTCTTAGATGGGTTTTCCGGGTACTTTCAAATACCCATTGATCCAAAGGATCAAGAGAAAACCACGTTTACTTGTCCATTTGGCACGTTTGCTTATAGGCGAATGCCGTTTGGTTTGTGTAATGCCCCTGGCACCTTTCAAAGGTGCATGATTGCTATTTTCCAGGACATGCTTGAAACTTCCATGGAAGTTTTCATGGATGATTTTTCTGTTTTTGGGGATTCTTTTCATGCTTGCTTGATTAATTTGGATAGGATGTTGGAATGGTGTGAGAGGGCACACCTTGTTTTAAATTGGGAAAAGTGCCATTTTATGGTGACCGAGGGAATTGTTTTAGGGCATAAAGTGTCTAAGGCCGGGATTGAAGTTGATAGGGCTAAGATAGATGTTATAGCCAAATTACCCCCACCTTCCAATGTGAAAGGGGTAAGGAGTTTTCTTGGACATGCCGGTTTTTACCACCGTTTTATTAAGGATTTTTCTAAGATTACTCGTCCTATGACCCACTTGTTGGAGAAGGACGTCCCTTTTGTGTTTGATGATGCTTGTTTGAGTGCATTTCAGGTTTTAAAGGAGAAGTTGACTAATTCTCCTATAATGGTTGGTCCGGATTGGGAATTGCCATTTGAATTGATGTGTGATGCAAGTGACTATGCTGTGGGAGCCATGCTTGGGCAAAGGGTTGATAAGCATTTCAAGCCCATTTACTTTGCTAGTAAAACTTTGAACCCCGCTCAGCAAAACTACACCACTAATGAGAAGGAGTTGCTTGTCGTGGTCTTTGCCTTTGATAAGTTTAGATCTTATTTGGTGTTGAGTAAGACCATAGTTTTCACTGACCATTCAGCCCTTAAGTACCTGTTCTCAAAACAGGATGCTAAACCCAGGCTTATCCGTTGGATTCTTTTGTTGCAAGAATTTGACATTGAGATAAAGGATAAGAAAGGGGCTGAAAATTTGGCTGCCGACCATTTGAGTCGTTTGGAAGATCCTCACCGGGAGGAACTTCGTGATGGGGAGATCAATGATCACTTCCCCGATGAGTCTTTAATGTTTATCTCCAACTCTGATGATGCTCCTTGGTTTGCAGATATAGCTAATTATTTGGTTGCAGGTGAGATACCTAATGATTTCACGTACCAGCAGAAGAAGAAGCTCATATCAGATGTTAAGTATTATTTTTGGGACCATCCATACTTGTTTCGTGTTTGTGCAGATGGTATGATTAGGAGATGTGTTGCTGGAAATGAGACTAGAGAGATCTTGGATGCTTGTCACTACGGGCCAACTGGAGGTCATTACGGTCCTTCAGTTACTGGTAAGAAAGTGTTTGATGCAGGTTTCTATTGGCCAACAATTTTCAAGGAGGCCCAGACTTTGGTTGAGACTTGTGACATCTGTCAAAGACAAGGGAGCATTACTAAGCGGGATGAGATGCCTCAACAAAGCATTCAGGTATGTGAGGTTTTTGATGTCTGGGGTATAGACTTTATGGGACCTTTCCCACCGTCTAATAAGTTTCAGTACATTCTTGTCGCCGTTGACTACGTGTCTAAAGGCCGGGATTGAAGTTGATAGGGCTAAGATAGATGTTATAGCCAAATTACCCCCACCTTCCAATGTGAAAGGGGTAAGGAGTTTTCTTGGACATGCCGGTTTTTACCACCGTTTTATTAAGGATTTTTCTAAGATTACTCGTCCTATGACCCACTTGTTGGAGAAGGACGTCCCTTTTGTGTTTGATGATGCTTGTTTGAGTGCATTTCAGGTTTTAAAGGAGAAGTTGACTAATTCTCCTATAATGGTTGGTCCGGATTGGGAATTGCCATTTGAATTGATGTGTGATGCAAGTGACTATGCTGTGGGAGCCATGCTTGGGCAAAGGGTTGATAAGCATTTCAAGCCCATTTACTTTGCTAGTAAAACTTTGAACCCCGCTCAGCAAAACTACACCACTAATGAGAAGGAGTTGCTTGTCGTGGTCTTTGCCTTTGATAAGTTTAGATCTTATTTGGTGTTGAGTAAGACCATAGTTTTCACTGACCATTCAGCCCTTAAGTACCTGTTCTCAAAACAGGATGCTAAACCCAGGCTTATCCGTTGGATTCTTTTGTTGCAAGAATTTGACATTGAGATAAAGGATAAGAAAGGGGCTGAAAATTTGGCTGCCGACCATTTGAGTCGTTTGGAAGATCCTCACCGGGAGGAACTTCGTGATGGGGAGATCAATGATCACTTCCCCGATGAGTCTTTAATGTTTATCTCCAACTCTGATGATGCTCCTTGGTTTGCAGATATAGCTAATTATTTGGTTGCAGGTGAGATACCTAATGATTTCACGTACCAGCAGAAGAAGAAGCTCATATCAGATGTTAAGTATTATTTTTGGGACCATCCATACTTGTTTCGTGTTTGTGCAGATGGTATGATTAGGAGATGTGTTGCTGGAAATGAGACTAGAGAGATCTTGGATGCTTGTCACTACGGGCCAACTGGAGGTCATTACGGTCCTTCAGTTACTGGTAAGAAAGTGTTTGATGCAGGTTTCTATTGGCCAACAATTTTCAAGGAGGCCCAGACTTTGGTTGAGACTTGTGACATCTGTCAAAGACAAGGGAGCATTACTAAGCGGGATGAGATGCCTCAACAAAGCATTCAGGTATGTGAGGTTTTTGATGTCTGGGGTATAGACTTTATGGGACCTTTCCCACCGTCTAATAAGTTTCAGTACATTCTTGTCGCCGTTGACTACGTGTCTAAATGGGCCGAAGCCAAGGCTTTACCCACGAATGACGCGCGTGTAGTCATTGATTTCTTGAAACAGTTATTCTGTCGATTTGGTTGCCCTAGAGCTTTGATTAGTGACTGAGGAACCCATTTTGCAAATCATCAATTAGCTAAGGTCATGAAGAGGTATGGTGTTGTGCATTATTTTTCTACTTCTTATCATCCACAAACTAGTGGACAAGTAGAAAACACCAATAGGGCTTTGAAAAGGATTTTAGAGAAAACTGTTGGAGATAACCCCAAGGTTTGGTCGAAGAAATTAGATGACGCCTTGTGGGCATTTAGGACGGCTTATAAGACGCCGATTGGCACCACGCCATACCGGTTGCTCTATGGCAAAACTTGCCATCTTCCTATTGAGATAGAGCATAAGGCGTATTGGGCTTTAAGGAATTTGAATTTGGATTTGATGGAAGCGCGTGAACTTAGAATGTTGCAACTTCATGAGCTTGATGAGCTTAGGTTAGGTGCTTATGAGAATTCGAGGCTTTATAAGGAGAGAACCAAGATTTGGCATGATAAGCGGATTCGTAGAAAGGAGTTTAAGGTTGGGGCTAAAGTGTTGTTGTTCTTGTCCAAATTTAAGATTAAGCAACCCAAACTCACTTCTAGATGGATTGGACCGTTTGTGATTAAGCATGTGTACCCGTCGGGTTATGTTGAGTTGTTTAAGCGAAATGGTGAAGGATCGTTCATTGTCAATGGTCATCGACGTAAGCTATATTTGGAAGAAGAGCAGGTTGAGGGGATATTTGATGAGATCCCCGTGTTTGAATTTGAAACTTGAAGGTTGGCCGAGTCAAGCTAAAGACTCGTTAATAACTTAAGCGCTTCTCGGGAGGCAACCCGTGTTCATTTTATCATTTTTACTTTTCTTTGAACTAGTTAGATTTAATCTTGTTTTATTAGTAAGTGCAGGAGTGGTCTCGATTTGATGCGGTTCTGGGTTGTGTGATTTGATGCGCAGTGGGGGTAGGATTGCCTGACTGCGCCGCATGCCAAAGCCTCTGTCCACTTGTGATATACATCCCACTGCGCCGCAGTGGGAGTACGGGTAGGTCAAAGAGAGACCAGGTAAGTTTGTTTTCTTTTACTCTTTTACACTTTTACTCTTTCTTCTTCTTTTCTCTCCCCCAAAAAACCAAAATACCCATTAACCTCCTTCAAGATCTTCCATTTTTCTTCCATCTTTAATCCTTTGTCCAGATTTTCATCTTCATACATTGCATAATGGGAAGAAGTGTAAGTTTTCTCTTTAGTTTCTTTGTATTTTTCTTTTATTTTGAGTTTTAAATTTCTAGGGTTTATGCTAGCTTAATGTTCTAATTAATTTAGGGGTTTTGATGTTTGAGGGCAATAGAAGTTATTTGGATGTTAAATCTTTCACCTAGTTCATCAAATTGTGATTTTAATTTAGAAATTAGGGTTTTGAAAAATTTGGGGATTTGATTTGAAGAACAAGTATGGGGGTATGTTGATATAGGTTGTTTAAAGTGGAGAATACTGGATCTTTTCCCTATATTTGCTTGTTAGATTTCCCCATTTTGTGCCATATCATGATGAACCCTAGAAAAGTTTGCCCAGGTTTTTGCCTCACTGCGCCGCAGTTGAAGGGGATTCATGCCCCACTGCGCCGCAGTGAGGGTGAAGCATGCCCACTGCGCCGCAGTTGGGGCCTTTCCCTGCCAAGATTTTCGATTTGTTTAATATGGTTTCCAACTTTGCATTCTTAATACTCACAATTGGACGTTTTCATGTTTGTGAATGCAGGGAGCAGGAGCTACAGATAAGGCCGCGGGAAAGCGCAAAATGGTTGAGGGGCAATCCAGTGAGGCGGTTGATGTCCCGACTAAGACTTTAAAGAGACAAATGGAGGTGCCGCTCACATTTATTGAAGAACTGAACGAGCGACATGCTTGGCTATCATTTGAGGGAATTAGGCAGCCTCAGAAGAACATCTACAAGAACAAGTTGTATAAGCTTTCTAAGCATGTGGTCCTTCCCGCAAGACATTTAACTCAATTTCAAGCTCAGGTATTTGGAGTTCAAGAGGATATTCGACGGTGGTTTTCTATGAGTATGAGAGTTGGAGGTGCGTCAAGAGGGCATGACGTGAGTTGTGATATTTGGCGGTGGGTATTCGCTAACCGTGAAGCCGCCTACCGTGAGTTATGCTTAGAGTTCTATTCAACCTTGAAACTGAAGAAGGAATTGGGAAAAGTCAAAGACATTTTTGAAGAGAGGGTAGTCTCGTTTTACTGTGGGGGAGTGCAGAGGAGGTTGTCAATTGCTGAATTTGGTTACTACTGTGGGATGTATACGAGGGAGGAGTTGCAGAGTGCTGAGTTTAGGGATATTTTGAAGAAGGGGTATAGAACACAGGCCGATTTGGGTGATGGAGAGTCTATCGTGCAATATTACACCAGGATCACGGGGGGAGAGACATGGACATACACAAGTGGTGTGTCAAAGATTAAGAATGTACGTTTGAGGTTGCTCCACCGGATGATTGTGACTTTCCTGGTACAGAGGTCTACTCATTAGGAGAAGGCGTACAAGAATGATCTTTGGTTACTTAAGTTATTTTCTGAGGGTGCTCCATCCAGGTTTGCTTTGCCTCCTCTTGTGCTTCTGGACCGTATGTGTAATCATACCGATTCGACTCTGGTTTTGAGATACTTTATCACGGTGATCTATAAGAGGATGGGAGTTTTTGCTTCTGATGATTGCCAGACCTATCTCTCATTGCCAGTACATCAGGAGGATTTTACGTATTCAGGAGCTTTGGAGGGCAAAGATTTTGAAGAAAAAGAATGACAATGAGCAGGAGCGGTTGTTAGATGATGAGGGTGAGGTTGAAGGACCACCTCCTGTACAGGAGGAGGATGAGGAGGCTGATGTTGAGATGGCTGATGCTCCACGGGTTCCACCGAGGAGGACTGGACGTAACATTCCCATCCCTCTTTCGTTTGATCTTACACTCTTGGGGAACACTATTCAGAACATCTATGAGTCTCAGCAGAACAGTCAGCGAGAGTTTGATGCGTACCAGAGGAGGGTGGACCAGGATTTCACCTGGGTTGGATCACAGCAGGCCCACACTAACTATAGCCTTGATTATTATCAGCCTATGTGGGATGCTCAGTATCATGGCCGGGAGTTTGTTCGACCTGACCCGATTCCTTCATTCTCTCCACCGCCTATTTATGTCCCTGATTATCCTCAAGGGGGTCAGACTTTTTTCTCTCAGACGACTGTTCCGGGGAATATGTCACCACGACCCCATGATTTAGGAGGTTCTCCTCGTGGTCCAGTGCAGTTTGGGGTTTTTCAGGGTGGACATGTTGGCGGTGGTTCTTCATCTTTTGCAGGTTTGGATGCAGGTGCGTCAGGTTTTGATGCTGATCAGTCAGGGGGAGGTGCTGGTGGTTCAGGTTCAGCTCAGGAGGAAGAGCAAGATTGGATGACAAGTATTTTTGGCAAACCTGGATTACCATATGGCTACCATGGACACCAGGAGTGACATGATAATGATTCCCATCCGGTACCGTGGGATGGAATCATATGATTATTGGTTATGTTGGTATTCTTATGACATTCCTTTATTTATCATTGTCTGGTATCCACCCTACGGGGTGATGAAACATTTGTAATCTCCTTTGTTTTCTTTTATTTTCTGCATGGTACTTTATTTTGTTTGAGCTATTTTGGATATTTTGGATGGTTGGTCTTTTGGAATGTTATTGAACAGGTTTGATCCGATTGATGGCAATACCTAGTGGAACCCAAGTGTGGGGGAGGACCCGTTGGATTTGTTTGATTGTGTGATCGTGTTAGTAGCTCACTATGATGTCATGTGCATATGCTGGCAGTAAGTTCAGCGCAATATTTTTGATTGGCATCTTTATTAACATTGTTTCACACACAGCTCTCGCACCTTCCGTTTTGGACTAAGTTTGTTTCTCCCGTCAACCAAATTGGACTTCCTTTTTAGGAAGAGCAATTTGTGGTGCGGGGTCGACTTACTTGTTTTGAAACGGAATGTGTCCATGATCCAGTATGTGTTCTCATTCTTTATGTCTATTTTGCTTACCCCTATTTACCTTTGTTTTGACCGAATATTGGACATTGAGGGCATTGTCCATCTTAAGTGTGTGTGTGTGGGGGGGGGGGGGCAAATAGGTTTAAGTAACCGGATATATCTCTTTTGTTGTTTTGCCATTGAGATTTAGCCGTTCTTGTGGATGTGTCCCTCTCATAGGCTTTTGGGTTTTATCCAGGAGTAAGGGTTCTATCTTGAACTCTGAACTATGATGTGCATGTTTGAGAATGGTTGCTTTGATTTGGTAGGATGACGGAAGATGGTATCATTTGAAACTTGTGTTGAGCTTGTCCTTGTGGTAAATTTCTTTTGTCACTTAATTCATAATAATTTAATAAGCAATTTTACTACAAAATTTTTCCTTGGCAAAATTTTAATCGGCGAAATGTGTTCTGAACGGTTATTGGGCTAATCCTTGTGGATTGATAACATTACTTGCATACTCAAATTTCCCAAACACCTAAAGTTGTGAGATTCATCATTCATTTATAGATGTGCTAGGTGTTTACGGTCTTGGTTTGATTGCCTTGTAATTTGTCCCTCTCTTAGGTTCTTGGATTTATTCGGGAGTAAGGGTTCCATTTCGAACTCTGAACTAAGATGTGCGAATTTGAGGTTTATTTATTCCATTTCCGGGTTCATTTCTTTGATATGAGTGTGCCGGTGATGTGTTGAGCTAGAACTTGGCCTGGTGATCGTTACGAGACCGCAGTGAGATCACTTTTGTGATATAAGTACATTGGATGACGAATTGGCATATTAGGTTTGACCCGTATTTTCTTTCTTTCTTTTCACCTTTTCTTTTGTATATTTTTACCTTTACTATACATACACTTTCTTTCCTTCCTTTGTAAACCTTTGTTGCACTCATCCTTAGTGCAAAGTACACTTATACATCCCTTTTAACTTAGCCTTTTCCTTTGTATATATCCACTTATATATGTAAACGTTACCTAATTATACCTTACTATACCGATAGTCTAATCTGGGGGGCCATTGATTGTCATTGGTTTGTTTGGATGGTTTAGGAGAGCTTCAGTGGGTTGTCTAGTGGAATATTCTTGTCTATGAGAATACGTCAATTGGTCAAGTTATTGAGGATTATCTTGGATTGTTCAAAGGAAGTAAGTGTTATAGACATGTTCATAATTGTAAGAGGGTGCCTACTAGTAGAGTAAAAGTGATTCAATAAAATAAAATAAAAAAGAAAAAGAACTTGGGCTACTAGTGGGTACTTCTCATTTTTAGATGTCTAAAGTTTTGCTGTGTCATTAAGAATGGAAGACTTGGTTGTTTGAAGTTGATACACCACAATGGTGTCAGGTTTACTTGGTTACTTTTGGAGGTGTCTTAGCGGGATAACATCTTATGGGTTGGTGGCAATCAATGGTACGGGTTTTGATTAGACTATTTTGTACATATTTCATACATACCCTATACTTTTGATTGTTTCCTTTCATTTCTAACCCACACTCCCATACTCCATTGTAAATATCCATTATATATACCTTAGCCTAACTATACAACCGTCCTATATGCCATATTTTGATGATGTACTTGGTGCTCATGCCATGTCGGTGAAGCTATGATCCTTGTTCAAGCCTATGGTAAGATATGCATCACGACCGAGCAATGAGTGATTTTTCATATATATTCAACCCCAGTAGTAAGTTCGTTGGATTAAGATTATTGTGATAGGCTCATTTGTTTCACTATTGCTTAGTCGTGTTATTGAGGCTTGTGGATTGTTCAGATATTGTCAAACATTTCGGATTTTCATTTAAGATTAAAACTGCTTCACCAAAGTCCTTGTCATCGACATACTTGGTTTGGCTTCTTTTTGGAAATTTGTAATGTGTTTATGTAGCTTCGTGCCAAGGAATGCTTTTTGCTTAATTTCCAGATTTGCTTGAGGACAAGCAACGCTCAAGTGTGGGGGGATTTGATGTGACCAATTTATATAGATCGCCCACATCATTATTGTCCTTTTTCGTATATGTTTTGAGTCGATTTTGTATGCATTTGGCGCGTTTATGGTGTTTGTTAGTGCTTTCAGGTTCTTAGCAGGTTGCGCGTCCATTTGGTACATTTTCTGACGATTTTTTGGCCAAGAAGTTGACCCGAGTGTTCGAGTGATGTTGATAAAGAAGAACAAAGATTTCAGCAGATATGCACTGCGCCGTAGTGGGAGTGCACGTGTCCCACTGCACCGCAGTCAAGGTCGAGAAAAAAGATATGCTTTTCAGAGATTTAACACTGCGCCGCAGTGGGAGTGCACTAGCCCCACTGCGCCGCAGTTACTAGAGAACAAAGTTTCCAGGGGTATTCCACTACGCCGCAGTGAGAGCACACCGTGCCCACTGCGGCGCAGTCAGCTGCACGAGGAGATCAAGGTTTCAGCTTGTTTTCATCAGATTTTGGGGGGGAGTATATAAAGAAAAATAAACCCTATTTTCCCATGGATCAAGCTTTCTTTCTAGGAGCTGTTCTAGGCGAATTCTTCGAAGGATCATCTCAGTTTTCATCAATTGATTCATTGAAGATTCAAGAACACCCATCTAGATCGTATCTACTTATCCGTCTTGCAATTTCTATTCAAACAATTTGGTACAATATGTTCTATTTCTATTTCATTTGTTATTTTCAATTTAGCATGAGTGGCTAGATTTCTAATCATCCACTTTGATGAAACTTGACGAATGATATGATTGCAATATTTTAATTCAAGAGTTGATTCAATTATCGTTGTGTCGTGATCTTTATCAATTAATTCCTTGTGATTTATCCTTTTGATGTTGATGGTTTATGTGTTCATCGTTAGTGGTACTAGGTGAATATGTTTATCGTTGCAATTCGATTGTCTATGGTCGTTTGTCACCGGTTCATGGTATGACGGTGAATGTCAAATCTATAATAGGAATTAATCGGTAACGTGTTTAGAAACGGTTGGTGGTACAACGTTTCCATTCACATAGGCATAATTGGTAATTGGATAATCAAGCAAACTAATTCTTGGGGAGATTCTCTAGGCATTGGTGGTACCGGCTTGGGTAATTTAACTAGCAACTTAGGTGTTTGGGTGATTCGCTTGCGGTTGGTGGTACCACGCGAGCATTTCTATCCTTTCACGATTATCTTGTCAACTCTAAATAATTTGATCTTTATCGTGTGCAATCATAACTGAAGTCAAGTGGATTCGAAGTGGATGATCTTTATTTATATTGTTTGAACTTTCTTTACTTTCAATTGTCTTGTCATTTCAATTTCTTAATTTAATATTGTCAAAGTGAGGTAGCAATTCGGCGACGGTTCCATCCTTTTTCCCAAACTAGTTTAGCAACAATTATTTCAAAACCAATCCCCGTGAACGAATTCGGACTTACCTTTTAGCTATACTATATACGAACAGGTCCACTGCCCGCTAGTGTGTAGTAGTCAGTTTTAGGGTAATTCTTGTTTATAAATTTTAAACTCGATTTCACACATCATGATGCATCAGCTAATGCTGATGATATGGAGTCAGCTGATGACCCCAACATCAATGATAACTCAATTCAGTCGAATGGCTCATCTGATCATACCCCTTCTGATCCCATTCTTACCATTAACTTCTTCTCTTACAATGATCTCTCTGCTGAACCCATCTCTCAGTCTTCCGCTGACACTCAACTAGGTTCATCAAGTGTTCCAGCACTTAAATGGACTTATAGTCATCCAGCTCACCAAGTAATTGGTGATCCTTCTCAAGGGATAGTTACTCAATCAGCGACTAGAAGCACATGTCTCTATGTGAACTTCTTATCAATGTTCACTCCTAAGAATATAGGAGAAGCAATGGCTGATCCTTCGTGGGTAGAGGCTATGCAAGAGGAACTTACCCAGTTCAAACGACAGCATGTCTGGTTTCTTGTTCCTCTACCTGATGACAAAGAACCCATTGGAACAAAATGGGTTTATAGGAATAAAATGGACGAAGATGGTGTAGTTACTCGTAACAAGGATAGGCTGGTTGCACAAGGATACCTTCAGGAAGAAGGTGTTGATTATGATGAAACATTTGCACCAGTGGCCCGTTTGGAAGCTATTCGTTTATTCCTGGCACATGTTGCTTACAGAAACTTCACAGTATATCAGATGGATGTCAAGAGTGCCTTCCTAAATGGAAAACTCGACGAGGAAGTTTATGTTAAGCAGCCACCTGGTTTTGAAGATCCAGCTAAGCCACACCATGTCTATCGTCTTTATAAGGCACTTTATGGTCTTAAACAGGCTCCTAGAGCCTGGTATGACACTCTTTCTGAATTTCTTCTCTCTAACAAGTTTCAGCGAGGGTCTATTAACAGCACCCTTTTCATTTATAGAAAGGGCGCTGATGTCCTTTATGTCCAGATATATGTAGATGACATCATATTTGGATCCTCCAGCAAGAAACTTTGTACCAAGTTCAGCTCACTAATGTCCTCTCATTTTGAAATGATCATGATAGGTGAGCTGACCTTCTTTCTTGGTCTTCAAATTCGCCAACTCCCAAATGGCATTTTTATCAATCAGGATATATATGAATCAATGTAAGTGCCAAATGCATGAATAAGCAAACATGCCTATCCTATGTGTGATCTCCAGTCACTTATGCAACGATACCCTTCTGTCATTACCATGAACAAGGCTGTATCTCAAAATCATCGAGATATATATGTCTATATACTCGGGGTCACGTTCTACATCCAAAATGGGTGCATACATCTATGCACCAGGATGCCGGCAAATCCCCTGCCGAGGGTCCATCAACAATGTATGCAATGCTCACAATCAAATGTAAATGCATAATTCATAAACCGACGATCAATATACGATGAATATGAATCAATAATCAATATTCACCAAACCTGAGTCATCAATCAATAATCGTCAATCTTAACCCAATAATCAACATTCGACAACCATAAGCCATTAACCACAATCCAAACCAACTATACGTACATATACTTCAGAGGATTCTGCTTCCTTTGAGTCCCAGATGCTTATATATAGGGTCACCCGCAGCCTTCCCACCACATCTAAGACCCAATGAAGGCATAACCGACTTTCATGTATGTACGTCTATCCTATTATTACTAGATACTTAACAAACATAAACTAAGTCATTCAAACATGAAAACCGTCTCAACAATCCAATACTCGAACCAATTTAACCCAATCAAACGAAAGGAACTAACACATAAGTCTAACAACTAAGACCATCAATCAATGAATCAATAATTGCAAATAAACAAGCAGGGTTTACACTTTTCAGCCCGAATCTCAAGCGAGTAGGGAGATACGAAACTCACCTCGATTGGTTATGAAAGCTAAATTGATATAATGTCAAGTTATTGACGTACAATGTTCTCCTCGCGTCCAACACCTAGATATTGATCATATACATACACATTAACACGCATGAACACATATACGTAGCTTAACAAATTCTCGACAAAACCCTAATTAGGTTTCCAAAGTGCTTTCCGACGTTAAATGACTTCTACGACTCTAAATCAATGTTATATAAGATAAGAAGTGAATTAGATTAAGACTCAGCGCGCAAAACGGTCTAGAAGGTCAAACTAGGTCAACAAGGAACATTTTCCAGAAAACAAAGGCCGTAACTTACGGCCTTCAGGGGCGTAAGGTACGGTGGCAAAAATACTACAGGCGTAAGCTACGGTCAATATGGGCGTAACCTACGGCCCTCTAGAAATGTCATTTTTGGCGTAGAAGTTGGCGTAAACAGTTAAATTTTGGCGTAAGGTCCATTTTGAAGATAGGGATAGGCGTAAGCTACGGTCCTCACTGGCGTAACCTACGCCCAAGTAAAATAGACCTGGCGTAACCTACGGCCCTAAGGGGCGTAGGTTACGCCCCATACTGGGCAGCAACACCACCAGCAGCAACAAGTGCAGAAAATAAGAACCCCAAACCCCCAATTTCGACCCAAACCATACCAAAACGATTTGTAAGGACTTTTAACCCATTTTGAAGTATAATCAAACATCGTTAACCATAAATACACATAACCCAACCCACAAATTCGACCAAAACATCATAATCACTCACAAATCCTTCCAAACCCTAACCCTAACCCTAATTTCCATTTTTACCATTTTCAAGTCTTGGAAACCCATAAAGACGACTAGAAACATAAGAACAAGTATAAATAGAAGTAAATGGGATGAATTTAACTTACCAAAACGTCTCCTTGAGCTTAAACCCAAATTTGACCTAATTGGGTAAAAATGCTAGAACTTGGCTTTGATTCTTTGATAAGACGAAAGTGAGATGAAAGTGACTATGATTTCTATGTTATAATCGATCCAACACTAACTTGATGCAAGAAATGGTGAAGAAATGAATCGAAATGGTTCCTTGCCTTTTTACTTAGAGAGAAAGAGAGAAAGAGTGATAGATAGAAAATGAGAGAAATGAGAAAAGGATAAGGGGAAATGGGTCTTGGGGGGGGCTGGTGGGTCATGGACTACCCACGGGCCGACCCGTTTCCCTTCTCAACCACATTACCAATAGTTGCACAATTAAATACCGACTAGCATACTACATAGCCATATAATCACAAATGGGCCCAATTATTTCATTCAACAAGTTTGTTAGTCAATTTACACAAAAAGTCGACGGGTCAAAATTCACGGGTGTTACATTATGGACATAGGTTCGAGGTCTTGAATGTTATTGTGGATTTTGACTCACTTAACAATTAATTTACTATTCAAAAAAATCATATTATTTTATTTTATGATTTACAAATGTTTCCACATATATACTGAATAATAAAAACAATGCATAACTTTTTTTAAAAAAGTTTTTCAAGCTAAAAATAGTGACTCTATGTGTATTTACCAAGTCTTTGAAATTAGAAGAAAAGTAATACTAAATTTTTAAATCGAAAATCCATCAACACGCTTCATTGATGTATACACGGTCCTATTCGATCAACTTTATATAATGTGAATAATAATACTTCATTTACGAAAGTCAAATACTTAATTAAATTTTACATTGAGAATATGACTAAAATATATAATAACTCAACTACGACTCTACGAGTATATATATCTACCAATAAACTAAAACAGGATTAAGGTGTTTTTTAATCGACACTTGGCTTATTCTTTGGACGACACGTGTCCCTTTAAATTCCTAATTTATAGTTACCTTATAATTATCAAATCAAATATTAATACCTAATAATTAATACATCATTGTTTACATATTAAAATAATAATAATAATAATAATAAATAATAATAATAATAATAATAGAATATAATTATTATTTAGATCGACTATGAATTAAACCTTTTGTCTTAAATGGCCTATATATACAAGAGAAAATTAAATTATAATAACATGTTTTTTTCCAACGGTTACAAACATAATACACTTTATAACTAATTTAAGTTTTACTTTCAGGTTTTAAAAGAACAAATACGCAATAAAAGACTTTGAAGTTTGGCAAAAGTGAAAATTTACATATGTTTGAGGTAATTATTACCCAGCTCTAATACAAATTATTTCATTGATTAGTTAATTTGTTATTTGTTTTTTTTATTTAGTTAAATTTAACTAAAAAATACTTGGGTGTTTACCACCAGGTGCCAATTAGAAAACTCCGTTCAGCGAGTCCCACCCTCCTCTCTTAGGCTTTCTATTTTTTTTCGGGCAGAAGTAATGTTAGATGTATCACAAATATCTACATGATATGTATCTCACTTTCAAGTTATAATTTTCAAAACTAAATGCATGCGATGAAACATATTTAAATTTCATTTCTTATAAAACTATTAATAATAAAATATGTATATATATATGTAGTCAATCCGTACAGCTATATGATACGATAATACACAATTACATATACTATATCTATTTAACTAACCATCATCAAATGGTTTAATAGTAAGAAGATTTTTTTTCCCCACAACAGATCAGGGGTTAAAATCTTATCCTAAATATATTTGAGGGTGACAACATGTATTTAATTTTAACCTATGAACATGTATTTAATTTTAACCTATGATAGGTCTGATTGAGTTTTCCGCTTTCAACTATTCAAGTTGGAATACATGTATCATCAAATATTCAATATTTATACACATGTATTATATTAGCCATCCTTATTCACAAGAAAAATTCAAGTCAAATTTAAAGTCATCCATATTTTGACCAACTTAATGTCTCTATAAATATGTATGCACTCCTACATGCAAGACCATCAAACCTCCATTTATATACTTTCTTTCTACCTTAATGCAACAAAACACGATGAGCACACAAATAATCAGAACCTTAGCCACAATTGCAACTTTCGTCTTGATATTCACAAGTCTTGAAATGAGTGAAGGTTGTAGACTTCTTGATGGAGGATTCGAAGAACCATGGATGAATACCAGAAATCTTCTATTGTCGTCTCTACAACGAGGCCCTGTTAGGCCACCGGGAAATGGATGTGGTGCCACTAATAATGGTGGTAACCATTGTATCGGTTCCAAGAAGCTCGTGGCTCGACATGATTATGTTGCTAATGCATTACCACCACCGATGAGTCGTGCATAGTTGCATACCCTCAAGAGAATAATGTTGATGAACTTGGACCGGCCAACGGTTCTAGTTGATATAAAGGCTGCCACATCATACGATGCCTAAGATAACAGTACATGCCCTGCATTGCATATATGCGTGAAGACACATTATAAATGAAATAATACTTATTATTTGTTCACAATTTAATTAATTACCAATTATGATCGACTACGTACAATATATTGTATAACTTTCAATCTTTCATAACCAATTATGATATAGATTACTTAAGATGAATATGATATAGATTAATTACCTTAATTTTGATTTTGTTATTATGTATGTAGCCTGTTATATTTGACCAACAATATTTTAGTTAGTATGTTTTTTTTTTTATTAAACGGAATTTAGTTAGTTTGAAATTATGCATATACTGATATAGATAACAAGCCAACAAAAAGTAACAACAATAAGAATCCGAAATACGGCATTTGGCGAAGTCAAGGAAACAAACTCTGTTTCTCCAATATTGCATGAAATAATAATATTTAATTGTATAATTTTGGTGCATATATAAACTGCAAAAAAATAAAAAAAATACACGCCTCACGAATTGCAAGTAGCTGTTTGGGAATAATCTAAGTATATAACCGACTAGTTTATTATAAGGTTAACTATCTTGGTTAATGGTTAACATGCATTATGGATTGTTTTACAAAAAAATCTTATACGAAATTAATATCTTTGGTTTAACTCAATAACAATTTCATGTCTCTATATATTCGAGCCAGTGCCGGCTTAAGTTTTTTGGGGGTCTTAAGCAAGATTAATATTGGGGGCCTACTTGATTAACATAAATATTAAAGTAAACACAAAAGGCAAAAAAAAAGTAATTCATCTTATATACTAGGCTGCTATGTGAAAAGAACGCAAAGAAGCAAAATTCTGCACCATTTTTAGGAGAAAGTCTTTATTATAATCAAGATTTAATCACTAACTCGTTGAAAATCAGAGTGAAAATCGGCTATTGGATTTTTCGATTTCTTAATAGTTAGGTTTTTTTTCCTTTTTTCCCTTGATGGTTGTGACAGTCCACGATTTGCACACTTATATTTGTTTAATCTAAACAAGAAAGTAAAGACTGAAAATAAAGAACAAGAACAAGAATAGAGTTCAAGTGCAAAGATCTAAGCAAGTCTAATCATATGTATCATTGATTTAAATGATGAATACATGGTCGATATTACAACTTGTCTTACAAGAATACAAATGAACTAATAATTGCTAAGTCTAGACAAACTAACAAGTTAAACAATTAAGAGAGAAATAAGTGACACACACTTGTGGTGACAAACACAAAGTGTTATTGAGATGGCTGTGTTGCTTTATATAGGGGAGGAATTAGGGCAACACAGCCTTACATTGATAGTGATAGAATGGTGGTTGTCGACATCTCATTTGCTCGTAGTACTTGAATCCAGGAGCCTTTGTCTTCTTTATCAAAATGGGTATGAAAGAGAAAAACCCTTCTTTTGGTCCAACTGCATCTTTGCCATACTAAGCAAATTGCAGTTGGATGAACCACCATGTGACATCTTGTCTTCTTTTGATTCGAATTCTTCCTGCCTTGACACATAATTTGGAAAGTAAACCACCCGCTGACAAGAGTCACTGACTCGCTGAAGACTTGCTGACGACATACGTCAGCGACCAAGTCTGATCAGCGAATCCTTGACTCAACAATCTCCTCCTATTCACTGAGAAGACTTGCTGAGTAAACAAGACCTTGAGAAAATAAAGGAATGATAGAAAGATGTCTTATATTTCATCATTAATCATTACATGCTGACACATCAAGCATTTTCATTACAATATAAGACATTTCAAAGATTAGCAGCCTCAATCTCCCAAGCATCTTCTTGTTTGGCAATTCTTAGCACTGGATCATCCCTTCTATGAGGTTTCAACAACTCTTCATCCAACTTGCTGATGAACCATCTGGTGTTTGTTGTTTTAGCACATCTTTTCCTTATGCTGATGATGAACCCAGTGGAAGCTTTTTCAATCTCTATCAATCGAAAGAACAGCTGATCGTTTTGAAAATTTGTGAAGAATATGCCAGCAGGACTCTCCAGCACTCTCCCTTCTTCGAAAAAGCTTCTGGGAGGAAGTCTGAGGTTCAGAGAGGCATCACCAGATATAGGAGGAAGATCAACAGGCAAAGTTCGATATTCTTCTTTTCTTTTCCTTTGAATTTTCTTGCCTGCTGATGAGGAGATGGCAGCTGGGGTACCAAAGACTTGCCTCAGCATTGGCAAGTCAGCCTTGAATTTGGTCTCATACTCCAGCGCCTTTTCAAAATATTCCTTTAGCATCTTTTGAAGGTGAGCATAGTTGACAGTCTTCTTATCTTTGATCAACATATAGACCTCAAACCATTCAGAGGCACTTAGACTTGTTGATTCGACCCCTTCAAGGAAAATTGGTTTGGCTGCCCCCTCTCTTAAGATTTTCAGATTAGTTTTCAGCCCCATATCAGCTTTAAAGGCTTGAGCAACGACTATCTTTTGTGGCCTTTTTCTTGTCTCCATATTCTTCAGCCACTTAGCCTTTTCTTCTTTAAACTTAGCTCTTTTCTCACTAAGTTGCTTCTCAACCTCGGCATGCTTTTGTTTGTACACAGCTTCAGCACCACCAGTTTTGAAAAGTATTCTCTGTTCTCCATCCAATTGATCTTTTTCAAGGAGAGGCAGCTGCTTGATATACTCAAGATTTTTCCTTTCGTTTTCTTGATTTTCTTTAATCCTTTCCAGCTCCTTGATAGCTTCTTCTTGAGTCTTTCCCTCAGCAGTCAAGGCCAGTATATCTATCATTTGATGCTTGTGACCTGCTGGGGATTGGATAGATAGTTGAGCAGCGGGAAGAGAGGATGGAGATTTCTTGTGCTGAATCTTGGCTAGGTGCTGTTTCTGAGATTCAGTCATGGGAGCAATGACAACATTCCCAAGGAAGCGTTTGTGAAAGATTGGGAGGACTTCCTTGGATCTGTCCGTGGCCATCTCATCAGCGAATCTGCCCTCCCATGCTGCTTTGAGTGCTTTGGGGTCAAACTGCTCCCCTACATCTTCAAAAACTTCAATCTGGGGAGCATCAGCATTGATCATTTGTTGCTCCCCCTCAACACCAGCTGGGGGAACTTCAACATTAACTTCTTTTTCAACCTCCCCTTCAACACCAACAGGAGGAACAAGGTCTTCTTTTTCATCATTAGACATCACAATTGCCATACCATCAGTGACAGCATCAGTGGTGCCTAAAGCTTCTTCAGCAGCTTCCTCATATATTTGATCAACAGCTTTGTTCACCGCTTCACCAACTAATTTTATAACGGCTTCATCAATTTTCTCCCCCTTGGAAGTTGCATCAGTAGTAGCAACTTCCACACTTGGCGCCTGTTTAGATTGTTGGTTTACCAGCTAGACCATCAGATTCTTAAGCTCCCCTACTTCCTTCTCCAACTTAACTTGCCTTTGGCGATCTTCCTCAGTGAAAGATGCTTGAGGTATGGGAAGATCAGCCACTTGTTTTTCTAAGGCATGGATAGCCTTGGTGTTGTTGTCAACATGAGTTGTCAGAGGGGAGTTAGAACACTCAGCTTCTTTACATCAGCAGCAGCAGATTTGCTGGTAGAGGCTGCCTTCTTAGCTGAGTAGCTGGTGGAATTGGCACATTTGAACAACGACAAGACACCAGACTTTATTATCTGCTGATCACGTTTGATGATGTTTGTGGTGGTGTTGATTTTGTCTTGAGCAGCAGCTATAGAGATAGATTTTTCTTTCAGCGTCTTTATATCTGTGCTGTTTTCATTTTGCTTATTGTACCAGCTGGTCAATGTGGAAACCAGCCTGCCAGACTCCTTTTCCTTCCACTCAACAGCAAGGGTGGCTGCCTTGGTGAGATCGTTAAATTGATGCTCAACCCTTTCTAATCGGTTTGAAGAGTAAGTAGAGTAGGAAATGCCCAATTCTTTAGCAACAAGGGGCTCAACTTCTTTTGGCAATTAGACGAACAACCAGGAACAGCTTGGAAAGAAGAGGGCATGCTAAGAGAGAGCATGGTGTTCACTGGTTGAACTGGTGAAGTCTTAGGCCTTGCAGTGAGAACAGCTGGCTCAACATTGGCGTCAGTATTTGTGTTTTCAGTTACTGGAATTTCCTGTGAGACATTTTCACCAACTGGTTCAACTTCCTCATCATCTTCTTCCATTTCCATGTCACTGGCCTCCATTTCATCATCATGATTGTATAAGTCCAGCTGGAACTCATCAGCAACAAAATCTCCTAACTCCAAGTCACTTTCATTTTCTTCCATTTCAAAAACAACCGATTCTTCATTTTCACAAATAATCACCCCTTCATCTGTCACACTTCTTTCCACATTTTCCACAACAGTTTCTTCACCACCAGCACTTTCATTTGTTCCAACATTAGCCTCAACTCCTTTATTAACCACATCTATAGTTACTGTACCTTCTTCCACATTTATTCCTTCAATATTTTCAACAACATTATCACCATCACCAGCACCTTCAATAACATCATCATCTCCAGCAGCTTGCAGTTCAGGATCACCAGCAGTGGCTGCTTCTCTTTCATCAATAGAGAAATTTATAGGAGTAGGAGAAAGACGTGCCTCTATTTCAGGAAGTGATTGTTCAATGTTTTCCTCAGTAGTAGAGGCTTCTGGTTCATCAATGAGGGAAAGCTGAGAGGATTCCAATCCCTTAATTGTGAAGCCCTTTGCCGCTTTCTTCTGTCTTTTATGGGCAGTAGCAGTAGGCGATGATGGAGCAGAAGTCTTGGAAGACTTTGATCTTGTTTTCTTTGATGGCTTGGTAGCTTTGGTGGTGCTTTCTCAGCGAGACCCTCAGCAACCACTCCAGATGGTTTCTTTATGTAGATGTTAGGATAGGATGAGAAAAGTACCTCTTTCATTTTAGGAGTGAGATCAGCAAACTTACTGTCAAAGAGTGCAAGATCACAAGCAGGCTGCTTGTATACTGAATGACCAATTCTTGGTGGTTTGCATACAGTAGCACCAAACTGGTTGTACTTTTCCTTCAGCTCTTGTTTGAAGATCAGAGAGAAGAATCTTGTAAATGGAATCGTATAAGAGCGGTTGCTGGCTTGGACCTTTGCTTTCATATCTTCAAAAATAACCGAAGCAAAGTCAATGAATCTTCCATTTGCAAGAGCATGAATGATTTGCATATTTGCTGCTGTTGCTTGATCATGAGATCCAGAGTTGCCACCCATGCATTGAATAATATGTGCAAACAGTAACCTCCACACACTAGGGAGATGCTTTTTTGTTGGATTGCTGGGTACAGCTTCAGGTGGATCAACATCTGTTCCATATCCAATAGTGGGCAACCACTCTTTCCATTGTTCAACAGTTGCTGGATCCACAAAAGGCTTTTCTTTTGTTTGATCTGGAAGACCAAGTGCTGTTCGAATGATTTTGGGAGTGATTGTTATGCGTACCTGCTTCTTTTTCACGGTGCCAGTAATGGCACCGATACTTACATGATAGTCACATGTCCACCAAAACTCTCGAAGGAGATAAACATACATTTCTTCAGGATCAGCATAGATAGCATTGCTTGCAGGGCATGCTTTTATAAAGTCTAGCATATGCTGGTACCCTGTAGTGCCAGAAGGAACTTCAAGAGAACCCCAATAATTGTTAGATTTAATAGAGATTCTTTGGGCTTGAAACATGACTTTTGAAGAAGGAGGATGGTTTCTAGATCATATGTTTTAGAATACATATAAAGAGGAACTTGTTTAAAAGCTTTCTGGGTGGCTAGATCTTGTGCAGACAACTCAACATGAGTTGGTGATTCAGGTTGATTTTCTGATGGAGGATTTTGAGTTTGAGTTTCTGGTTGATTTTGTTCAGATGAAGAAGCCATCTTAGATTAAGGATTTAGGAATATGAAGAAGAAGATGAACAGTGAAAGGAGATAGAAAAGATTTTGAGAAGTTTGAGAGAGTTTTGAGAGATTTGGAGAATAAGAAAATAGGAAGTATGAATATGAAAAGAAAAGATTTGAGAGTATAAAAGATGGAGATGAAAGGGATTTGGCTATATATATGGTATGGATATGGCCATATGGGCCCTATAACTGCAAAAGTGAATTGTCACTTATACTCTCTTTCATACGTAATATATACATATACATATTAAAAAAATGGTTTTGTAAAAAAAACGTTTAATATACGCATGTGAGTAGCGTATAAAAGTGGTTTGATGTGACAACTTGTACCATAATTTCAAGAATACTCGAGTGGTTACGGCGGAAACAGTGTACAAGTTGCCCATTAGGGAGGAAATCGAGGTAACCTTTTGAAATTCCAATAAAATATTCTAATTAATACTTGGCGTATATGCTTCCACCTAAGTTTAGTTAGAATGAAAACATATCCACTGACAAAGTTAGAAAATCTGGTTACCTCGTTTAGAAAACAAGTTTCAGTCAGCGACTTCACGATACACGTTGGTCGCTGATGAATAAATAATACAAGTTTTAGCAAACTGTCAGCTATCAACGGATTTAGTTAGTCTTTACCAGAGCCGTTTGCTGCTGGACTAGATAGAGACTTTCAGCTCTCTATTGCTTTTATTTTGCTTTTTCCCAAAGCAACAGGGATTAACGGATTTGGTATGTCTTTACCAGAGCCGTTTGCTGCTGGACTAGATAGAGACTTTCAGCTCTCTATTGCTTTTGTATTGCTTTTTCCCAAAGCAACAGGGATCAACGGATTTGGTAAGTCTTTACCAGAGCCGTTTGCTGCTGGACTAGATAGAGACTTTCAGCTCTCTATTGCTTTTATTTTGCTTTTTCCCAAAGCAACAGGGAATAACGGATTTGGTAAGTCTTTACCAGAGCCGTTTGCTGCTGGACTAGATGAAGACTTTAAGCTCTTCATTGCTTTTAAGTTCAGCGAGTAAGATATCCTTAAGCTTGCTGATGAGGGTTTCAACTACAAGAGTCAATTTTCAACTTATAAAGAGAAATAAGTTGAATTTTAGCAAACATGACAAGTCATGTCGCTGATTCACCATTCAGCATTCCCAACTTGCTGACCAGATACTTGAATCTGGTCTCATCTAAAGGTTTAGTGAATATGTCAGCAAGTTGGTCATCAGTGGGGATGAAGTAAATTTCAACATCCCCTTTCATGACATGGTCACGAATAAAGTGGTACCTAATGTCTATGTGTTTGGTCTTTGAATGCTGAACAGGATTGTGTGTGATAGCAATTGCACTTGTATTGTCACACATTATGGGAATCTTAGAAAATTCTAAGTCATAGTCAGCGAGTTGATTTTTCATCCAGAGGACTTGTGCACAACAACTCGCTGCTGACACATATTCTGCTTCAGCAGTGGAGATGGACACTGTATGTTGTTTCTTACTAGACCAACTAGTCAGCTTCCCCCCCAACAGTTGACATCCCCCACTGGTGCTCTTTTGGTCTAACATGCATCCAGCATAGTCAGAGTCAGAATATGCAACCAAGTCAAAAGAGGAGTCTTTGGGATACCAAATACCCAGTGAGGAAGTACCCTTCAGATATTTAAAGATTCGCTTGACAGCGAGAAGGTGAGACTCCCTAGGAGATGCTTGATATCTTGCACATAAGCAAGTGGCAAACATAATGTCAGGACGACTCGCTGTGAGATACATCAGCGAGCCTATCATTCCCCGATAATGAGTGGGGTTCACATGCTTACCTTCAGGATCATTATGGAGATTGTTTGGAGGAGACATATGAGTGGCCTTAGTAGTGACATTGGACATGTCAAATTTGGCCAGCATGTCTCGAATGTACTTTATTGTTTGTCAATTTGTTAGAAATCCAAAAATAGTGATAAATTGTAATAAAGGTTAGAAGACATTCTTGTTGTTAAGTCATAGATAGATGATTTCTAAGGTTGAGGGGCTAATTGTGATAATTGGCAAAGTTGTATTGTTAGACTATAAATAGCCCTCACACCTTAGAAATCATAACAAGAACAGAAAAATCATTTTCATTCCTTACACAATTAATTCCAAGCTTTCAGTTAATACGATCTTTCTCTCTCAAAACACACACACACACACCAAGAACACACACTAACAAACCGCCATTGTTGATCAAATTCAGAGCTTAAATCGTGTAGACACACACACACACACACACACACACACACACACACACACACACACACACACACACACACACACACACACACACACACACACACACACACACACACACACACACACACACACACACACACACACACACACACACACACACACACACACACACACACACACACACACACACACACACACACACACACACACACACACACACACACACACACACACACACACACACACACACACACACACACACACACACACACACACACACACACACACACACACACACACACACACACACACACACACACACACACACACACACACACACACACACACACACACACACACACACACACACACACACACACACACACACACACACACACACACACACACACACACACACACACACACACACACACACACACACACACACACACACACACACACACACACACACACACACACACACACACACACACACACACACACACACACACACACACACACACACACACACACACACACACACACACACACACACACACACACACACACACACACACACACACACACACACACACACACACACACACACACACACACACACACACACACACACACACACACACACACACACACACACACACACACACACACACACACACACACACACACACACACACACACACAACACACACAAACACACACACACACACACACACACACACACACACACACACACACACACACACACGCATACACACACACACACACACACAGACACACACACACACACTAATTGTGATAATTGGCAAAGTTGTATTGTTAGACTATAAATAGCCCTCACACCTTAGAAATCATAACAAGAACAGAAAAATCATTTTCATTCCTTACACAATTAATTCCAAGCTTTCAGTTAATACGATCTTTCTCTCTCAAAACACACACACACACACCAAGAACACACACTAACCAACCGCCATTGTTAGATCGAATTCAGAGCTTAAATCGTGTTATAACAAGTGGTATCAGAGAGAAACATCAATCTGATGACGATCCATAACTGAATTCAATCACAATTTCATCAAAATCAAGCTAAATCTCAAATTCTGTTCGAAATTTCTCACCTACTGGTTTTTCAAAATTCACACATCAAATCTCATAAAATCACAATTGTTTGTTCATCAATAGATTCGTGGCTATTGATAACATAATCCTGTCAATTTTCAAGTTCCAATTCATCTATATCTCGAGATTGAATTTTGAGTTTTGGCGCGTAATTTCAGGGATTTGAATCTGTTGTGTTTTAGGTTGAATTTTGTTCATAATCGTGTTTCGGACGTGAATTAAAACAGTTTGGAAGTGATTTCGTGATCTAACTCCTAGAAATTCTTAAGAAATCGAAGTTTTAAAAACTTGTCAATGGAGTTTTTCTGGAAAAATGTTCAGTTGAAGAAGATGAACAAGACGATCTGCCTAAGATCGTTTCATTCCCTGTTAAATCAAGATCGTTTCATTCCCTTGTTAAATCAAGATCGTTTCATTCCCTTGTTAAATCAAGATCGTTTCATTCCCTTGTTAAATCAAGATCGTTTCATTCCCTTGTTAAATCAAGATCGTTTCATTCCCTTGTTAAATCAAGATCGTTTCATTCCCTTGTTAAATCAAGATCGTTTCATTCCCTTGTTAAATCAAGATCGTTTCATTCCCTTGTTAAATCAAGATCGTTTCATTCCCTTGTTAAATCAAGATCGTTTCATTCCCTTGTTAAACCAAGATCGTTTCACCTAAGACGATCTTCATTCAAGATCGTCCCAGTCTTCAAAACCGTTTCATTTTTAATACTTAGCCAAAATTTCACCAAAAAGTTTCAAGACGATCTTCATTCAAGATCGTCTCATTCCCGTTAATCAAGATCGTTTCACCTGGCTTAATTCAAGATCGTTTCATTCCCTGGTTAAATCAAGATCGTTTCATTCCCTTGTTAAATCAAGATCGTTTCATTCCCTTGTTAAATCAAGATCGTTTCATTCCCTTGTTAAATCAAGATCGTTTCATTCCCTTGTTAAACCAAGATCGTTTCACCTAAGACGATCTTCATTCAAGATCGTCCCAGTCTTCAAAACCGTTTCATTTTTAATACTTAGCCAAAATTTCACCAAAAAGTTTCAAGACGATCTTCATTCAAGATCGTCCCAGTTTTCAAGATCGTTTCATTCTGTTAAATCAAGATCGTTTCATTCCCTTGTTAAATCAAGATCGTTTCATTCCCTTGTTAAATCAAGATCGTTTCATTCCCTTGTTAAATCAAGATCGTTTCATTCCCTTGTTAAATCAAGATCGTTTCATTTCCTACTTAAATCAAGATCGTTTCATTCCCTACTTAAATCAAGATCGTTTCATTCCCTTGTTAAATCAAGATCGTTTCATATCTTAACCTTACCAAGATCGTTTCAATTTCCAATTTTAAATTCAATTCAATTTTTCCAAATCAAATCAATCTCTAATGGCTTCTCGTGAAGCTTTGGCATTAGGTTCTGATACAAGACCTCCAGTTCTCTACCGTGGTTCATACGGACTATGGAAGAAACGATTCATGGACTATGTGGAGAGTCAAACGAATGGTCATATGATGAAAGAATCCATTCTGAAGGGACTTGCTGTTCATCTCCATCCCACTACTGGTGCAGTTATTACAACTCATGAACTTTTGAATGCTGAACAAAAGGATCGAACAGCTGCAGATAACAGAGCAAGGTCATGTTTATACAGAGCCCTACCGGATGAAATCTATGGGTCTGTTGATTCCTATGATACAGCAAAAGAGATATGGGATGAGGTGGCAAGACAGATGGAAGGAGCTGATGTGACTTCAACAATCAGATTGACCAACATTTTGACTGAGTTTGATAACTTCTCCAAAATGCCAAATGAATCTCTTGAGGCAGTGTATTACAGATTCTGCAATGTGATTAATGAACTGAGGAAGAACAATGTCAAGAAGACTGAGATTGAGTTAAACATCAAGTTCATCAAAGCACTTGGTCAAGAATGGGAAGAATTTGGAACCCAAATCAAGCAACATCAAAACCTGACCAAGTTCACTATTCATACTCTATATGAATCCTTCAAGCTCAATGAAAACCAAGTCCTGAACAAAGCTTCATCGAACAAAATGCCGGAAGTTGTATCTTCTGATCCTTTGGCATTGATCGTTGAAAAGAAGATCTCTGAAGCTCTCAAAAGGCAAATGGTGGTTGTTTCTTCGTCAGATGAGGAGGGAGATGATGTGATGGCTACAAGAGATGGTGTATCAGACGAACTATATCAAGCTCTTGCCGCAGTAACCAAGCATTTCAAGAAGAGATATTTCAAAGCGAGGCCAACAAACAACAATCTCCGCACTTCTTCAACAAGTGCATTTCCAAAGAAGGAACACTATCATCCAAGGAGCAATGATCAAAGTGAAGCTACTGGTTCAAGATATGGTGATAAGAAGGAAGCATATGAGAAACAAGCAGGTGAAAAGGGGAAAACATCAGACAAAAGGTGCTACAATTGTGGAGTTCCTGGACATTTTGCTGTTGATTGCAAACAACCCAAGAAGCGGAACTACGAGTACTACAAGCAAAAGATGCTATTAGCCAAACAGGTCGAAGCAGGACATGCATTGCTTGCAGAAGATGACAAATGGCTATTGCTCACTGATGATGAAGATCAAGATCTCTCCGCTAATGTTTGCTACATGGCGAGATTGGCCAAGAACAAAACCCTTGAAGCAGAAAGCACTGATGATGAATACCCTGATGATGAGGTAAATCTCGACTCTACTTTTTCTTCAATTAAGGACAAAGAGTCTTGTAGATTAGCTTTATCTAAATTAACAAATCATATCAGTTCTTTAGCCAACAACAACAAAAAGTTGAAAAATAGTATTGCATTTTCAAAAAGTGAATTTTCAAATCTTCTTGAAGAACACTCAAAATTACTTTTTGAACATGATACTATAAAACAAGACTTTCAAGCATACAAAGACAAAATGTTGGTTAAAGAATGTGAGATGAATGTCACTCCTGATTCTAAGTTATTACTAAGATGTCAAAATCTTGAAAAGACCATTCATGATCTTGAAAAAGCCAATCAAGATCTTGAAATTCAAAAGACCAATGAATGGCTTCGGGCAAATGCGAGACAAATGGACGTTGATATTCTCAATAAGAAGCTTCAAGAAGCTAAACCGAACAATGCTGAACTCGAAAGGAAGATTTCTGACTTAAATCATAATTGTTTTCTTAAAGGCATTGAGATTGAAAATCTTGAAAAACAAGTTGAGGAATTTAAAAAGAATATACTTTTCTATCAAGAAAAGTTATATAAAGTTGAACAAAATCCTCTCTTGAATTTCACTGCCTATTTCAACAAGTCAAAAATCGACAAAACAGAACTTCTTCACGGGTTGGGATTTGAGAATATCACACCATTGCAAAAAGCCAAAGACCAAATCGAACCCCTGTATGATGAAAAATTTCTTCGCCTTGGTATGATACAACAATTTATTCGTCCATTGGATGACGAATTTGAGACTGATGAAGTTGAGAGAATACCTAATCCAGATTTTTTGGTTAATTATGATGCAATCAATGATTCATACAAAACAAAGAAATCTTCAATTTTCAAATTGGAAGAAATTGAATCAAATTTTCAAAACCAAGAATCTGTTGGTACTTCACCTAAATCAACTAAAATGTATTTTCCAACCACAATTTTGGAAAAGCAAATAGAAGATTTACAACAGAAGGTGAAATCTCAACAAACAGTGATCAATCATCTAAAGTCTCAAAGTCCGAATCTAGAGGATAAATGTATTGTTGTTAATACTAAGAAA
>CM067171.1:65571916-65634028 GCA_034093135.1 Erigeron breviscapus | reverse complement strand
ATGGTTGAATGCTCCTTATGCTTTTGTGACATGTATCTAATTGTTGGGTTCCCGGAATCCTTTTATTTTCATATAGTCTCGTTCTACGATAATTCCATCTTGTGTCATGCTTTTCGGTGCATTTCGAGCCTAGCTCGGGGTGTTACAGAATGGTGGCCCACGCATGGTCGTAGAGAATTAGGCGAATTGACCTAGACTACGGCTTAAGTAAAACTCTTCATATAGCATGCATGATTAGGAATCTTGTATGCAACGTGAACTATATGAGCATTATAAGTGTACGCTTGAAATTCGTAGGAAGGTTCATTATATGTGATAACATGAGTACAATTAGCTTGGCGTGATCAATGTGTTGTTGTGTGATGGTCAAATGCATGAGGTCAATGTGGTTATTGAGGTCAATGAGGTCATGTGCATATTGTTGATTGAGATGATTTGAATTGATGATTTAGGGCAAAATGAAGTTATGGCATTAACATGATATAATATTGTGGCAACCCTAAAAGAGTCTGATCAACTATTTTATGGTTACCCGGTATTATAACAAGTTAATGACATCACGGATTGCACATGTTTGGCTTAGAGTATAATAAGGAACCGATATGCTTAATGGGAGTTGGTTGGGTGGAGGGTTAGCCGCTGGTACACCCTGTATACATACCCGACCAATAACTAAAGAGCATATCGGATTTGAATTATACTTTAGACCACTTGTTTAGTTGCTTGGTTGTGTGATGCATGGAACATGAGTATGTGGTTAATGATAAACGATTAATGTGAACTTAGTATGATGACATGATAAGTAACAATTCCCCTAGAACATTAGTACATTGGCTTATCAAATGAACTAACTAGCTCGAAATTCTCGGCCGACTTTTAGAGTTCTTATGCGTCCCACTTTCTAATATCTTATAAATTCAGTCTCTTCTGCCTCACTTTAGTAAACCTCTGCACATTCGTGGCCTTCACTAAATCATAATAATAATAATAATAATACTAATATATACATATATGGAAGAAGAGTAGCAGAAGGTAATCGTCTGTATCGTTAGGGGGATTGATAGCACTAGGAGTTGTGAATTTGTGCGAGACCTTTTCGAGTTTGTTTCAGAGTCCGTAACAAGATCCTTTCGTGTTCGTTTCGGTTTTGTTACGAAATCTGTGTTCATCCAGGAGGTATATCTCGACTAAACCATCTAAACATTAATCTTATAATTGTTTGTAATGTTCGTTTACGAAATTAAAACTCACCGTAGCAATTAAACGAAAATTTTGCGGATCATTAAAAAGACTGATAGATCACTTTAACCGAATATAAAAGGCATGCTAATGTATTTGTAGTAATAATCGTGTAATCCAACTATATATATTGTGTAGTCATAGTGATTCGAACATGCGAAACAGCTAAAGAAAACTTTTCATAATATTGGCAAGAAACAGAGCTTTTCGATTTTGAGTATAAGCACTATATGATATAAGCAATATTGGGATCATTCGCAGTGTGTTAATCATGTTATTAAGCAAAACAAAGTCGAGCTTTTAAGCCGGTTTTAATGGAGCACATATGGTGCAAGGAATAAGAAATCATGTCATGCTAAGCCATAATAGTATTTTTAATGTGGTCATTTAAACAGGAGGTCATATTTGATTAAAAGTTATTCTATTGTTAGATATTTCAAATTAATGGTTTCCAGTAAGGTGTACCAATATATTTTATATTCTAAGACTAAATCAAGATTTCATATGTTAGTACATATATGGACATGCCTATTTGAAACAGAGGGTTATCATAAGACTTATCGAAACTAATTAGGTTCTAACATTGTAAATTTAACATGCTAGATAACTAGATAAAGTATAAGCAGTTCAACCTTTATTTAAACAGGTCTTAAAAACATTTTACTAAAAGGAGTAACGTAATAAATTTTGAAAGGCTAAATTTAGTTAAATTGTCTAATGTAGATATTGTTTGAGGATTTTGCGATCATTTTGGCTTTAGAAGTTTTAACAGCTTATTGAGGTACGGATTCTTATTTTAAACTATGTTCGTTATATTATAGTACGGATTCTGATTTTACTTAAGTGTCAAAACTTTATTTGTTATATAACTATACGGATTATTGTTTATTTAAAACATCAAAATTATGATTTGAATTCCTTGTGCGTTCTATAATCGTACGGCTATCTGACCTTATCTTTAAGGTTCCTTTTTGATTCTTGTCATAGCTTATGCCTACAAATATTTCTTGTATGGCCTTATTTGATTCTATCCATTATTTGCTTCATTGATATGATCTATTTGATATGGCATCTTTGTTAGTGCTTCTTTGTTATTGTGTCATTAGAATAACACTATCTTTGCTTATTTGTTGCCATGTTATATGTGCCTTTGATATTGTGACAACCTGAATTATTGGTTCATTTGAAATTAGTTTTTGACTATCTACTCTGGGTATGCGGGTAATTAACCACCTATGGGGGTACCATAGGCACGTCATTGTGGCACTGATGGCGCGACACTTCCGTCGCAGTGTGATCGGTTACGGCGTCTCCTCTTCGTTGGCCGTCTAATGGTTTTAGGGGGCGTATGGGTTGACCCTAGTTTGTGTTTGTGTTTTGGATTGTGTTTGGGGTGTGTGCCAACTCCTCATTCACCTTTGGTACATATGGATCTGTAGTCCTATGTGCACCTTTCGGCCAATACTTGTTGTATCTAACATACTTGATATGCAAGTGTTGGAATTTCGGCCGGTGTTTGTCATATCTAATATACTTGATATGCAAGCGTCGGAATTTTGGACCCGACTGTTCATACCCCTTTGACTTCTCAGTTCAGTTCAGCTATGTTCTTGTTTCGTTATCTGTATTCGATTATCGTAAGTATCTCGTTTTGTTACTAATTAACTCCTTATTCATTTGATATAAAAAAGAATGATTATTACATATAACTTGTTTATCAAAAATGTATTCTTGTTTGTATCTACGTACCTTTGTTGTATCCGCGCACTGAGCAATTGGCTCAGCCGCAGTTTTTCTTTCCCTGCGGCAGGTATTAAGAAAGGAAGAAGATCTGGACTTTTAGCTAGCTTCCGCGCATAATGGATTTGTTGAAGATCAAGGTTGAGGATTATATTAGGCTATAACGATGATTGTAAAAATATTAAGAGAAAAATTTGGATAACACTTTTGTATTATTGTTTAGATTCGATCGTGACACTCCATATTTTGGGTTTAGAAATGGGGTGTTACAACTTGTGTGACTAACATGCGAGCATCTTGAGGCTAACTTTTCGAGTCGACGTGTTCCTTGTTTTATAGAAATGGTGAGGCCAAGAAGAGCCGGGACTACTTATAGAGAGAATAACCCGGAACCACAACCGGAAGTTCAAGGAGGAGGTCGTGGTGGTGGTAGAGGTAGAGGTGGTGGTAGAGGCCGAGGTAGGGGTCAAGGGAGAGGTCAAGGGAGAGGTCAAGGTGGTGAAGCACCAACACCCGACTTGGCAACCGCGATCGCTCAAGCGGTCACAAACATTATGCCTACTATAGTTGCCCAAATCACGGCATCTCTCCAAGCACCCAACAACCCGGTGCCAAATATTGAAGCCCAAGTGAATGTGAACAATGAAGGTGCTCAACCGGTGGTGGTGGAAGAAGAAGAGGCACCGGTGATGCAAGACAACTACATTCCCATGTACAATCAACATGGAGTGTATCGCCAAGGGTGTTCTTTCAAAGATTTCAAGAGTTGTGGAGCCCCGGAGTTTGATGGGGATGGGGGTCCCACGACTTGTATAAGGTGGCTTGAAGAGATTGAAGCGGTGATTGCTAGGAGCCATTGTACTTATGATGATCAAGTTACTTATTCAACCGGCATGTTTAGAGGTGATGCATTGAAATGGTGGAACAAGGAAGTGGGGGCGGGCAATGCTATACCTTGGGATCAATTCAAGGTCTTGGTGAAGGAAAGGTTTTGTACTCCCTATGAGCTTCAAACTTTAACATTGGAATTCGTGCAACTCCAAATGAGTGGAGCGGATTATAAAGGGTACATTCGGCGATTCCAAGAGTTGTCAACACTTATCCCACACTTGGTGTCTCCCGAGGCTCAAGCTATTCAAAAGTTTGTTATGGGCTTGACTCCACAAGTCCGACACTTGGTGAATAATATCATGCCTACCTCCTTGACGGAAGCCATAAACCGAGCCGGTAGTGTTACCGAGGACCTACTTAGAAGTGGTGAGTTGAGCAAAGCATCATCATCAAAAAGGAAGGATACACCCGAGTCAAGTGGGGTGAAGAAAATGGGTAGGTTTGACCCTAAACGCCCTAACAAAGGAAAGGTGTTTGCGGCAATTGAACCGGCAAAGAAAGCTTATGTGGGTCCTCATCCACTTTGTAATAAGTGCTCCTGACATCATGCTCCCACCACTCCTTGTGGGACTTGTTTCAATTGCAATCAAGTTGGCCATCTTGCTAGAGATTGTAGGGCCCCGAGAGTGGCTCCTACTCATGCGGTTCCTCTCCGAGCATTTCCTCCTCAAGCTAACAATCAAAGGGGTCAACGGGGAGGTTGTTATGAATGTGGAAGCACCGATCATTACCGTAATACTTGTCCTCAATGGGTAGGACAAAATGTTCAAGTGGCGGTTCATCCAAATCAACTTCAAATCGCCGGTCCTAACCAAAACCGTGGCCAACAAGGCCATCAAGTGCAACCTAGGGGGAGAGCCTTTGCGGTGAATGCAAATGAAGCCCGCAATGATCCTAATGTGGTGGCAGGTACATTTCTTCTTAACGGTCATTATGCCACGGTGTTATTTGATTCCGGAGCCGATTATAGCTTCGTGTCCCATAGTTTTGTTCCTTTGATAGATGTTCATCCTTGTGCCTTAAATTATGTGCTTGATATTGAGATGGTCAATGGTGCTCTAACTAGACTTAGTAAAATATACAATCGTAAAAAAAAAAAAAAAAAAAAAAAAAAAAAAAAAAAAAAAAAAACCACCCCCCCCCTCCCCAAAAAACTAGACTTAGCCAAGTACTCCGTGATTGTATCTTGACTTTAAACGACGTCGAATTTTACATTAATCTCATGCCTTTCGATATTGGAAGCTTTGACATCATTGTGGGTATGGATTGGATGACGGCGGTGAATGCGGTCATTGGTTATGGTGAAAGAGTGGTCAAAATACCGTTGTCAAACGGTAATGTTCTTAGAGTCCAAGGTGAAACATCTGATTCCTCTAGTTCCAAGGTTTTTAGTGCTACCGTCACCAAGGTAGAATTGAAAACCGTTCCTATTGTTCGTGACTTCCCCGATGTCTTTCCGGATGACCTACCGGGTCTACCCCCATCTCGTCAACTTGACTTTCGTATCAACTTGATTCCTGAAGCCGCGCCCGTGGCAAAAGCTCCATATAGACTTGCTTTGACGGAAATGCAAGAATTATAATCTCAACTCAAGGAACTTCAAGAGAAAGGGTTCATTCGTCCTAGTCAATCGCCTTGGGGAGCTCCAATCTTGTTTGTGAAGAAGAAAGATGGGTCTTTTAGGATGTGTATCGATTACCGGGAATTGAACAAGCTCACGGTGAAGAACCGGTATCCACTTCCTAGAATTGATGAGCTATTTGATCGTTTGCAAGGTGCCAAATATTTCTCAAAAATCGACCTCCGTTCGGGCTATCATCAACTTAGAGTTCATGAAGATGACATACCAAAGACGGCGTTTCGTACAAGGTATGATCACTATGAATTTACCGTTATGCCGTTTGGGTTGACTAATGCACCGGCGGTGTTCATGGATTTGATGAACCGGGTGTGTCGACCCTACTTGGACAAGTCGGTTATTGTCTTTATTGATGACATACTTGTCTACTCAAAAACAAAGGAAGATCATGCCGAGCACTTACGTGAGGTGCTAGAATTGCTTAGAAAAGAGAAGTTGTACGCGAAATTTTCTAAATGCGAGTTTTGGTTGGAAGAGGTTCATTTCCTTGGTCATGTGATTAGCAAAGACGGGATTCATGTGGATCCTAGCAAGATTGAAGCGGTCAAGAATTGGAGACGACCCGAAACACCATCCGAGATTCGTCAATTTCTTGGATTGGCGGGTTATTATCGAAGATTCATTGAAGGTTTCTCCAAGATTGCGCAACCACTTACCCTTTTAACTCAAAAGGAGAAAAGGTTTGAATGGGGCGAGAAACAAGAAATTGCCTTTCAAACTCTCAAAGACATGTTGTGTGATGCTCCTATCTTGAGCCTTCCGGATGGGATTGAAGATTTTGTAGTATATTGTGATGCTTCGGGTCAAGGTTTGGGGTGTGTGCTTATGCAACGGGGCAAGGTCATTGCTTATGCCTCCCGTCAACTTAAAGTGCATGAGAAGAACTACCCCACTCATGATTTGGAATTGGGAGCGGTTGTTTTCGCTTTGAAGTGTTGGAGACATTACCTTTATGGCACCAAATGTGTAATCTACACCGATCATAAAAGTCTCCAACATATCTTTAATCAAAGTGAGTTGAATATGAGGCAAAGAAGATGGCTAGAACTTTTTAGCGATTATGATTGTGATATTCGCTACCATCCGGGCAAAGCTAATGTTGTAGCCGATGCATTGAGTAGAAAGGAAAGGGTCAAGCCAAGAAGGGCGAGAGCCATGAGCCTCACGGTGGGACAAAGTATTCGGGACCGCATCATAGAAGCGCAAGTACAAGCTACCTTACCGGAAAATTTTGGTAATGAAGGGTTAGATGGCATGGAGCAACTATTCGATAGAAAGGAAGACAATGGGCTATATTTAGTTGAAAGGCTTTGGATTCCCATTTTTGGCAATTTGAGAACATTTCTTATGAATGAAGCCCATAAGTCGGCTTATTCGGTCCACCCGGGATCGGATAAGATGTACTTTGATTTAAAAGATTTCTATTGGTGGCCGGGCATGAAACGTGATGTGGCTAAATATGGGAGTGAGTGCCTTACTTGCTTACAAGTGAAAGCCGATCATAAGAAGCCACCCGGTTTGTTGGTACAACCGGTGATACCGGAATGGAAGTGGAAACGGATTGCAATGGACTTCATCACGAAGTTACCGAAGACAAGAAATGGTCGTGATACTATATGGGTGATTGTGGATCGGTTGACGAAGTCGGCTCACTTATTGGCCATTCGTGAGACCGATAAGAGTGACACCCTAGCTCGTTTGTACATTAAAGAAGTGGTGTCAAAACATGGAGTTCCGGTTTCTATTATCTCCGATAGAGATAGCCGGTTCAAATCAAATTTTTGGGAAGCTTTTCAACGAGCAATGGGTACTCAAATAGACATGAGTACGGCGTTTCATCCTCAAACGGATGGACAAACCGAGAGAACCATCCAAACGCTTGAAGACATGTTGAGGGCTTGTGCTATGAAGATCATTTACCGTTAGTTGAGTTCTCGTATAATAATAGTTACCATGCAAGTATTCAAATGGCACCATTTGAGGCCCTTTATGGTAGAAAGTGTCGTTCTCCACTCGCTTGGGCGGAAATTGGTGAAAGCCAACTTATTGGGCCGGAAATAGTAGTTGAAACAACAAAAGTGATTTCTCAAATTAAGGAGAGGTTACAATTGGCCCGTGAAAGACAAAAGAAATACGCCGATGTAAGGCGTAGACCATTGGAGTTCAATGTTGGTGATCACATGCTTTTGAAAGTTTCCCCGTGGAAAGGTGTTGTTCATTTTGTAAAGAGAGGCAAGCTTGGACCAAGATACATAGGACCTTTTGAGATCATTGAACGGGTGGGCAAAGTGGCATACCGATTGAAGCTACCTCAAGAACTTAGTGGTGTGCATAACGTGTTCCATATTTGTAACTTAAGAAAGTGCTTGGCGGATCCTACACATCATGTGCCCATGGATGAGATTCAAGTGGACAAGAAGCTCAATTTTGTTGAAGAACCGGTAGAGATCTTGGAACGAGAGGTCGAGAAATTGAAGAACAAACGTTATACGATAGTCAAGGTTCGATGGCATGCTAGGCGTGGAGCCGAATTCACTTGGGAACGGGAAGACTTTATGAAGTCAAAGTACCCGCATTTGTTTAGTGATTAGGGTTCTATCAAATTTCGGGACGAAATTCCCTTAACGGGGGAATGATGTAACAATCGTGAACTTTGACCTTTTGACCATGTGTACAATGTGACTAACTATTTAGTTAGCTAATATATGTTCGAGTTCAATTTGTGGTTCAATTACGTGCAATGTGTTCATTCGGGTCTATAAGTCGTTTTTCATTGAGATGACATTTAATTTTAACTAGTAAAATGAATAATGGATCCTATCCATGGGTTATGCCCAACCCATGACCCATCCAAGTTAACCCAACCCTATCCTCCCCACCTTACTCATTCTTTCATCCATTCATTTATTTCTCTCATTCACTCTCTCTATCTACCAAATGCAAGAACATTTAGTTATCTCTCTCTAAATTCTAGTTCATTTAATGAAGATTCAAGTCAATTAACAACAAAATCATCATCTATATCATTACTCTTACAACAATATCAAAAACATAGAACTTAAGGTGCAAGAAATCTCCCCATCTAGCTCCAAATTCGGGTTTGATCATCTAAGGAGGTTTTGGTAAGTGGTTCTTAGCTCAAATTCTTCATTTTTAGTTAGTAAACATGTTATGATATCAAACCTAAACATTTTTGGTCTTTAAACTCCAAAAACCAGAAATTAGGGTTTCAAAGTCTTCAAACTAGGTCAAAAACCGATTTGAGTCAAAAGTGATGTTATGAAGTGAAATTATCAAGTGGGTTATGTTCAAACAAGTTAGCTTTAACTAAAAACAAGTCATGGAACCTTTCAAACCGAGCTTTAAGCCCAAAATTTGGTTTCGGGTCAGTTTAGGGTCACCAATGGGTCAAAAACGATTTAAGCATGCAAAAGAGGTCAAGGGTCGAATTTGTGAGGTGGATTATGTTTAATTATGTTTGTATATGTTTAAAAATGAGTTTGAACCTTCTCAAATCGATTTTGAGGTCAAGAATGGTTGTTTCTCACATCTGCAGGTCGTAACTCCCGTTAGGGATCTTAACGGCCGTTAGTCTTTTGCTCCTGTAACTGCCGTTAGTCTTGGTAACGGCCGTTAGTACCTGAAGGTTGTGATGGCCGTTACTTTTGGTAACTCCCGTTAAGGACTGAATTTGATAACATTTTGAAACGAACATAACTTTCAAACCGTAACTTCGTTTTTAACGTATTACCTATCATTGGAATCGTGTGAGAGTCTACTTTCTTATGAATCCATCTATTTGGAATGAAACTATTTCCATTTCTGAAAATGTTAGTTTAAAGTGTCTTCGTTCTTGGTCGGGAAGCTAGTAAAGCACTTGTTGGGTTATGGCATGACCTAAACCATCTAGACCCTATTGGTTAGGGAGTTATCATTAACATTGGTCGTATTGTGACATATTTTGATAGGTTGCGGACAAGACAATTGTTGAACGAGTCTAACTTGCTTATAACTTGTTTGTTACTGAGCAAAGGTGAGTTTTCGTAGCTTCCCTGCTCCTTTAAGAGTCGGGCTGAAAAGTGTACGTTTGTGCTTGATGACATTTGTGATTTGAATGATTGTTTGATGGGTTTGTTGACGTGCAATTATGTGGTTGATATGTGATTATTGTATGTGTATGATTGAGTGTTTACTAGGTTAGTTGTGTATATATGGAAGACGGTAATACCTTTGAAAGGTTGTAGATGTGGTGGGAAGGCTGCGGGTGACCCTATATATAAGCATCTATGTAACACCCGTCGTTTAAAAATATGGGTTTTCAAAAACTTTTCACCTAACGGTGTTAAATTGCGGAAGTAAAGACTGTAAAAGTCAAAACCGATAAAAACATTTCGGTTGCTGCATTTATTTGGTGTTACTTGCCATATCAAACAATAGTTCAAATGAAAACCCAACGGTTGCCCAACATAAAACAACCGTTCACACATCACTACATAAATTCGACATTAAATACGAATTGTAACGAATGTCTAAAGTAAGCATCGTCTAAGGGTAGCTAAGGCTCCTGCATTGCGTCTACCCAAGCTCACACGTCCTGCATCTAGATTCCATCAAGCTAAACCTGAGGGAACAACCACATTAAGAAACAAGTGTTAGCTATAAGAATAGCTAAGTAAGATAACACTTAATTTAAAAGCATTTTGTCCAATTAAAACAATCTTCATTATTAGACAAGTTTTATTAGGCACAACACACATCACACGTTCACACATATACTGCATTTCAACTTCATCTCAATTAGGATAATCATCCTAAATGTGCCTATCCTGCATTAGTTCACACATTGTCACACGTATCTTCGTTAACTGCATATAAGTGTGCCCTGCATCACACCCGACTGGATGATTAGTCAAAAGACTACTCATCTTACGTCGTTAAGGAATGGCAAGCCAATCCTTGAGTAATCCGAATGTGGAGGTTGGTCAAACCCCTCGTATTACTCGCCCTGCGTTATAGAGACCACGTTGCGAGGAGCCACCCAAGCAACAACTGCATCTGCGCACTCGCCCGGCTAAGGCTAGTACGGGTTAAGCTTAACACTTTTCACTGCATCTGTTTTATGAGCTCAATTTCACACATATAGTTTGGGTCCCTGCATTCCCAAACATTCACACACATATAGTCTAGGTAACACACATTCCTAGACATTCATACACTTTAACTTCATTACGTTTGGATCCTTAAACGTGCAAGTGACATAGCAACCTAGCAAGTCTAGTGAACTAGGCGTACAAGTCAAGCATGCATATCACACATCAACTTCATTTCTACTTATCATGCATATCAAGATACTACATTAAACTACATCAACTGCATAGCTACATACTACATTAAGCAATACTGCATTACACTACAATAGGGACTGCATCTCAGGTCTCATGGTCAACTGCATAACCCATAATACCTCCCAAGTAACCCATATGCCCACATGCAATAATAAGGTACCGAATGGAAGTGTTTATGATTTGAAACCAGCTTTTAGTTGATCCCCCAGCGTTTTAAAGTAGTGTATCTTACCTGGTTGTAGTACACGCGCACAAACAAACAGCTAATATTGCTTATCAGTAATCTCCGACACCTATCGTTCATTAACATATAAAGTATAAGTCATTTAGGACCTTAAATGGACTCTCGAACGACCTTAAGTACCCTACAGGCCTTACGAAGATGACCTGCAGTTTACTTCTTACGAACTTAATTACACCTTACGAACTTAGTTCTTATCTTCGTTTCAATTGTTCTTACGAACTTAACATTCAACTTCGTTTGCTTGTTCTTACTAAAATAGTTTACAAATTTATCATTTAACTTCGTTTGATTACTTCACGAAAATGGTTTTCATTTTACGAACTTAGTCAACGAAGATAGTGACTGAACGAACTTACATAACTTACGAAGATAACTTTTAACTAACGAAGATAACCATAACGAAGATTAACTTCGTTTCACCGCTGATCGACAGATTTTCAAAAACGACTAAGTTCTTCGATTTTCCAGATTTTGATCGATCACGACTTCCTTCCAAACATGTTTTTGACACAAATAAACATCTCTTGATTAACTGGATCGATCATAGACTCGTTTAACATCACTTTCAATGTTAATTACCCCAAAACACCACATAAACCCTAATTACTTGCATAATCCCCTTTTAATCAGATTTGATTCATAATTAAACAACCTCTAAATCTGAAAATACAATCAATACATCAATGATTACCTGCTTGACTCGATGATCGATCGATTACAACACCAAAATACCCAATCGTTAGACCCAAAACTAGATTAATTGCTTTAGGATTCAAGAAAGATTAAAGAGACTTTGTGTATGAGTTATTAGTTGCTAATGGCTGCACAAACCACCCTAATTACACCCATCAAAACCTTAAACCCGTTTTTTGATTTCAACCTATGTCAAAATCAGTCCCTGGACTTCTAAACCCTTCATTATTGGTCACAAACTGCATTATTGACCATATACAACATTAGTCCTTCATTAAAAGGCACTACATAGCCTTTAAGCGACATTAATCACACTTTTATTCGTCATTAAAATTTAGGCTTTTAAGCCTAACTACTTTATCTACGTTAACCACACATAACTACATTCAAATATTAAGTCAAGACTTAACGACACCCCAAATTGACTTAACGGCATTAGTCAAACATTAAATAAAAGTTCGGGATGTTACAATTACCTCCCCCTTAAGAGGATTCCGTCCCCGGAATCTCATCAGATAGGAACAACTCGAGATATTTCTCCTTCATTACTGCTTCAGTTTCCCAAGTCAAGCTTTCTCCATGATTATGCTTCCACTTTATCAAGACAAGTTCAATCACTTTTCGGCGTAACTTCTTTTGCTTTCTTCCAAGTATCGCTACCGGTTCGTCTACTATACTCTTCATTGGGTCAATACTCACGTCTTTAATAGGAATCACACTCGACTCCTCAGCTAAACATTTCCTCAAGTAGGATACATGGAAGGTGTTGTGAATTCCATCCAATTCTGGAGGTAATTCCAACTGATATGCTACATCTTTAATGCGCTTCACCACTTTAAAAGGTCCAATGAAACGTGGACTCAACTTTCCCTTCTTTCCAAATCGGATAACTCCTTTCCAAGGTGATACTTTCAGCATCACAAAATCACCAACATTAAACTCAATCGGTCTCCTTTTCTTATCTGCATATGTTTTCTGCCTTTCCCTTGCCACACGTAAGGCTTCTTTAGCTACATTAACCTTTTCAGAGGTAATTTCAATAATTTCGGGACCGGTCAACTGCTTTTCACCGGGTTCCATCCAACAACTTGGAGTCCTACATCTCCTTCCATATAACATTTCAAATGGTGGCATTCCAATACTTGCGTGGTGACTATTATTATAAGCAAATTCAATCAACTTCAAGTGTTCATCCCATGCTCCACCGTATTCAAGTACACACGTTCTCAACATATCCTCCAAGGTTTGAATGGTTCTCTCACTTTGCCCATCGGTTTGGGGATGATAGGCGGTACTCAAATTTATTCTACTACCCAACTCCCGTTGAAGGCCCTTCCAAAAGTTTGACACAAACCTCGAGTCTCGATCCGAAACAATAGATAAAGGAACTCCATGTTTCGCAACTACTTCATCAATGTACATCTTTGCCATCTTCGTTAAAGGCACATCTTGTCGGGTAGCTAGAAAATGAGCACTCTTCGTCAATCTATCTACAATCACCCATATCATATCATTCCCTTTCGGCGTTTTAGGTAGCTTCGTTACAAAGTCCATGGTAATATGATCCCATTTCCACTCGGGAATTTCTAATTGATGCAACAAACCATACGGCTTTTGATGGTCCATCTTCACTCTTGCACACGTCAAACACTTTGCTACAAAATGAGCTACTTCACCTTTAATATCTGGCCACCAATAAATCGGCTTCAAATCTGCATACATTTTGGTGACGCCGGGATGCATCGAATACCTACTTCTATGGACCTCTTCAAGGATCAACTCTCGGTTACCACCAAGCAGTGGCACCCAAATGCGACCCTTGTATGTTTTAAACCCACGGCTATTAGTCTCCATCACAAGTCGTTTCTTCTTCCCAATACTCTCGTTATCAATATTATCCTTCATTAAAGCCATCTCCTGTGCTTCTTTAATTCGATCTAATAGACCCGACTTGGCCTGAACTTGCATGCTCATCAACTTACAAGAAGAGCTTTGCACTTTCCTACTTAGTGCATCCGCCACTACATTGGCTTTACCCGGATGGTATTTGATTTCACAGTCATAATCCTTAAGTAATTCCATCCACCTTCTTTGTCTCACATTCATCTCCTTTTGAGTAAGACATATATTGTAAACTCTTATGGTCGGTGTAAAGTGTGCATTTAGTGCCATATAAGTAATGTCTCCATAATTTCAATGCAAACACAACCGCCGCTAACTCAAGATCATGGGTAGGGTAATTCTTCTCATGAGGCTTCAACTGACGTGAAGCATAAGCAATCACTTTGTCTCTCTGCATTAAAACACAACCCAAACCCGTAATAGAAGCATCGCTATATACCACTAAATCATCAGTACCTTCAGGCAAGGCAAGGATAGGAGCTTCACACAACTTCTTTTTCAACGTTTGGAATGCATTTTCCTGCTTTTCAGTCCACTCGTACTTCACACCCTTCTTTGTTAATTCCGTCATAGGCTTGGCTATTCGGGAAAATCCTGAATAAACCTTCTATAATACCCAGCCAAACCAAGAAAACTCTTAATCTCGGTAGGAGTCTTTGGCTGCTCCCACTTTGAAACAGCTTCAATCTTTGAAGGATCTACTTTAATACCTTCTGATGTAATAACATGACCAAGAAACTGCACTTCTCGGAGCCAAAACTCACATTTAGAAAACTTGGCGTACAACTTCTTCTCCCTCAACACTTCCAAAACTGCTTTCAAATGCTCACGGTGTTCATCCTCTGACTTAGAGTAGATCAAAATATCGTCAATAAACACAATAACAAAATGATCTAGAAAGGGGCGGCATACCCGATTCATTAAGTCCATAAACGCGGCTGGAGCATTTGTCAACCCAAATGGCATGACCAAGAACTCATAATGACCATATCTAGTCCGGAAAGCTGTCTTTGCTACATCTTCCTTCTTCACCTTTAACTGATGATAACCGGACCGCAAATCAATCTTTGAAAAATACGAAGCACCATGTAGTTGATCAAAAAGATCATCAATTCTCGGGAGAGGATACTTATTCTTGACCGTTCGTTTGTTCAACTCACGGTAGTCAATACACATGCGCATTGATCCGTCCTTCTTCTTAACAAAGAGAACCGGAGCTCCCCAAGGCGAGGAACTAGGTTGTATGAACCCCTTGTCAAGTAACTCCTGTAGTTGCGTCATTAATTCCTTCATTTCTGTAGGAGCTAATCGGTAAGGTGCTTTAGCAACGGGTGTAGCACCTGGAATAAGATCTATCTGAAAAGTAACTTCACGATCGGGAGGAATACCGGGTAGATCATCGGGAAACACATCGGGGAAATTGGATACTACCTCAACACTAGCGATTGAAGACTTCTCTTTTCTTGCATCAATGACATAAGCCAAGAAATGGCTCTTGTTTTTCCTTATACATTTAATAGCTTTCATCATACTAATAATCTTTATTCCTCCTCTCTTCTTGTCTCCATATACCGTTATCACTTTACCCTCGGATATAGGCAATCGAATTATCTTTTGGGAACATAAAATACTAGCTTCATTTCTAGCCAACCAATCCATACCAATCACTACATCAAAACCACCTAAGGTAGTAGGTAATAGTTGAACCGGAAAAGAACAACCTTCAATCTCAATCTCACAATCGTCATAACCCACACGTATATTATTAACCGTACCATTAGCAATTTCTACCTCTAATGAACAATCTAAGGGAGTAGTGACTCTTTCTAGCTTAGGAGCAAATAATGTGGACACAAACTGTAACACCCGTTTCGTAAAAATATGGATTTCAAAAAAATTTCGCCTAACGGCGTTAAATCATGCGGAAACGATTTAGGAAAATACTCAACTAAGGAAAACAGTTGAGAAAACATTGGTGGTGTTACTAATAGCATCAAATCTGTAATAAAAGAAATCCATAAGATTGCCCAACATAAAGCAATCATAACATAGTCATTACATAAGTTCCATAAAGGAAATCAATAACATAAGGTTTATGCGAAGCTATTGGGTAAACTAAAGCCAGCTTGATCATCTACCCATCTCTCGCCAAAGCTTCACACGTCATCTCATTGCCTAACCTGAGGGGTGTCAACACATTAAAAGAAACAAGTGTTAGCTATAAAGCTAAGTAAGATAACACCAGGTTTAAGCAAACATTTCATCCATTTAAATCGTCACTTTAAAGCATTACGTCATTTTAATTAGGCATTCATACCACCGTATAAACATATCCACATCACATATAAGCATAGAGTTCATGACCCTAAGTGTGCCTAATCAACTTGATCACTTTGATTCACCTCGTTAAGTTGTAACCGAAGTTACCGTTTTTAAGGAAAGACAATGTCGATCCATGAGTAGCACGTTATGTTCGTGACATTAGGTGGGTCATCAGGCCACCCGAAACTACTCGCCACATATGACTTGTTGCAAGGAACCACCTGAGCAACCATTTTAACATACCTATAACCACCGTCAGGCATGACGTACCTATTACCACCGTCAGGCACCATTTATACGTACCCATTACCACCGTAAGGCACAATGTACCTATTACCACCGTAAGGCACGATGTACCTATTACCACCGTAAGGCACAGGTTATGCATAACACTTAACATCTAATTAGCTCGAGCATTTATCGTATTTAGTTTAGATTTCCACCTTTAACCTAAACTAATCCATACTATCATCTTTTCACGTTAGGGCCCTTAAAACGTGCACGTGTCATGGCAACCTAAAAAGGTCTAGTGTTCTAGATGAACAAGCCACATGTACATGCACATAACAACATTACAACATATCAATAACCACCGTTCATCATAACATATCATATCGTAAACATATCATTAACCACCGTCATCATAACATATCATATCATAAACATATCATTAACCACCGTCATCATAACATATCATAATACATCATATCATAAACGTATTTACGGGGAAACATTTTAAGCATAGGCACCGTCATCTTTAATCCCCGAATACCTCCCATATCAACCCAACCACAATATAGGTTATACTTTACCGTTTGGAGGTTATAGTTTATGAAACCATTTTTGTTGCACCCTCAGCGTGACAAAGTAGTGTATCTTACCTCGTAGTAGTGTATGCGCGTAAACAACAGCTAGTAGTGCTTAACAGTATTCCCCGACACCTATCGTACATTAACATATAGGGTATAAGTCATTAGGGACCTTAAAACAACTCTCGTATGACCTTAGGACTGACTACGTAAAAGTCCAGATTATACCTTACGAATTTAAGTTTCCAAAAACGAATTTAGACTTCAAACGAAGTTCATCTTCGTTTGATCAAACGAACATAGATTTCAGAAAACGAATTTGAGCATCAAACGAACTTAGCCTTCGTTTTTTAGCTTCGAACGAAGATGATCTTCGTTTTGTCAAACGAAGATAGTTTCCAGAAAACGAGTTTATGCTTTACGAAGATGGCTCAAACGAATTTAAGCCTAACTTCGTCCAGAATTCGAAAACGACTCTGTTCTTCATTTTTTCCAGAAATCAATCGACAATGGCTTCTTCCAAAACACGTTTTTGACATAATTAAACATCTTTCGATCATCAAGATCGTTTATACACCCGTTAAACACCATTATGAACATCAATTAACCAAAACATCTTTCAAACTCTAATTAATTGCAAAACCTTTTTAAAATCAGTTTTGAATCAATATTACCACATCTTTTAGAACTGAAAATATGTATAACACCCATTGATTACCTGATTGCTTTGATAGCCAATTGAAAGTAACCCAAAATACACAATCAATTCAACCAAAACTTTGAACAATTGCTTTAGAAATCGATTACGGGATTGGAGAGGCTGTGAATGTTCTAATTAGGTTTAGAAGCTGCCAAATTAACCTAGATTAGGCTAATCCCTTTCTTAACCCGTTTTTAACTTTTCACCATTGACAAAACTAGTCCCTGGACTTCATATCGACTTTGTTTAGCATTAAAACACCTATTGGGGATACATACAACACACTAAAGCACTTTCGCACACTACATAGGCCTTTTACTCATCATTAAGTCCACTTTATTGTCACTCATTAAAGACATTTAAGTCTTACAATTAGGGCACATAAGCATATAAACACGTATTTCCACGTAAACATATCACGGACTTATAATTTGACCTAACGACGTTAGTCAACATATACGTTTAAGTTTTGGGATGTTACACAAACGACCTATTTGCACCTGAATCAAATAAAACAGAGGCAGGCTTGAGTTAACAAGGAAAGTACCACTTACCACTTCATCGTTGTTCCTTGCGTCATCAACCGTCATTTGAAGAGCTCTCACTTTTGTTGCTGTCGTGGCGGTCTTCTTTCCAGCATTCTTCATCTGTGGACAATCGGCAATGAGATGACCCGTTTCTTGGCACTTGTAACAACGAGTCTTGTCCCTACAGTCAGTGGCAAGATGTCCCGACTTCCCACACTTATGGCACCTTCTTGTTTTGTCGGTACAATGCCCTTCATGAATTGTCTTGCAAAATGTACACCATGAACCATTCTTCTTTTTATCCTTGTCACCACTCGAACTACCACTTCCACGGAACTTCTTATTATTATTGTTATTGAAAGACCAATTTGACCTTCTTTTAAATCCCACTTTCTTGTCGTCGACTTTCTCAACTACTTTCTTGTCCGAAGCAAAATCATCGTCAAGCTTTTTAGACTCCTTGATTGCTTCAGTCAGGGTCTTGTGCTGCCTGCAGATACCTCGATAACTCGGAGGCAAACCATCAACATAGCAAGCAACCTGATCTGCATCAGTACGGAACAAATGGCCTACGAACTTCATCTTCTCCATAAAGGAACGAGCATAATCATTAATTCTGCCAACTTCAGCTGTCAAAGCACGGAACTCTTTTTCCATTTTACGCTGCTCATGTACTCCAATATATTCTTCAATGAATTTCTGCTTAAAGTCAGCCCATGAAATAGCAGTTACCATAGCCGGAGTCATCGAAATAGTAATGCTCTTCCACCAATCTCGAGCACCTTCTTTCAACATCCTACTAGCACACAACACTTTCTTATCCTCGGGACAATCACAAGCTTCGAAAACCATCTCAGTATCATCAAGCCATTCCATGCAACCTACTGCATTAAGTGTTCCATAAAATTTCTGAGCTCCACACTTCTGGAAACTTTCAAACTTGAATCGAGGGGCGTGAACATCATTACGAGGAACCACATTAACATTAGCATGAGGAATAACAACATCATCGACTGGTGGCTCAGTGTGGTGAGAAGGCACAGAGTGACTGTTACCAGTTCCTTCTGCGTTAGCTGCCAACGCCTGATTCAACTGTTCCTGTGTTTGGGCCAACTGGGCCTGAAGAGTTAGCACAAGATTATACATCTCCATCTGATTGGGAATCTGATCCACAGCTACATCGTTAACTCTCGGAGGATTGCCAGGTGGTGGAGGCATCGGACCCAATGAGCCTGGTTGATTAACACGGCGGGGGTTCACACGATTCACATTAGCATTAGCAGCAGCATTCAGCAGCATTAGAAGCACCTGCACCCGGATGGACAGGTGGAGTAACGCTAGCAGTAGCTCCGTCTCGTTGGATGTTGCGGTTGCGAGTGTTTACCATTTTCCTTCAATAAAATGGTGGAGTCGATAAGCGCAAAATAAAACAAAAAGCTCGTCGAGATAAGGCTAAAACATATCATCGTAACATAAACATCTCGTAAGCCCTACTACACTCGCACTCATCCCAACCCATCCTACATCGCATGTCATCTCTAGCTAAGGCATCCTACGAGTACCTAGCATGCACACCTTAAGTTTAAGTCCAAATCCTATGGTCAATAGGCCTTGGTTCACTTAAACCACTTCTCTGATACCAACTTGTAACACCCGTCGTTTAAAAATATGGGTTTTCAAAAACTTTTCACCTAACGGTGTTAAATTGCGGAAGTAAAGACTGTAAAAGTCAAAACCGATAAAAACATTTCGGTTGCTGCATTTATTTGGTGTTACTTGCCATATCAAACAATAGTTCAAATGAAAACCCAACGGTTGCCCAACATAAAACAACCGTTCACACATCACTACATAAATTCGACATTAAATACGAATTGTAACGAATGTCTAAAGTAAGCATCGTCTAAGGGTAGCTAAGGCTCCTGCATTGCGTCTACCCAAGCTCACACGTCCTGCATCTAGATTCCATCAAGCTAAACCTGAGGGAACAACCACATTAAGAAACAAGTGTTAGCTATAAGAATAGCTAAGTAAGATAACACTTAATTTAAAAGCATTTTGTCCAATTAAAACAATCTTCATTATTAGACAAGTTTTATTAGGCACAACACACATCACACGTTCACACATATACTGCATTTCAACTTCATCTCAATTAGGATAATCATCCTAAATGTGCCTATCCTGCATTAGTTCACACATTGTCACACGTATCTTCGTTAACTGCATATAAGTGTGCCCTGCATCACACCCGACTGGATGATTAGTCAAAAGACTACTCATCTTACGTCGTTAAGGAATGGCAAGCCAATCCTTGAGTAATCCGAATGTGGAGGTTGGTCAAACCCCTCGTATTACTCGCCCTGCGTTATAGAGACCACGTTGCGAGGAGCCACCCAAGCAACAACTGCATCTGCGCACTCGCCCGGCTAAGGCTAGTACGGGTTAAGCTTAACACTTTTCACTGCATCTGTTTTATGAGCTCAATTTCACACATATAGTTTGGGTCCCTGCATTCCCAAACATTCACACACATATAGTCTAGGTAACACACATTCCTAGACATTCATACACTTTAACTTCATTACGTTTGGATCCTTAAACGTGCAAGTGACATAGCAACCTAGCAAGTCTAGTGAACTAGGCGTACAAGTCAAGCATGCATATCACACATCAACTTCATTTCTATTTATCATGCATATCAAGATACTACATTAAACTACATCAACTGCATAGCTACATACTACATTAAGCAATACTGCATTACACTACAATAGGGACTGCATCTCAGGTCTCATGGTCAACTGCATAACCCATAATACCTCCCAAGTAACCCATATGCCCACATGCAATAATAAGGTACCGAATGGAAGTGTTTATGATTTGAAACCAGCTTTTAGTTGATCCCCCAGCGTTTTAAAGTAGTGTATCTTACCTGGTTGTAGTACACGCGCACAAACAAACAGCTAATATTGCTTATCAGTAATCTCCGACACCTATCGTTCATTAACATATAAAGTATAAGTCATTTAGGACCTTAAATGGACTCTCGAACGACCTTAAGTACCCTACAGGCCTTACGAAGATGACCTGCAGTTTACTTCTTACGAACTTAGTTCTTATCTTCGTTTCAATTGTTCTTACGAACTTAACATTCAACTTCGTTTGCTTGTTCTTACTAAAATAGTTTACAAATTTATCATTTAACTTCGTTTGATTACTTCACGAAAATGGTTTTCATTTTACGAACTTAGTCAACGAAGATAGTGACTGAACGAACTTACATAACTTACGAAGATAACTTTTAACTAACGAAGATAACCATAACGAAGATTAACTTCGTTTCACCGCTGATCGACAGATTTTCAAAAACGACTAAGTTCTTCGATTTTCCAGATTTTGATCGATCACGACTTCCTTCCAAACATGTTTTTGACACAAATAAACATCTCGTAAGCCCTACTACACTCGCACTCATCCCAACCCATCCTACATCGCATGTCATCTCTAGCTAAGGCATCCTACGAGTACCTAGCATGCACACCAAGCTCACACGTCCTGCATCTAGATTCCATCAAGCTAAACCTGAGGGAACAACCACATTAAGAAACAAGTGTTAGCTATAAGAATAGCTAAGTAAGATAACACTTAATTTAAAAGCATTTTGTCCAATTAAAACAATCTTCATTATTAGACAAGTTTTATTAGGCACAACACACATCACACGTTCACACATATACTGCATTTCAACTTCATCTCAATTAGGATAATCATCCTAAATGTGCCTATCCTGCATTAGTTCACACATTGTCACACGTATCTTCGTTAACTGCATATAAGTGTGCCCTGCATCACACCCGACTGGATGATTAGTCAAAAGACTACTCATCTTACGTCGTTAAGGAATGGCAAGCCAATCCTTGAGTAATCCGAATGTGAAGGTTGGTCAAACCCCTCGTATTACTCGCCCTGCGTTATAGAGACCACGTTGCGAGGAGCCACCCAAGCAACAACTGCATCTGCGCACTCGCCCGGCTAAGGCTAGTACGGGTTAAGCTTAACACTTTTCACTGCATCTGTTTTATGAGCTCAATTTCACACATATAGTTTGGGTCCCTGCATTCCCAAACATTCACACACATATAGTCTAGGTAACACACATTCCTAGACATTCATACACTTTAACTTCATTACGTTTGGATCCTTAAACGTGCAAGTGACATAGCAACCTAGCAAGTCTAGTGAACTAGGCGTACAAGTCAAGCATGCATATCACACATCAACTTCATTTCTACTTATCATGCATATCAAGATACTACATTAAACTACATCAACTGCATAGCTACATACTACATTAAGCAATACTGCATTACACTACAATAGGGACTGCATCTCAGGTCTCATGGTCAACTGCATAACCCATAATACCTCCCAAGTAACCCATATGCCCACATGCAATAATAAGGTACCGAATGGAAGTGTTTATGATTTGAAACCAGCTTTTAGTTGATCCCCCAGCGTTTTAAAGTAGTGTATCTTACCTGGTTGTAGTACACGCGCACAAACAAACAGCTAATATTGCTTATCAGTAATCTCCGACACCTATCGTTCATTAACATATAAAGTATAAGTCATTTAGGACCTTAAATGGACTCTCGAACGACCTTAAGTACCCTACAGGCCTTACGAAGATGACCTGCAGTTTACTTCTTACGAACTTAGTTCTTATCTTCGTTTCAATTGTTCTTACGAACTTAACATTCAACTTCGTTTGCTTGTTCTTACTAAAATAGTTTACAAATTTATCATTTAACTTCGTTTGATTACTTCACGAAAATGGTTTTCATTTTACGAACTTAGTCAACGAAGATAGTGACTGAACGAACTTACATAACTTACGAAGATAACTTTTAACTAACGAAGATAACCATAACGAAGATTAACTTCGTTTCACCGCTGATCGACAGATTTTCAAAAACGACTAAGTTCTTCGATTTTCCAGATTTTGATCGATCACGACTTCCTTCCAAACATGTTTTTGACACAAATAAACATCTCTTGATTAACTGGATCGATCATAGACTCGTTTAACATCACTTTCAATGTTAATTACCCCAAAACACCACATAAACCCTAATTACTTGCATAATCCCCTTTTAATCAGATTTGATTCATAATTAAACAACCTCTAAATCTGAAAATACAATCAATACATCAATGATTACCTGCTTGACTCGATGATCGATCGATTACAACACCAAAATACCCAATCGTTAGACCCAAAACTAGATTAATTGCTTTAGGATTCAAGAAAGATTAAAGAGACTTTGTGTATGAGTTATTAGTTGCTAATGGCTGCACAAACCACCCTAATTACACCCATCAAAACCTTAAACCCGTTTTTTGATTTCAACCTATGTCAAAATCAGTCCCTGGACTTCTAAACCCTTCATTATTGGTCACAAACTGCATTATTGACCATATACAACATTAGTCCTTCATTAAAAGGCACTACATAGCCTTTAAGCGACATTAATCACACTTTTATTCGTCATTAAAATTTAGGCTTTAAGCCTAACTACTTTATCTACGTTAACCACACATAACTACATTCAAATATTAAGTCAAGACTTAACGACACCCCAAATTGACTTAACGGCATTAGTCAAACATTAAATAAAAGTTCGGGATGTTACAATCTATGGCTTCTCAAAAGTAGTATCGTATGAAGTATGTACACATGGTGTTTTGGTAATGTGTGGACATTGATGGACATTGATGAACAATTTATGATGTGTTGAGAACAATGATGGGCATGAGGGACATGACGACAATATAAACGGGCACCTTAAGTGCTTGATGACAATTATACGGGTACTTTAAGTACTTGATGACATTATGGATGACATGAGGACAATTGAGGGACATTGTGTGCAAGTGTGAGATCATAGGCCATGTTAGATACTTAATTGATGCCAAAAATTCTTGTTCTTTATGCTTGTTTATGTGATGGATGACATTGGTACGTGTTCTTGTCCTTTCTTTCCTACGAACTCACCAACCTAGTGTTGACATTGTTTAGTACACTTTTCAGGTAACCAAGTTAACCCAAGAGCTTGATTGCATTGCTAGGAGTTGGACTATGACCATGGATCCGTGATTCATTACCCGTTGATGGGACTTGCTTAGGATCATGAGCCATCTTTTGATATTATTTTGTAAACTCTTGATGGTTGTATGCTCCTTGTGCTTTTGTGACATTGTAATCTAATTGTTGGGTTCACGGAATCCTTTTATTTTCATATAGTCTCGTTCTACGATAATTCCATCTTGTGTCATGTTTTTCGGTGCATTTCGAGCCTAACTCGGGTGTTACAGATGTGATGTAAAAGGACTTGAATACCCTCATGTGCGCTGCACATGAGGGGGTTAACGGATGGCAATAAACGGACGTTAGAGGGAGGGGTGCCTAATGAAGCAAAAAGTCACCACATGGTGATGTAATAAAAAAAAGAAGTATGGGGACGAAAATTGATAAAATGACAAATCACAGGGTGATGTAATGAAATTTTCTCTATATTATAATACAAGTTTAATAAAATGATAAAATCAAGACTTTTATATCCTACTATTAATGGTGTGTTAGATAGTGTGAAAAATCTAAGCACATAGCATCACTGTTTTAAATTATCGATATCACGTTATATGGTAATAGATAAATTTTTAACTTTTATTCCAATGTTTAAAAACTATAATTAAATAGGTGTATCATCGATAGTCGTGCTATATTTTCATTAATAAAATTCTATGTTAAAATACGATAATTAAATAACTGTATCATGTTTTTCTAAGATTTTTTCAAGTTAGAGCAACATAAAAAATTAAAAGATCATTAACCATTAGATTAAAATAAATTATTTAAATCATATTATTTGAATCTAAAGGTTCCTAATCCATAGTTAAAAATCATGCAATAATACCAAAAAATATTTAATTTCGTTTGTATTTGATAATAAATTAATAATCTTAACTACCTTATAAAACATTTTACCATTTTATTTTTTCAAAAAAGAACTTTACCCAAACTACTCATCTACTTTATTCATTAATTTAAATATCTATACCTAATATATCTATAATACCTTAATGAAATTATTAACAACACAACTAAATTAAAATCCTTCAACCCTTAAATTAACTACAATACCTTAATTTATATCAATTACTTTTTATATTAATAACAACGCCACTCCCGACACCACCACCCGTCGCTGCTGCCACCACCACCGCACAGCCGCATCGCGCGAGCATGTGACTAGTAATATATAAAAAGAATAACACCTTCTCTCCTAAATGTTGAAAGTTACACATACGAAATTAACTACAATACCTTAATTTATATCAATTACTTTTTATATTAATAACAACGCCACTCCCGACACCACCACCCGTCGCTGCTGCCACCACCACCGCACAGCCGCATCGCGCGAGCATGTGACTAGTAATATATAAAAAAAATAACACCTTCTCTCCTAAATTACACTTATACTTTCCTTATTCCCTACCCTTTGAACACACACAACCCACCCCTTGTTAGTATATGTATAGCATTGCGATTTAAACATGTTCCATTTGGGAAAAAATAGGTGTACGTCGGATGATTTTGTGATGTCAATTGTATCGCGGCAAATGTGACTGTACTTGCTAGTGGGAGCTGTGATCATTTTATTATAAATCGCATGTCCGGAAATAGTTTAAGCCTACGGGGTCACACAAAAAGACACGGTAACTCGATAATATTAATTGATATATTAAAGTAATATATTAATTAGTTTGATCACGAAAAACTAACGGTCGGCTGTTAAATGTTAATAGTTAACGGTACTTAACTAACGGACTTAACGGAGGAGATGAAAACACTCTAGATTGTTCTAGAGGGGGCCGGCCATAATGAAGGAATGGGAAGAGTTTTTAACTCCTAAACTTGGTCCCAAAGTAAGCCATTAAGTGAAGGAATGGGAAAAGTTTCTAACTCCTAAACTTGTACTATAAAATGGATGTTAACCTTTTGGTTTTAAAATACACATATTCTTTCACAAGGCAAATTTCTTCCTCCCTCCTTCTTGGCTTCGGCCGATTCTACCAAGAACAAAGTGTTTGGGTTTTGGTTAGTTCGAATAAAAGGAGAGAAAGCAAATCGTTACATGTTCGGGATTAGGTACTAGCATACATTATTCGGGGTGTCTAGTGTGCGATCGTAGAGGGGTTTTGCTTTAAATCCTACTTGATAATAATCTTATTATTATTAATTTATTGGAGCTTTGCAAAAGGTACACAACTCAATTCTATTCTTTGTTGATTAATATGATTGCATATATGTTTGATCTTTCTTCCGTTGCGCTTACTCGTGATTATATGTTTATATATATGATATATTCTAACAGTGGTATCACGAGCCACATATGTGATCTATTAATTACAAAAATCAAAACTTGAAGGGGGGTTTAAGGGTTGGTTGATTTTAATTAATCGTTAAATAATTAAAGGTTGTTGTTGTTTTCTTATTTTTCATTAATTAAAATCGGTTTTTTAATTAAAATAAGATAAGAGTTTTTTTTTTGTTTAATTAAAATTTTAACCTTATTCAATGGAGATTGAAACCCTCAAGCAAGTTTTGTATTGTGAATTGACATGTTTTATGTGATGAATTGCATGATTATGTGTATCTTGATTATTTAAATTTGTTAAATAATAGTAAAATCACAAGAAATTCATGAAAAATTAATTATGATTTTACTGAATATATAGAGATATATTGTGCAAAGAATAATGATCCAATAAGTAGGATTAATTATTAGATAATTGTGTGACAATGTGAATTTTTCGTGTAAATTTTCTGGTTTGCGACAGTTTACTAAAAAATTCATATCTTTTAATCGGTAATGAGTTGGAAGTCGAAATTTAAACTGTAGATTGTCGACTCATAAGGCTACAACTTTGTAGTTCTGGTCGAAAGCTGAATCGGACCCGAAACAGGCTTAAACTGGTCGTGAAGCTACTGGAAAATTCCAGACAGCAAGTTTATGTGTTTATGTGATTAATTGTTTATTAATTAAATTGTTTAAACATATGCATGAACCATAGTGACCATGTTTAGGTGGCCTACCTCAACTTGTTACTTGATTAAGAAGTTCGGAATTAGCTTGTTTATTAATTTTTGTATTATTTATAAGTTGTATAAAGGTGATGCAAAAATTGGTTTTGGAAATAAACTTGACTAAGAACTATCGAAATAGAGATTTCATTAATAAAATTGGAGTCTTGAAACCTTGAGATACACCGGCTCACCCATTTGAACAAACTCTAAGAGAGGTATAAGCCGGAGTGCGCTAGCCTTCTAAAAGGGCGGGTTTTTAAATCGCGTTTATCGCATACCTTTGCCCTTGCGCTTCTTTGTGCGTTCAAATGGAGCTACCGAGCTCTCTTGTGTTGTAAGACTATACAAATGATTTTATTAAATATTATGTTTCGAAGATTATGCATGAGTCTTCAAACATAAACTTTTGATTCACATCAAATGCATTACCCATTTAAAGTTAAGTCAATGCCACCCACTTTGCTAAGAACACTTGCCAGTGCTTTTTGCTCTACGTGAGACGTAGGTGAATTGTATCTCTTCAAGGTAGATTACCACTCGTTGTGAGACAGCGGTGGACTATCTACATGTTCTTAATTGGGCGACTTAAAATGAGTTAAGAGGTGAGACCTTAACCCGTGGCATAAGATGGGACAAAACATGTTTACAAAACACTTAATACCCCTTTAAAGTGTTGTTGTAAGTCCCATAAATCTAGGAGTTGCATGAATGCAATTATCGATTTTCGATTACCTTTTGAATATCGTCATTTCTAGCAGATCAACTGATGAAATGACTATATGTCAAGTTGGATCCTAGCCTTAGTGAAAGTAATTTGTTAGATGAATTTAACAAGGGTAAAATTACATTTCTTAAGGGTAATTATCGGAATACTGATAATTGAACTTTTGTCTGTTTTGTAGATGGCAACAAACAATACCACTCAAAACATACACCAATCGGCATTTAGGTCGATGTTGGAAAGGGAAAAGCTTTCTGGGCCAAATTTCAATGATTGGTATCGTCAGCTCAGGATCGTTTTGAGAGCTGAAAGGAAATACCAAGTCCTTGAAGAGCCAAGACCCGTTGCTCCTGATGCTAATGCTTCTAATGAAGCACTAGCGGAATATGCGGCTGCATATGATAGACATAATGAGGTCGCTTGTCTGATGTTGGGAAGCATGAATGCTGACCTACAAAGGCAATTTGAGCATTCATTTCCATGTGATATGCTTACTGAACTCAAGTCTATGTTCGAGAAGCAAGCTGGAGTGGAGTTGTTCGATCTTATCGATGTACTTCATGACTTGCGACATGAACAAGGAACACCGGTGAGTGCTCATATCCTTAAAATGAAAGGATATTTTGAGCAGTTGGATAGGTTGGATTATGCTTATGCAAAGCCAGTACCAATTGGTATGATTCTCAAGTCCTTATCTAAGGATTTTGAAGAGTTTGCACGCAATTATACTATGCATAGCATGAATAAAACCGTTACGGAACTTCTTGCCATGGCTAATGAGTATGAAAAGAAGATTCCGAAGAAAACTGCTACTCCCCAAGTTCTCATGATCAAAGGGGGAAAGGTCCAAAAAGGCAAACAACCGAAGGGAAAGGGCAAGGCTGAAGGTAAAGGAAAGCAAGTTGTTGCTGCTCCTAAACCTAAGAAGACCCCTCCAGCGAAGAAGGAACATCCCGCTAAGAACCTACCTTGTTACCATTGTAATGAAGTGGGTCATTGGAAGCGGAATTGTCCAAAGTATCTCGCTGAGTTGAAGAAGAAGCAGCCCGGTTCGTCCGGGACTTCAGGTATATTCTTCACCATTGAATTGTATTCATTTTCTAAGCGGAATTCATGGGTTTACGACACTGGGTGTGGTACTCATATCTGTAATTCATTACAGGGGCTTAGAAGGGGAAAGAAACTGAAGCCGGGATCTTTACAACTGTTCGTGGGAAATGGCCTACCTGCAGCTGTAGAAGAGATCGGCGATTATCATTTGGTTTTACCTAGTGGTTTAATAATTGTTTTGAACAATTGTCATTATGCACCTTCTATTACTAGAGGTGTTATTTCAGTTTCTTTATTGAAAAACAACGGATTCGTAAATGTCTTTAATGATATTGGTATTTCAGTTTCTCGAAATAATGTTCATTATTTTGATGCTATTGATTGTGATGGTATCTATGAAATTGATATGCGTGGTTGTGATTCAAAGGATAATTCAATGTATAATGTTAGCAAACGAGTCAAGCCCAATTCGGACTCGACTTATCTTTGGCATTGTCGACTAGCTCATGTTGGCAAGAAACGCATTGAAAGACTTCAAAGGGATGGTGTCTTACAAACAAATGATGAATCATTTGAAAAATGCGTATCTTGTTTTTCTGGCAAAATGACAAGGAAACCTTTTCAAAATAAACCAGAAAGGGCTAAAGAGCTACTTGGACTAATACATTCGGATGTATGTGGCCCATTTAGACATGTGTCAAGGAGAGGTGCTAGCTATTTCGTCACTTTTACTGATGATTTCAGTCGTTATGGTTATGTTTACTTGATTAAGCATAAACATGAAGTCTTTGAAAGATTCAAAGAGTTTAAAAGTGAAGTGGAGAATCAACTCAGTAAAACCATCAAGGTCCTTCGTTCGGATCGAGGTGGTGAATACTTAAGTAAGGAGTTTCAAGACTATCTGAAAGCTTGTGGAATAGTTCAACAGCTTACTCCTCCGTATACTCCTCAACATAATGGTGTTTCGGAGAGGAGGAATCGAACATTATTGGAAATGGTTCGATCGATGATGAGTCATACAACTCTTCCTTTTTCGTTTTGGGATTATGCCCTCGAGACTGCTGTTCGCATTCTCAATATGGTTCCAACCAAGAAGGTTGACAAGACACCGCATGAATTGTGGCATGGGAGTGTTCCCATATTGTCTTACTTAAAGGTCTGGGGATGTGAGGCACTCGTGAAACGAGATACGCCTGACAAACTTGAATCCAGATCTGTTAAGTGCATCTTTGTAGGATACCCAAAGGAAACGATGGGTTACTACTTCTACTTTCCTACGGAAAACACTGTCAGTGTCAAACGATATGCTGAGTTTTTTGAAGAAAAACTCATATCTCAAGAAGACAGTGGGAGGATTGTTGAACTTGATGAGTATCAAGAAGATGTGTCAACTTCTAAAGACACTAGAAATCTTCAACTTGGGGGGGAAAATGTTCAAAGAGATGAATCTCAAGATGAACTACAAGTTGAAGATGAAGCGATTCCAATTCGTAGGTCCTCAAGGACAATACGTGCTCGTGATAGATTAAATCTTATGATTGAGTCTGAAGAACACGTAGTAGGAGATTTGAATGAACCTCCTAATTTCAATGCTGCATTATCAGATCCGGAATCTGACAAATGGCTTGAAGCTGCGAATGTGGAAATGAAATCCATGAAAGATAATCAAGTCTGGAGCTTGGTTGATCTTCCACCAAATGTTAGAACCGTTGGGTGTAAATGGATCTTCAAGAAGAAGACCGACATGGATGGAAATGTACACACCTATAAAGCTCGTCTTGTGGCGAAAGGTTATACTCAACTCTTTGGAGTTGATTATGAGGAAACCTTTTCTCCGGTTGCGGACATTAGAGCTATTAGGATCATCTTAGCCATAGCAGCGTACTATGACTTTGAGATATGGCAAATGGATGTCAAAACCGCTTTCTTGAATGGTCTTATTGACAAGGAAGTTTATATGGTACAACCAGAAGGTTTTGTCGATCCTAAATATCCCAACAAAGTATGCAAACTTCAAAGGTCCATTTATGGACTAAAGCAAGCATCAAGAAGTTGGAATAAAAGGTTTGATGAAGAGATCAAAAGGTTTGATTTTGTTCAGAATCCTGATGAGCCATGTGTATATCGCAAAGCTAGTGGGAGTAATGTTACTTTCCTTGTCTTGTATGTTGATGACATATTGATAATAGGAAATCACATTCCAATGTTGAAAGACGTTAAATCTTATCTTGGAAAGTGTTTCGCTATGAAAGACTTGGGTGAAGCAGCATTCATACTTGGAATCAAAATCTATAGAGATAGAAGTAGACGGTTGATCGGATTAAGTCAAAGTGCGTATATAGATAAGATCTTGAAAAGATTCAAGATGGAAAATTCTAAGCGCGGGAACTTGCCTATGCAAGAAGGACTTAGTTTATCCAACAAGAATGGTGCTTCTACACCTGAAGAGGTGGAGCGTATGAAGAGAATCCCTTATGCTTCTGCGGTGGGATCTATCATGTATGCGGTAAGATGCACTAGACCTGATGTTGCGTTCGCGCAAAATATAGTAAGCCGATATCAGCAAAATCCCGGAGAGGATCATTGGACTGCTGTGAAAAACATTCTTAAGTACATGCGTGCTACTAAAGAATTGTTTTTGGTGTATGGAGGAAATCCGGATCAAGAGCTTAAAATCACTGGATACTGTGATGCTGGATTTCAGACTGATAAGGATGATACCAAGTCTCAGTCAGGTTATGTCTTCATTTTGAATGGAGGAGCAGTAGATTGGAAAAGCAAGAAGCAATCTACCGTTGCTATGTCTGCTACAGAGTCTGAGTATATAGCTGCTTCGGATGCAGCAATGGAAGCTGTCTGGATCAGAAAGTTTATTTCTGGACTTGATGTGATGCCATCAAATAACACACCTATGGATCTGTACTGTGACAATTCTGGAGCAATTGTCATTGCCAATGAACCTGGGTTCAAAAAGGTGCCAGACATTACCAAAGGAGATATCACTATGTTCGAGAGCAAATCGAATCACGTGAAATCAATTTACTCAAAGTTCACACAGATAATAACTTGGCGGATCCTTTTACAAAGGCATTGTCGAAGGGAAAGCTCAATAAGCATGCAGAAGGCTTAGGTCTTAAATATTGCTAAGTTATATCATGTAAATCTGTGATTAGTATTTGGATAAAGGGATGTTAAACAATTGTTATTTTTAATAAATGAATTTTTATACGCGGTATAAGTGGTTTCATTTCTATAATAATTGTGTCCTATATTTGCATGTTTAATCCATGAATATTAGTTGAATATTCTAAATGTCTATTGTCGATTAATTATATGGGAATATAATTAAAGTAAGACAATTGTGAGAGATTGGTGAAAATATTAAGGGAATATTTTGAAGATGGTGGATCGTACCAAACTCACATGATATTCAAAAGGTGAATATTGGACTTACCCCACAGAACGAATTATCATTTTATGGATCGGCGTCATTAAATGAAATTCGTGAAATGGTTACTTTATTTATCCTTTGACTTGAGATACAAGTGAGTTATGCTTGTGTGGATTGCATCTCTTGATTGTAGTTCTAACTGTCCTGAACAAGGCAGTAATAAAGGGCTATTTTCAGAAATGTTAAGAAACGACATGGCCAGACACTTGTAGTCAATACAGGATTTGTTCCTTCAATTTGCAACTGAAGTATGATACCATTGGCGCCCTCATTAATTAATTGAAGATGTTTGTGTGGCCACACCCAAATGAACTCAAGAAGTTGTCTTGACTAATTTGGTAATCTTAATTAATTGTAGAAATGAGAAACATAATCGTTAAGTTATGAAATGACATTGATCCATATTCATAATTAACAAGGGTATCTGAACAAAGGGATATTAAAGATTAAATCATTTCAACTTGGCAAATTTAAGAATCTATTCTTAAATATTTCCGGGAGCATTGGAGTGTTGCTAGACGCCAACCAATGTTATTGCCTTTATAATAACATGCTCAAGTGGGAGCTGTTGGAGTATGATCATTTTATTATAAATCGCATGTCCGGAAATAGTTTAAGCCTACGGGGTCACACAAAAAGACACGGTAACTCGATAATATTAATTGATATATTAAAGTAATATATTAATTAGTTTGATCACGAAAAACTAACGGTCGTCTGTTAAATGTTAATAGTTAACGGTACTTAACTAACGGACTTAACGGAGGAGATGAAAACACTCTAGATTGTTCTAGAGGGGGCCGGCCATAATGAAGGAATGGGAAGAGTTTTTTAACTCCTAAACTTGGTCCCAAAGTAAGCCATTAAGTGAAGGAATGGGAAAAGTTTCTAACTCCTAAACTTGGTCCCAAAGTAAGCCATTAAGTGAAGGAATGGGAAAAGTTTCTAACTCCTAAACTTGTACTATAAAATGGATGTTAACCTTTTGGTTTTAAAATACACATATTCTTTCACAAGGCAAATTTCTTCCTCCCTCCTTCTTGGCTTCGGCCGATTCTACCAAGAACAAAGTGTTTGGGTTTTGGTTAGTTCGAATAAAAGGAGAGAAAGCAAATCGTTACATGTTCGTGATTAGGTACTAGCATACATTATTCGGGGTGTCTAGTGTGCGATCGTAGAGGGGTTTTGCTTTAAATCCTACTTGATAATAATCTTATTATTATTAATTTATTGGAGCTTTGCAAAAGGTACACAACTCAATTCTATTCTTTGTTGATTAATATGATTGCATATATGTTTGATCTTTCTTCCGTTGCGCTTACTCGTGATTATATGTTTATATATATGATATATTCTAACACTAATGTTATAATACAAAAAAAAGCAAACTCATGGCTGAAACCGATTAATGTATTCGATTGCATATGAATGGTGGAGAGATTTGACATCCGAGATCTGTTCGGATTATTGGGGAGTTTTTTAGATTTGTGATGAAGGAAATTGTAATGATAGAGTTTCTCATTTGATACTCATTCTCATGGTATGCATCTTCTTTATATAATTTTTTTTTGTCTCTTTTTTTGAACAACGAGTTAGTAGTTAGCATTCGAGACACCACAATGACATCCAATTGGGCAGTACGCGGAGCTCGAACCACGCTTGCCTGGGATGAAACCCAGGACTCTCGAAAACCCCCCTAATAAATAGGCAAACAAAGTTCATTAAAACAAATAACGTTTTGCGGACTTCCCCCAAGGTCTTAGACCTTGGGGAAATCCACCAGGGTTCAAGTCCTACTTCCTACATTTGTAGGAGTGGATTATTAGGGGGGTTTTCGAGAGTCCTGGGTTTCATCCCAGGCATGCGTGGTTCGAGCTCCGCATACTGCCCAATTGGATGTCACTGTGTCTCGAATGCTAACTACTAACTCGTTGTTCAAAAAAAGAAAAAAAAAAAATTAACATAAATATTGTTATGGAATGAAACCGATTAATGTATTCGATTGCATATGAATGGTGGAGAGATTTGACATCCGAGATCTGTTCGGATTATTGGGGAGTTTTTTAGATTTGTGATGAAGGAAATTGTAATGATAGAGTTTCTCATTTGATACTCATTCTCATGGTATGCATCTTCTTTATAATTTTTTTTTGTTCTTTTTTTGAACAACGAGTTAGTAGTTAGCATTCGAGACACCACAATGACATCCAATTGGGCAGTACGCGGAGCTCGAACCACGCTTGCCTGGGATGAAACCCAGGACTCTCGAAAACCCCCTAATAAACTCCTACAAAGAAAGCTCTCTCAATTCTGTGGCGAATTTTATACACAGTTTCAAAACTGCTCCGAAACCCTAGGCATTCTCTCAAACAATCCAACCCCAATTTCCAAATCATCCTCCTCCTCCTCCTTCTCATCATCCTGCCGTACGTACGCTCGCCGGCCCTGTTTTTCGCTGATTTCCGATCCACATTTCCGGTACTCAACGTTTTTATTATCTTTTTTCTAATTTGTTTTGTTTCACGAATTAGCGAAACACGCCAGTTCGATATTTCGTGGACGATCAGTTTGGATTTCTGAAGGTTTTCAAGTGTCCGAACAACGGTCAATTTTGAAAATTGTATAGTATGTGCATTTCTAAGATTTCTTTTCAATTATTAGATACATATACTGTATATCATATATATTGTAAATTATATATATATATTATATATGTAAATATGGTTGTGATTAGAGCTCATGTTGCTGAATTTATCTGATTTTCAGGGTGGATATATTGATATTGGTGTTATAATTATAAATATTGTTATGGAATGAAACCGATTAATGTATTCGATTGCATATGAATGGTGGAGAGATTTGACATCCGAGATCTGTTCGGATTATTGGGGAGTTTTTTAGATTTGTGATGAAGGAAATTGTAATGATAGAGTTTCTCATTTGATACTCATTCTCATGGTATGCATCTTCTTTATATAATTTTTTTTTTTCTCTTTTTTTGAACAACGAGTTAGTAGTTAGCATTCGAGACACCACAATGACATCCAATTGGGCAGTATGCGGAGCTCGAACCACGCATGCCTGGGATGAAACCCAGGACTCTCGAAAACCCCCCTAATAATCCACTCCTACAAATGTAGGAAGTAGGACTTGAACCCTGGTGGATTTCCCCAAGGTCTAAGACCTTGGGGGAAGTCCGCAAAACGTTATTTGTTTTAATGAACTTTGTTTGCCTATTTATAGGCCTTGTTTTGACCCGTGAGGATATATCGAAGTATCATTCTACGTGTGAAGTACATATATTGCCAAATGTATTGTAGGATATGGCTTTGTTGCAATGAAAGTCAAATTGTTTGAGATTACGACAGGGGTACTTGCATTTAATATGTTGTGCTTGTTTAGTGCTTACGCAGTTAAAGTATATTACATAGGGCTTATAGATGAGATTTTCACATGCGTAAGTCCAACCGTGTTAGTAGAAAATGCTATGATAATGTTTAATGGTGAACACACTTGTTAAGTTTAAGACTTCATCTTATGTTTGCTTGTAATTTGAAGGTCAAACCGATTTGAACTACAGTTTGATTATTTAACATACCATATATACGAATACACCATTATCTTCTTTTCCCTTTTTTGTTATAGATACGATAACCTTTAATTTATGCTTTACTTGTTGATATTGACGATTGTGGTTGATTCTTAAAATTCAGCTTGAAGTAGTAGGCGCATTTATAATATATGTTATATTTGGTAATATAGGTGTTTACTCGTCATGTCTCAAATTTTTATTCTTGCTCATTTTTGTGCTGCATTTTTTCCATATTATCCTACTTCTGAATCTGACGAGAGTCTGAATCAATATGCAGGAGACTACGGAAAAGATCACCGTAGGCTCTCTGGTATGGGTGACAAACCCATCAGTGGCTTGGATTGATGGAGAAGTGTTAAAAATAGATGGAACAGAAGCTGAGATCCGAACTACTGATGGGAAGAAAGTAAGTTGATCATATACTCTTCTCAAGTGTCAATCAGTTCGTTATGGTTTTTGTTTACCAGTTTTTGGGGAAAAAGCTGGTAGTCATGGTGTTTGATTGGTAGCCTGAAGACTTTAAGTCGATAAATGAGGCTAAATGAAATGCTTGTGACCATGATTTTATAATGCTAACAAAGAATACAGCTCACTTTTACACTTACCTTCAATGTCATAAGCTTTAGTGTTGTCATCTGTGAACAAGATTGGAGAAAGAGAATGCAAAAACTTCTTCTCCCCTTAAGTGTAGCCTTTACATTTTACAGGTTGTCACGAAACTATCAAAAATACACCCCAAAGAGATGGACTATCCAGATGGTGGAGTTGATGACATGACCAAGCTTTCTTATTTGCACGAGCCTGGAGTTTTACATAACCTATCTATCAGATATCAACGAGATAAAATCTATGTAAGAGGATGTCCAACTTTAGTTTTGTTTTTCTGTTAAAATATTGCTCAGTCTGGTGAGAAAAATCATTGGATTACTGCAGCTATGAGAGGCTCGGTCATAATGTTGTATCCTACTCTGACATTGTGGCAGACTTATACAGGCAATATTCTCATCGCCGTTAACCCGTTTCAAAGTTTGCCTCACTTGTATGATGGTCACATAATGGAAAAATACAAAGGAGCACAATTTGGGGCTCTAAGTCCTCATGTATTTGCTATTGCAGAACTTGCTTTCAGGTAATATTGCATTCTCTTATATTTTACAGATTATCTAAAGGATCATAAAGGCATTCTTACTTGGGATAAACCAGGGAAATGGTTAATGGAGGAAAAAGTAACTCAATCTTAGTCAGTGGTGAAAGTGGTGCGGGTAAGACTGAGACTACTAAAATGCTTATGCGTTATCTTGCATATGTTGGCGGTCACAAAGGCACGGAAGGACGGACCGTTGAACAACAAGTTCTTGAAGTAAGATGACATAACTTCAGCTCTTTTTTTTGTTGTATGTCTTTCAAAGTCAATAAGGCTCATTTCTAACACAGAAAATTGGACATGCTGTATAGATGCTTATTTAATAGACTATTTTCTCATACAACTTCACATACATTTTCTTCAGGGCTATAGATGTAGATTGTTGGTTAATATGTATCTTTCTCTTCTGGTTGGCTAACTTTTTCAAATTTTTTGATTTAATGTTGTGATTGCAGTCAAATCCAGTTCTGGAAGCATTTGGGAATGCAAAAACCGTTAGAAATAACAATTCGAGGTGCAGAACTGTTAAAGTTATTGTGCAAGAAACTTGGTACTCATTCAATATTAGTTTCATTGGCTGAAAGTATCCAGCTGCTTCTATTCTTTCTTTATGCAGCCGTTTTGGAAAATTTGTTGAGATTCAGTTTGATAAACATGGAAGAATATCTGGAGCAGCCATCAGAACATACCTCCTAGAAAGATCTCGTGTTTGCCAAATTTCAGATCCTGAACGGAACTATCACTGTTTCTATCTTCTTTGTGCAGCACCTGCAGAGGTATTTTTAATGCGTCATGTATTCTATAACTATGACTTTATTAAGCTACCTGTGTGTGTTAACTTTTTCGATACCTTTCAAGGAAATCAAAAAGTATAAATTGGGAGATCCTAAGTCATTTCACTATCTTAATCAATCAAATTGCTATGAGCTTGTTGGTGTAAACGATGCCCATGATTATCTTGCCACTCGGAGGGCCATGGATATTGTTGGAATAAGCAAAAAAGAACAGGTTGGAGCATCATCAAATTGAACGGTTATTTTGATTTATTCAGTAATAAGCTGACAACTACATGCCTATTTTTCAGGATGCAATATTCCGAGTTGTGGCTTCAATTCTCCATCTTGGTAATCTTGAGTTCGCTAAAGGAGAAGAGATTGATTCATCAGTTCTGAAGGACGATAAATCCAAGTTTCATCTTCAGATGACAGCAGAGCTGCTAATGTGCGTTTCTTTGTACTTCCGAATTTGTGAATATATGCAGACGTGTGTGTGTGTGTTTATGTGCACACGTTCTGAATTGCCTCATGCATTTTCAGGTGTGATTCACATGCTCTAGAAGATGCACTAATGAAGCGTTTGATGGTTACTCCAGAAGAAGTTATCAAGAGAAGCCTTGATCCTGAGCGGGCAACCTTTAGCAGGGATGGTTTGGCTAAGACCTTATATTCTCGCTTGTTTGATTGGTAACTTTATCCTTTTGTGTTGATCTTATCTCCCACAGTTCACATTATGCATGTACATCTCTAATTGTTCCAAGGGTAGTTATTCTACTCACCTGCTTGATTACATCGGCTTATGGAGATGCATGATCATTCATATTTACAGGTTGGTAGATAAAATTAATGTGTCAATTGGGCAAGATTCAAAGTCAAATTCTCTGATTGGCGTCCTTGACATATATGGTTTTGAGAGCTTTAAAACCAATAGGTAATATTTTTGTGTGATATAATCATTCAAATGACTGCTTCGCTGATTTGATTGTGTTGAAGTCATACTTCTGTTTAAATTTTGCAGTTTTGAACAGTTTTGTATTAATTTCACTAATGAAAAGCTGCAACAACACTTCAATCAGGTGTGGCATAAGGTGTCTTTGCAATTTTTTGTTGGTCTTTGCATAAGGTGAATATATACTTGATTTCTTATTATTTCTTCTTTCTGAATAGCATGTCTTCAGGATGCAGCAAGAGACATACTCCAAAGAGGAAATTGACTGGAGCTACATTGAATTCGTAGACAACAAGGACATCCTAGATCTTATTGAAAAGGTTCTACTTGGAAAAACAATTTATGACGCTCTCAACTCATTCTTTTGACACCTAAAATTATTTTGCTTGACATATGATCAGTAGATCTTGTAATCAGGCGCAAAATATATGTAAAAGGTTTGAATTTGGCTTTACTTTTTGCTTTATATTGTTCTCAATAGTGAACAATCATTATTTGTCATTGGCCACAGTGACCATTCTGGGAATCAGTATGATCATCCTTGTATTTGTCACGTGTGTAGATTTAGGACGCCTGTGGAGAAGGGGTAGGCCTAAGCTTAGGTGAGGATTGACTTAAGACCGACCTGAAGGAGCTTTGCCTGTCTGAGGATATGGGCCTTGAATTATGGTAAATGAGTCAGAAAGATACACTGTATTTCGTTTGACGAGGTTGTTTCCTTTAGGCTTCCTAGGAGACTTGGTTTTCCATGGAGAGATATTTGACTCTGCTTCTAGGTATAGATTTACTATTGAGTATATGAATAGAATAGGACGATAGGTGTTTTGTTTGCGGGGTAGTTCTTATGTAGACTGCTTAGGAATTACATGAGTAGATACTTGCTTCTGCTTCTAGGCTTAGATATACTAACATTCATCTAGCGTAAGTAATATAGCAGCTCTGACACTGACTTATATACGCTTACCATGATTACATGCTCATATATGCGTGTATGCTTGTATGTTTAGCATGCTTGATTCTTTATACGCTTTTCATTTTAGACATATACCTTATGCCTGCATAATCTCACTCTCACTTAAGTGCGTGTATGCACGCATACAAACATGCATCCCCTCTCCACACACATTTCCGGGAGCTTCTTTTGGAAGCAGTTATCTTACCCTTGGGTAGGAGTAAGATTGTCTACATCCACACCCCCGTACCCCGCTTATGGCAGAATTGGGTATCGTGGTTGTTGTTTTTGTCCGTTGGTTTAATAATGTATGTCCGGCCAATGGGATTGGTGGCCCATCGGTAAGGCGTTTGACCTTGGGAGGATCCACTTGTGTTCGAGTCCCACTTCCTACATTTGTGGGGGTGGATTAATTGGGGTTTTTCCGAGAGTTATGGTTTTCATCCCAGGCATCCGTGTAATTTATGAGTAGGAAAGAATAATATGCCGTTCATAAAAAAAATAATAATAAAAAAAATGTATGTCCGCAAAGCTTTCAAGATGATGCATTAAATTAATTTTGTATCGTGTTTGCAGAAACCTGGTGGAATCATTGCTCTACTTGATGAAGCCTGGTAAGCAATGTTATGCCATCCACACAAAAAGACTCATTCTTGTGCTAGTATATGTGCATTTACTTTCTTTTTTCAAAAAATATGCATTTACTTTCAGCTACGCTATATTTCTATCGGGAAAGCCTCGATTATTCAAAACATGCACATGTGCGTGTTTTCAAGTTCATGTACTTTTACGTGTTTACTTTTATGATGTTATAGGCATTCAGAATTTGACACCATTTCTTCGTATTTCATGTTGAAGAAGTTTCTTATAGCTCATGCGTAACTATTTTTTTATTTTCCCAGTATGTTTCCCAAGTCAACTCCTGAAACATTTTCACAGAAGCTTTATCAGACATTCAAAACACACCGAAGATTTATTAAACCAAAATTATCACGGTCGGATTTTATTATTGCTCATTATGCCGGCGAGGTAATGTCAATTATTCGATTTTTTGTGCAAGAACTCTGCTAATGTTTCTCCAGGCTTAAAGTTTGTTTCTTTTTTTTTTGTCAATACTCAGGTACACTATCAGTCTGATCAGTTCTTGGACAAAAACAAAGATTATCTTGTTCCCGAACACCAAGATTTGTTGAGTACTTCCAAGTGCTCGTTTGTAGCAGGGCTATTTCCCCCACCACGTGAGGATGCAACCAAGTCATCCAAGTTCTCATCTATTGGTTCTCGCTTCAAAGTAATCTTCTGTCAGTTAAATATTCAGCAGTTCAACTTTTTAACAAATTAATATGATATTCCAAGTCCTTTTCTTTTTAATTCAATGCAGCTACAACTTCAGCAGTTGATGGAAACTTTGAACTCCACAGAGCCCCACTACATTAGATGTGTGAAACCAAATAATCTTCTAAAGCCTGCCATATTTGAGAATGTCAACATCATCCATCAGTTACGTTGTGGGGTGAGTCGATTGCACATAACCGAGTTTGAACTTCAGTTGTAGTTTCTTGAACTCATTCAAAGTGTTTTTTATGCCTCATTCAGGGGGTTCTAGAGGCAATTCGTATCAGCTGTGCTGGATATCCTACTAATAAGTGTTTCGCTGATTTTGTTAGTCGATTTGGTCTGTTAGTTCCAGAGGTTTTGAAAGCAAAGTAAGTACGGTTCATTATACCTATGTATAGACAATTGGATCTGAATATGTACTAATAGCACTTGTACCAACAGTTACAACAGGAAGGATGCATGTAGGAAGATACTGGACAAGGCAGGGATCCGGGGGTATCAGGTAATGAAGTCTGTGTTGCTTCTGAAGGGAGCTTAAATTTTTAGCTTATAATTGTAATAATATTTCTAGTCTGCTATCCTTCCGTTTACTTCAGTTTGTTTCTCTAAAAGTTATATTGATATAGGCATTGTCCCTGTTATGATGTTTTCTCATGAATCTCAGAACAGGCTTGTGTCCACCTTTTTATACGTCTAATTTCTTGGCCTATTAACCGAATATTTGGAGTCCCTAAATTTGTAGACATTTTTCCAACTCCTGATCATAAGGAACCTTAAGGTTAATTTACTATTAAATAGGCGTGACATTGAGAATCCGAGTTACAACAGGGGAGATAAAATGTTCCCTGGAACGTGATTTTCACGACTCAAATTACTATCCTCTCTGGCATTCTTCTTTCATTCCTTTGCCTTGAGAGAAGAAAAATAAAATAAGGAATGATGTTTAACTATTGGAACCTGAACTACTTGAGTTATGGCCATTTGGGCTAGTTTATGGTCATTTGGGCTTATGGTCATTTGGGCTAGTTCATACTTATAAGGTGTGTGTATGTGTGTGTGTATGAATCTGCAGATAGGGAAAACAAAAGTATTTCTTCGAGCTGGTCACATGGCTGCATTAGATGCTCGGAGAGCAGATAGAATTAGCAATGCAGTTATTGTTATTCAGAGAATGACAAGAAGTTTTATCATTAGGAAGCGTTTTCTTGCTATGGCGAATCTTGCAGTTGCGTTGCAAACTTTATGCAGAGGTTTGTCTTTGCATTAAACTGTCACATGAAATTTTCTTCTTTTATAATTTCAGTTAATAACTGAGTATAAATATAAACTATTTCATTTCTCGTACACATGGCCTGTTCCTGCATTGCTTTCTTAATTTATATCGTGTGTAATTTCTCTGTGCCTCACTCTTTCTCGGACTCATACTAGGAAAGCTTGCTACTAAGATATATGAAGATATGAGAAAGACAATTGTCTCAACTAAAATCCAGACTAATTTTCGGCGGTATACGTTGAGGACGTCCTACACCAGACTAAGGCATGCAGTTGTACTCATCCAAGCAGGTTTGAGAGCAATGGCTGCTCGTTATGAATTCAGATACAGGAGGCGGCACAAGGCAGCTACTAAATTAGAAGTCAGTAACTGGTACTCATGTATTTTGTATCTATCTAGATTTTGTCAGATGTTATAATATAAGTCAGTTCTTATAGGCGAAGTGGCGTGGACATAGAGACTATAAACGCTATAAGAAACTGACAAAGGCAACAGTTGCCACACAATCTGGATGGAGGGGGAGAGTTGCTAGGAGAGAGCTCCGGAGATTAAAGACGGTATGTCTTCTTTTTCTTATGCATTGCAAATACAGGTAATTATATACCTTTTTTTCTGGTAAAAAAGGGGAAGCGATGTCCTCTTTACGTTTTCATAGTAAATACATTAAGAGAGTATATAGATTCAGCGATTTGATATTGTATATGACATTGAAGATATTTATCATGCAATGCTCTAGAAACCAAAGTTTCTCATTATTGTTTTTCTCTAATCCTCTTAATCCAAAAGTTCTGCTGCAACACTTTCCATTCTTCATATCATTAGTTGTTTACCTTGAACATATATAGGCTGCAAAGGATACTGGTGCTCTCCAACTAGCGAAGGCGAATCTTGAAAAGCAAGTACGAGAGCTCACACAACGTCTAGAGCTAGAAACACGGTTGAAGGTAACATTACTCTGTTTTATAGTTATTCTCTCAACCATTTTATTGCTTTGTACTTGCGTTCCATTTATGGCTGTCAAATTTGTTGCATTACTTCCTAAATGGAAAAGGGCGGTCGTTGGATAAGTTACGTGGCATTTTCTGGATCTTTAGGATAACTTCTGTTTGGATAGAACATAGTTTTGAATCATCAAAGAGGTATTCTGTCAAGATTGGGATCACTTTTATCTTGTATGGTCCAATTCTGCACACAATAGAGAGCATTCAAGAAACTTTTTATAATTTATTTTGTGATATTATGAAGGCAAACTAGCAATTTATTGAAGGAAATGAGAAAGTGGGATACAAGCAGTATGTGGATTGATCTCTTATCACCATAACTAACAATGTTCTGGCAAGAAATGTGCTTTGGATACAAGTCTTAATAATACATTTGAAGTTGCAACTTTGTGTAGAATTACCAAACATCCCGATAACATTGCCGGGATAAGTAATATTCAGTTCATAGGAATTAACTAATCTCCTCTTTGTCCTGTAAATGGTAATGGTGGGCACTAGATATGAGAATAAAAGGCTCAACTCACCAGGATATGAATGACTATATGTTTCAGCTAATGAAGTTTACCTTAATAGATGCAATAGGTAATGCTATCTTGAACTAGTTTTAGTTTTGAACTAACTGTCACACTACATTATTGTTTTCTTTGCTTTTGGCATTTGTGCTGTAAATCTTTCCTTACATCGTGCTCTATGACACTTCACTTGTGTTGTCACTGAGTACCTGTGTATTCTAAACTAGCATAAACATGAGTTTGGTTCATTAACTTAAAATGTTGCCTGGATTTGCACAATATTCCTTTCTAAATTCTTCGTCATTTTTATTTATCTCACTCCACTTCATGCTTTTACAAAGGTTGAGAACTTGATGATTAATTTCGGGTATCTGTAAACTCTTTATTACATCACCATGATCATCGTAAGACAAAAAGACATTAATCAATTGGGACTTATTTTAACCCCAGATTCTTGAAATACGTGTACTTTATTGTGCAGACTGAACTGGAAGAAGCCTTGCGTGCCAAGGAACATGAACTTGCAGCTAAAGCTTCTACCGGCGAAGTGGAAAAGATTAACAGTTTAATTGCAGAAGTAGAGAACTTGACGGTAATGTTGGTTTACTTTAAAATTTCTCCTCTCCCACATGTGTGATCTGTATGTGTTACAATGATGTAATACATGTTTAAACCAGTTGATTCTGAATTTATCTGTGTGTGAGAACTCTTGGTGCTCTTTTATTCATTGATATCTTCCATTATCGAGGTATAAGGGTGTTAAGTAACCACATTAAATTTTAAGGGGGAATGTTGGCAAAGTTCAAGATCTTTTAATCTTGAGCTACAACTTGAAAACCAACATGCCTTTGTCCTAACGCCTAACGGTATTCAGATGTTTTAGTGGGGCTTCCCACCAGGTGGTTCATGGCTCCAGTCCCAACTGGTCAAAGATCTAGGGTATATGGGTGTGTGAGTTTGCCTTTAATATAAAAACAGTTAGAACATGGAGACTCATCTAAGTGCCATATGTGCTTCATAGGGGCTGCAGCAACATTAGTTTTAAAAACAATTATGGTTTTCTTAATCTGTTTCCACCATGGTACTTTATTTTTTCTCTCCTCTCTTGATCTGTAAATCCATCTTATGTGCGCATATTGGCATGCAGGCTTTACTTGAATCAGAGAGGAAACGAGCTGATGAATCTGAGAGGAAGTACGCTGAAGCCCAAGAAACAATTAAAATTATGAAATTGGAGGAAACTGAAAGAAAGGTACTTCAAATTTAAGACTGTGATGGTTTTTGTTTTGTCCACCATAAAATTGTGACATATTTACACTGTAGATATCCATTATTGTAAACAAGAGATGTATCGCATTATGAAACTAAACTAGCAAAATATATCAACTCACATGGGTAGTAAATAAAATTTATGTGTGTAACTGGGTGCAAAGTCTTATAAAACATATGAAGTTTTAAGTTTGTTTGTATATTTGAAGCACCCCAGTTCGATAGCTACTATAAGTATTCTGTTCATATGCCGTACATGCTCTCTTTGATGGGTAAAACATCATATTAGATTACATAATCGTAGTTAGCGTTAATTCTAAAGCTTTAGCTAATTCCTATTCTCAATTGGATGTTATATAAACATTTACTTCCTTTCCGGTAAACAACTAATGTTGCATAATATTTAGTAATCATGATCTATGTTTGACTTAGCTTACACTTGCTGAACATCTTTAATACAATTGTTTGCCCTTTTTTTGTATGGTCAACACTGTTCCCTTTGTGTAGTATCATGTATGCTGCTGTGTACTTTATGTCTAATACCAAGCACTTAAGCTTGTTTTTCTTTAGCTGGAAATTGAATTAGGACTGCAATAAATCACATCTTCTCATTTAATTTGCAAATGTCATTAAAATAGGGCAATGGTTTTACCAAATGAATGATGGTCATATGATGTGTTAATATAAGATATGGACTATAGGGGGAAAAGAAATGGGTTTTAAAATGGGTATGGCCCCTGCATGAAAATGACGTTTTTATTGGCACAAGATGTTTGATTTCTTTCAGTTGCTAGATCTTGAATGCAAGAGTGTCAGGCTTACTTATCATTATCTCTCTCTCTCTCTCTCTCTCCTCTCTTGATTTTCAAATTATCAATCTTAAGTTATTGCAATGCAGGCTCTTATAGAATCAGAGAGACAACGGGCCGACAACTCTGAGAAGAAGTATGCTGAAGCCCAGGTAACGATATGATTTATTAATTAGCGTGAAACTAAAAAGGAAGGCTCTTGATTATAATTGTTTATTTTTTTGGTCCACCACAAAGTAGTGACATTTATACCCTTTATAAACAAGTTATTGCAGATAAGTATGACACATGATACAATTAAACCAAACTAGCAATATATCAATGTTCGTGAGAAGTGAGATATACTAAGCATGGGATTTCATGTGCGTTAAGTAACCCTGCATAAATGAGAGGGAAATAAGTTCTTTTCCCGATCAAGTCTTAAAGCACATTTGAAGTTTCAAATGTTGTGTGCAGTTTTTGTACATCATCTGGTGGTACTGTCCATATATCTGTCAGTTACCTGTCCTGTATACTTACTGTCATGCAGGCTCTTCTAGAATCAGAGAGACTACAAGCTGTCAAATCTGACAAGCACATTGAAGCGTTTGAGAGGATCGAAGATACAAGTTTTGAAGGAACTGAAAGAAGGGTACATTAACTTTGACACTATGGTTACTTTTGTCTACTGCACTATATAAATAGTTGCAAACAGTTACATTTAATTTGTCCCAAATAAGTATAATAATGAAGGCAAACATGCTATATATGGACTCACATAAGTAGCTAGATATAACAAGCATGGGAATCAATCTTGAGCCATCATATAATCTCTTTGGGCATCACGTCTTATTATGCATTTGAATTACAAGCTTTTTCGTATCACCAGATATATAACTTTACCTAATCATTCAGGCTGAATCGAATGACACATTGCTTGTTAAAGAACGTGAGTCTGCAACAGAAGCATCTGATGCAACTTTGTCCATTGTCAAAGAAGCCATAACATCTATGAAGGACATTGATAACATTGATAGTTCAACCGCAGAACAGGAGAACCAAAAGGTATTATCGATAACACATATAAGCTAGAATTACTACCATGAGGTGGTTCTTATTCGATTACCTCCAGAACATCCTAATGTAATATCTTCTGGAGTTTTTTAGAGACATTTGGTTAAGGGTGTGTGGTGGCGACTTAAGCTTTGAGCACTGACTAGACTTATCTATGTACATTAACAACAGTTGAACCCAATCTCGCCCTTGGTGGGGTATGCCGGGATGTGGGATTTAGGCAGTCTTATTTCTTTTCGAGGGTAGGGAATACATGACTCTTTTGTTACATAGGCTATAAAACAACTAAATCTCAGTTTATCCTCAAAATCTTGCATACCCTTGGTTGGTTATTACCACTAGTATGGATAATATATAATTATTAACAAGCATCCAAATACATTATGTTAATACAATCACAAATATAAAGTTATCTTCTCACGCAGACTGGATTAGAGGATGGCTTTCTTGCCAAGGAACGTGAGTATCCAACGGAATTAGCTGATGAAGCTTTGTCTGTTTTAAATAACTCTTCAATATCTGCGGATGATGGTGAAAAGATTGGCAGTCTAACCCCAGAAGTGAAACAGCTGAAGGTAATCTTGACTTAGTTTAAACTTACTCGTCTCTCTTTCCCCCTTGGTTTGTATGTTTAAGAATTCTTCAAGCTCTTCGCTTCCAATTAATTCTTTGGTTTATTACATGTTTATGTAATTATAAGTGGAATGCTAGATGCATATAATAGTTTGATCTAAATAACCTCAAACACCTGGAATATATACGTGTGAGCTGTTACTCTTAGCGTAACTGTAATTCTGAGTGTTTTAACAAACATGAAAAGACATTGTGTTTGTATCATCAGAAATATAAAGTTACCTTATCATGCAGACGGAAATGGAAGACGATTTGCTTGCCAAGGAACACGAGTCTGCAGCAGAAGCATCTGATGAAGCTTCGTCTATTGCGAACATGCAGTAATGTAAAACACTAAACTGTATATAGCAAAATTACGGACAATAACTGTAAGATAAAATAAAATTGAGTAGACATGTTGGGGGTCCAATATTATCAGATGAGATGATTAAGAATTATTTAGATGCCACATATGCTTCATGGAAGTACCTTGACTTTGATCAAAGGAACAACATATGTAATTCACAACTTTGATCCATGTATGACAATTTCAGTTTATTACCCAATAGATTCATTTATGTACTCAAGCAATCATCAAAAAAGATGTTGAGCATAAAGTAATTGGGCCTGAGTTAAAACCTCATATATCTAACTACATGCTACCTGTGGATTGTCATTGTGATTAATTTAATAAAAGGCAAATACATTGTGTTCATATCTTAAGATGTATAAATATATGCAATCATGCAGACTGAATTGGAAGATGGATTGCTTAATAAGGAACACGAGTCTGCAGCTAGAGCATCTGATATTGGAAGTTTAACCACAGAAGTGGAAAACCTCAAGGTAATGCTGATTATTATTTAATAAACATTATCTGGTCTCTTTCAATCCGCATTAGGCTAGGTGGGTTTTGACATAATTCTCACCTGCTTGATGAACTTTTGTGGTGGTAGATTCTGAGAGCAAGATCTTTGGTTTTTGAAAGTCTGTTAGATCTTTGATCTGATAATCACCCATCTCATATACTTATCTACGTACAGGCTTTGTTAGAATCAGAGAGACAACGAGCTGATGATTTTGAAAGGAAATTTTTCGAATCCTTGGAAAAAATCGAAGTTATGCGTGTCAAGTTGGAAGAGACAGAAAGAAGAGCACTTCAACTTCAGGAAGCAGAACGAAGGGTACTTCAACTTCAAGACTATGATTGCTATTGTTTGTTCCACCATAAAATAGTGGCAACTATGTACATTTTAGAGATAATTTATTGCAAGTAAGTACGAGCTGTGTGATAAAATGAAGGCAAACTAGAGATATATCAAAGCACAAGAGAAGTGAGATATAATAGATACGTGAATCGATCTTGATTTGGCTTAAGTAACGATGTTTCACTGAGAGATAAACAAACTTTCTTGGTCACTTAGTCTTATAATATATTTCAAATGCTTTAGCTCTTGACGTGAACCTCATCATATGACTATACTATTGCATGGTCAGTAGTCACCGAAGGAATTTAGACGCATGAAATAACCTCAAATACTTCATATTGATGTGGATTGTACTTGTAATTGTTTTAACTAAGATGAAAAGACATTGTGTTCATATCGTCACAAATATAAAGTTACATTATCATGTAGACTGAATTCAATGAAGCAATGCTTGTCAAGGAACGTGACTCTGCAATGGAAGCATCTGATAAAGGTTCGTCTGTCGATAAAGATGCACCACTTGATGAGGGCAATGCCAAGATTGACGTTTTGACCGCGGAGGTAAAAAACCTTAAGGTAAATTTCCCGATCCTTTTAGTTTTATTTATGTATTATGGTAATGCATTATTATCAATTTATGGACATGCAGTATTATGAGATACTGAATTGTATACCAAAACCAATACATTATTTAACGATTGTATCAGGGCATTTATGTGATTTTCTTCTAGCTATAACTTGAACTAAACCTTCTATTGATCAAATCTGCTAGCTTATGTTGAAAAAAGAATTGTGATCTGGTCAAATAGTGATACTTTTATGATGATTGGACATAATTGAAAGTATGTGCAAAAAGGTGAATGGATGCTACTATGACTATCTTACTTCTTTTTGATTTCTATTAATTTTTTTTAGAGCTTGAATGCAATGTTATCAGATATGTGATTGTTCTCTCCATCTTATATACATATTGGCTTGCAGGCTTTAGTAGAATCAGAGAGACAACGAGCTGATGAATGTGAAAAGAAGTATGATGAAGCCCTGGAGTGGATCAAAACATTGCATCTAAAGTTGGAAGAAACTGAATGAAAGGTATTTTATCTTACACTATCAGAAAACGTCAAATATGTACACAGTAGAGTAAATAATGTCAAATGTTACACATAGCTGACAGATTTGATAAACACGAGCTGGTATCAGAACTTATAAAAAGTAGGATATACCAAGTGAAGGAATCTTTTTTTGTTGTCCACCAGTAAACTCGTTTAGTTCATGCTTATTTAATTGTCAAAAGACTTGTGACCCATTAAATAATAGGGACTATGTTTAGCATAATATCCTGAACAGAAGTAGCAACTATTGTGGATTGTAATTTGATTGTTTTGTCATCCATAAAGACGTGATCAATCATGACCAAACATAAATTATCTAATTTATCAGGCTGAATCAGAAGATGGAATGCATGTAAATGAACGTGAATATCCAGTGGGAGCACCTGATGAAGCATTGTCTAGTCGGGAAAAAGCCACAGTTTCTGTCGCGGATACTGAAAAGATTGAAAGATTAACTGCAGAAGTGGAGAATTTGAAGGTAATGTTGATCTCATATAAATATCAAGTTTTTTGCTACAATGATGCATTTGTCATTGCAATGTGGCGGTTCCCTGGTTGTAAGCAGTTAATTATTACAATATTGTAGTGTTATAGCTTCTGATGCTTAATATATGTGATATTTGTGGTGTTCGAATTAAAGGGTTTTTAGTGGCGACTATGTATCTACATAAGTCAGTATACTCAGATATATACCAGGGGGTGTTTGGGATCGCTTGTATAATTGTTTATCTGCTTATTGTTTTTTTTTTAAGCAGGTAGGCAGTTACAGACACTCTGTGAAAACTGCTTAGCTGCTTATTTTATAAGTAATAAGCACTTTTAATAAGCAGATAAAAGGCTGAGTTATTCAGTAATACATTCCCAAAATCATTCTAGAATCGAGTCATAATTAATGAAGGATTCTATGTTACCATATCTCCAAAATTATCTAGTTATTGAATTATCCTTATGTACATGTATGTATGCAGGTTTTACTAGATTCAGAGAGACAAAGAGCCAATGAATGTGAAAAGAAGTACACTGAAGCACTGGAATCAAGCGAAGTTAAGCGACAAAAGTTGGAAGAAACTGAAAAAAGGGTGCATCAACTTCAGGATGCCTTGAATAGGTAATATTATAGCTGAATCCATCACATAAGAATGTTATCTGGTTATTATGGAGGAATTTAAAACAGTTGCTAAAGTTGAAATACATGTGCAATCACATGAATATAAATCATGAACTCAAAACTCGTCTTATATTCATATAAGCTGAAGTATCATAGCTGAATTTAAAACTAGTTTTGTGGCATTAGTTATCTGGGATTTGTTGTTAATGTGTTCTTCTTGATCTTACAGATACAGCTCAAAGTTTACTTCCCTATATGATGAATGTAATGTATAATGATCCTATTATATATATACTAAAAAGCTATATGCTTTTACAAGCTATCTAAGCATACAAGGTACAAGTATTTATTGCATAGATAAAACAAACCCAATAATAACTTTAACGGCTGTTAAGTATAGTCACAAAATCTATTGCAAAACAAGTCCTTTTCTTTAACGGTCGTCGACGGACGTTACATGACTTGACAGAATTTTAACTGTAGCTAATAGTTTAGATTTTATTGCTTCAGGTACAACTATGTATTACGTAGATAAAACATAAACAATAAATAACTTTAACGACCATTAATTGTAGTCACAAAATTTGCTACAAACACATGTTCTTTTCTCTAACGGTCATTGACGGCCATTACATTACTTGACATAACTTTAATTGTAGTTATTAGTATAGCTTGAGGTACAACTATGTATCGCGTAGATAATTACAAAAAACAATAAAAAGCTTTAATGACCGTTAAGTGTAGTCAAAAAATCTGCTGCAAAACAGGTCCTTTTCTCTAATAGCCGTCAACGACCATTACATGATTTTTAATTTAACAAAGTTTACTTACAATATGTTACGCCCGCAACAAAGTGCGGGAAAATTTACTAGTATACTCCTATTTCTTAGGTTTGATGAGCACCATCTATCATACTCTACACTAAAGCCTCAATTTTTCACTTCCATAACTATGTAGATATAAGTTCCATACCCTTATTCCATGGCTTCGGTGATTCTAGAAAGGAACATTTGCCTTGTTACGTCAGTATAGCGTTAAATGTAATATTCAATTGACACTTGTTTATTCACATTTATTTCTAGTCTTCTTGTATACGAGATTTTACCTTGATGCCACTGGCTTAATCTAATTTATTGTTTTTCCTTCAAACGGCTTTAAGACTAGTGCTTAATGCGCTTTTGCAAACACAGGAAGTCCACAATCATTAATTCTTTGATAGGAAATGTTAAGAAACTTGTGGCAAGACTCATTATTTTTATTAGTATATACCTCTTCCAGTACCTCTTTGATTGGGAAGTAAGGAGATATGAGATGAGTAGCTAAAAAACAGGTGCCCAAAACAAGGTTAAGGTTTTAAGGACACTAGAGAAAGAAAAGAGGTTAGGATGAAATGAACTAATCTAGAACCTTTTATTATCTTATGAATACTTTATAAAGTTTATTGGAAGTAAAGATTGAATGTCTGATATGTCATTTAACTAATGCCACATGTGTCTAGTGTGCCTCAGGATGATGTACAGCATGTCAGACCAATTTTCGGAGCTAAAAAGTATGTTGTGTGCTTCATCCAGTTCGAGTGTAACTTCAGGATTTATTATTAGAGATTCTTCTAGTGATGGTACATCAAGCTCCTCTGATGTCACATCCATCGATTCTGATTTAACTTTCCCAGCTCCCACTACTACTCCAGAGACCGTCACACCTCTCACTCCTGCTGATTTCCGGATGATACTTCATGATCTTTCTGTGCCTCAAAAACAACCAGGTCAGTCTAGTTTCTCTTGAAGTTTGTTGTCCGCGCTTAAACATTCATACTTTTCCACTCATTTTGTCAAACTCTCCCAATCATCCCTTGGCTGCGTGTCAGTTTTGTTGAATCAAGAAAAGTTGAAAGAAACTGTATTATATATTTCTTTTTTTCCTCGATGGTTGCTTTGTGCAGGATCTGAAAACTGGGAAAGTGATCGGGAGGGGGCCTTTGATGACTTCTTCTGATGGAACTTGCTTTTTCCAAACTTTTACCCCAATTTTCTTCTTGTTAGATAGTTTGACTGAGTGTGGATTTTGGCATTGACTAGTAGGTATTTCTCTGACTTCCTTATAGTTTGGTTGTCACATTTTACGTTAATTAACTCAAGGCTGCTTCATGTATGTGATTCATGCATAGTTTAACACTGTCCTTATGTTGATATTTCTAATTTGCATGAATTTATGAAATATATCTGCCGTATCATGTGTGCATTTATCAAAGTTCCCCAAATGAGAAGGGACTCGTATACCTAGAGTTTTGTCTGTCAAACATACTACACTTATTAAGGTTATCATATGACCTGGTGTTATAAATCATTGATTTTCATACACGGTGCGCTTATTCTAATAAAAGCATTCATCTAGCTTCTAAGCTATTCTGATTGATATTGAGAGAATATTACATACTTAGTGTATTCAAAGTAAGTGTCTGCTTTAAGTGAAAGTACAAGAACAGGGCCTTCTGCTACTATCTATTTGGTGTTTGAAAATTTTGTTTGTCTTATCTTAATTTCTGTAGTCCTTATCTTGAAATATGATTGTCATTAAAATCCTAGCACCGCGAGAGAAAGATAGATTCCCCCTCCTACACCAGTACCAGTAAAAGGCCTGTGTAAAGCAGCAACACTCTATTCACCTTCATCAGCTCTTCTCTCCCGTTTCTCACCTTTGGTAAGACTTCAATTACCTTGTTCTCATATACCTGAAAGTTTCATACTTCTACAACTCATTTTGTCAGTTATCCCTCTTCAATATTGTGACTCTGTATTCAACACAATACATTGGTGGATGTGGGAGAACGGGAAGTTGTGGATATATGACAGAAGTAAGAAGGGAAGGATTGAAATCACATGTGATGCAAATTGATGATTGTATCGTGGATTATGATATATATATATATAGGATTGGGGTAAAATAAAACAATTATAAACATAAAACATGTAAGACACAATATGAGCTTGACATGTGTCCTTTATTAATTAAATAGACAAAATGGTAGTAATGTTAAATTTTTGTATACCAAATTTACGTTGGTATTTTCCCAAAATATCAGCCCCACTCTCATCCATTTCCCTACTTTCTCTCCTCCAAATAAAAAAACCAATTGCAGACCTTCTCACCCTAACAATTATAATCAACAAGCCAAGAACCATCAAATGAATCATTAACAACCAACTATTGGATATTTAGGAACCGCCCATCATCAAATAAATGGGTGATGGCTGCCAAAGTGGGGGAGTGGGTGGAGGTGCTAGCTAGCGATCTATATCGCCTTAACATTAATTCCCTGTCAAATTAGATTGAGAGTTTTTTTTGGTTAGTCCGTTAGAATTAAGAAGCTTTTGTTAGTGTTAATTATACTTCGTAGTTTTAAAACAGGAATCACACAATCATTTGAATATTACTTTTTGTTACTAATTAGATGGAGTGTCAAAGTACATGATTTAATTCTTCTTCCTATTAGAGTATTTTTGCCCATTTTGTTTATGAACTAAGCTGTATGCTAGTACCTTACTAGCTTTTCATCTTTTTTATAATAATAATATAATAAAAGACCCTGTTTGAATGTTAAAACAAAAAAAGTGTGTATCAGTTAGTTTAGAACATTTTTGACTTTCATTATATAAAACTATTTTACATTAAACTAGTATAGAGTGAGGTTAAATTTATGTATGTGAATGAAAGTTTTTCAACATGCATTACAATTTCTTAATTTAAATCAAAATTTATTATTGTGCATCACATAAAGTTGAGGCAACGTAATTACCAACTTTAAAAGGAAGTTGGTATAAATGTAAATAATGATGCACTGGTGAATAATGATGCACTCGCATTACAAAACTTATGTAAAATGTAAATCATATGATGCACTTGTATTATTAATATTGATCCACTGTGGTTAAATTGATGCACCATGATTCTTCGATGTAGTGGCAATAACCATTTTGAATAAAGTGTTTAGCTCAACCATTGTGCATCGAATTTAATCACACCCGTGCATCGATATTATTAACACAAGGGCATCACTATTAACATTTATATCATATAAGAATATCTATAACATGAGTACATCATTATTACCGAATTAGTTCAGATAAAAAAAATACATTTAATGATGATTCTCATAAGGTTTATAAATTGAAAAAAAAAGCCTTTATATTTTTGTGCATCATAACTGTTTGTTGTGGATGTGTTCATAAAAAGGATTTGGTGTACATTCAAAAATATGGAGATCAAAATGATGCATCATGATATTCTAAATATAATTATGATGCACATGAGTATTAAAATGGTGTACCGTGATTTGTTTAAGCGAATTAGCAATTACGGAGTAATAAACTATATGAATCAGTGTGCATCACAAACTCTAAAAAGAATGTTATATATCAAGATAACATATAACAATTCAAACATTACAAGAGTATACTCTTTTTTTTTAAGAAAAAAAATAAAATAAACCAAGGTGTGAACTCATGATTTTTATTTAATATGATTTATTAATAAAAACTACTCCGTAATATACATTTTTTCAATATATTGCTGAACAAGTAAACTAATAAATTATATAAGAAAGCTAGAAACATGGACGATTGGTTGTTATGAATATCCATGCCACTGAATTTTCAAAAAATCACGTAAATGCCATCATTAAATTTAATTTTTGATCTAATCTTGGATGGAGAATCTAATGGCTAATATGTTGTCTTTTTTGTTTTAGGTTAATAGTTATTTTACAATACCTAACCTCTCTATATATATATATATAGGAGAGAGATCAAATAAGAAGGTGTCTTAAGGAGAGAAGGGAGAGAAGGTCCTATGAACCAATCAGAACGTGACATGTGACTTTTTAAAAAAAAAACGCGGTGACATTTTTGTAAATAATTTGACTTCAAACCAAGCTGACCCAACCCACCCCAAGCTGACCCAACCCCAAGCTGACCCAACCCCAAGCTGACCCAACCCCAAGCTGACCCAAAACCCGAACACAGAACCTGACCCAGACCCCAAGCTGACCCAACCTGACCCAAGCTGACCCAGACCCCAAGCTGACCCAACCTACCCAACCCCAACCTGACCCAGACCCCAACCTGACCCAGACCCCAAGCTGACCCAACCTGACCAGACCCCAAGCTGACCCAACCCTGACCCAACCTGACACAGACCCCAAGCTGACCCAACCTGACCCAGACCCCACGCTGACCCAACCCCAAGCTGACCCAAGCCCACGCTGACCCAACCCCAAGCTGACCCAACCTGACCCTAACCTGACCCAGACCCCAAGCTGACCCAACCCCAAGCTGACCCAACCCCAAGCTGACCCAACCCCAAGCTGACCCAACCTGACCCAGACCCCAACCTGACCCAACCTGACCCAGACCCCAACCTGACCCAGACCCCAAGCTGACCCAACCTGACCAGACCCCAAGCTGACCCAACCCTGACCCAACCTGACCCAACGACCAGACCCCAAGCTGACCCAACCCAGAACCCAAGCTGACCCAAAACCCATAATCTACATTTGTGTAGATTATGTGTAAATTGTGTCAAGCTGACCCAACCTGACCCAACCTGACCCAGACCCCAAGCTGACCCAACCCTGACCCAACCCAGAACCCAAGCTGACCCAACCCAGAACCCAAGCTGACCCAAAACCCGTAATCTACATTTGTGTAACCTGACCCAGACCCCAAGCTGACCCAACCTGACCCAGACCCCAAGCTGACCCAACCTGACCCAGACCCCAAGCTGACCCAACCTGACCCAGACCCCAACCTGACCCAGACCCCAAGCTGACCCAACCTGACCAGACCCCAAGCTGACCCAACCCTGACCCAACCTGACCAGACCCCAAGCTGACCCAACCCTGACCCAACCCCAAGCTGACCCAACCTGACCCAACCTGACCAGACCCCAAGCTGACCCAAGCTGACTGAGAACCCAAGCTGACCAAGCTTCAAAAAAGTTTAATTTATTTACAAAATTGCCACCGCGCTTTTTTTTTATTTTGACACATGTCGCGTTCTGATTGGCCAATAGGACCTTCTCTCCCTTCTCTCCTTAACACACCTTCTTCCAGGATCCTCACCCTATATATATATATATATATATATATATATATCAGAAAGAAATATGCTTTATCTAATAAATTGATGATTGTATCGTGGATTGTGGACATGATTGCTATTTTATAGGAAAAATAGTTTTAAGAAAGAAATATCAAGGCCCGTCTATTTTAGGGTGGAATTTGTTCAAAATACCTATGTTGTAGAGTTTAATATTCAAATCAAAGCTATTACTTCACTTCTCATAGTCCCTTTTTATAGTGTGTCTTCTATAATGAAATACTGTCAAAGCCTATCTTGATATTCATTATGATTTCCTGCCTTCCCTAATACATAATAAACGTGCATATATAATACAATACTAAGGACTGGGCCGAATACAAATGGGCCGTGTATAATGGATTGCTAATACGCCCCCGCAGTTGGAGCGGGAGATCTTCGAACGCTCAAACTGTCTCGAAACTCGGTGAACAAAGGAGAAGGAAGGCCCTTGGTGAAGATATCGGCATACTGATAGCGTGAGGGGACATGAAGAACACGAACATGACCCGCAGCAACCATATCACGAACGAAATGAATGTCAATCTCAATATGCTTTGTCCGCTGGTGCTGAACTGGATTAGTGGACAAATAGACGGCACTAACGTTATCACAATATACCAGTGTAGCAGTATGAATCGGAACATGAAGTTCCCGTAGCAAATTACGGATCCATGATGTTTCAGCGACAGCATTAGCAACACCTCGATATTCGGCCTCGGCACTGGAGCGAGAAATGACCTGCTGACGCTTTGAGGACCAGGTGAGAAGATTATCGCCGAGAAAAACACAATAGCCTGAGGTAGATCTGCGAGTGCTGGGGCATCCAGCCCAATCTGCATCTGAGTAAGCAACGAGCTGAGATGTGGAGGACCGGTAGAGCTGTAAGCCGTGATCCAAAGTGCCCCGGACATAGCGCAAAATGCGCTTAAGAGCAGCAAGGTGAGGGGTCCGTGGGTCATGCATATACAGACAAATCTGCTGAACAGCATAAGACAGGTCCGGTCTAGTGAAAGTAAGATACTGTAAGGCACCTGCAAGACTGCGAAATAAAGTGGGGTCAGTAATAGGGGGCCCGTCCGGACCCAGTTTAGAGGCAGCGTCAACTGGAGTCCGACTGGGTGTGCAGTTGAGCATGTGAGCTCGCTCGAGAATCTCTGTGGCATACTTAGACTGAGATAAAAACAGTCCAGTCTGGCTGCGAGTGGCTGATATGCCCAAAAAATAATTAAGTGGACCTAGATCAGTCATCGCAAACTCGCGATGGAGTGAGGCAATAATGCGCTGAAGTAAGGCAGTTGAGGATGCTGTAAGAATAATGTCATCAACATACAAAAGTAGATAAGCAAGATCGCTGCCGTGCTGATAAACAAATAGGGATGAGTCAGAGCGGCTGCTGGAGAAACCGCTGCGAGTGGCATAAGAGGCAAAGCGCTGAAACCAGGCACGGGGAGCCTGCTTAAGTCCGTAGAGGGACTTCTGCAATAAACAAACATAGTCAGGGTGTTCCGGATCAACAAATCCCGGAGGCTGATGCATATAGACAGTCTCTGTGAGTTGGCCGTGAAGAAATGCGTTCTTTACGTCCAACTGGTGAATAGGCCATGATCGGGTGACTGCAAGACTAAGCACAGTGCGAATAGTGGCCGGCTTTACAACCGGGCTAAAGGTCTCGTCGCAGTCGATACCCTGTTGCTGACTGCGACCGTTGGCAACAAGACGTGCCTTATACCTGCTAAGAGAGCCATCAGCATTAAACTTGTGTTTAAATAACCACATGCAGTTTACTACGTTCACATCTGGCGGTCGGGGAACAGGTTTCCATGTTCCGTTAGAAATAAGAGCAGTATATTCATCTATCATAGCATGTCGCCAGTGGGGGAGGTGAAGAGCATGACGATGTGATCGAGGAATGGGAACAATGGATGGGTTGGGAGGAGTAGAGGTGGCAGCAAGTGCAAATTTAGGATTGGGTTTGGTAATACCGGAACGAGCGCGAGTGACCATGGGATGAGTCGACGGAGGTGAGGCGGGTGTTGACTGGGTCGTAGGAGGTGTAACGTGAACGGTAGATGGTTGGGATGTGGATGCTATTGGGCTGGACTGGTCCGTAACGGCTGGTGGGCTGGTTGTATGAGTAACTGGCTGGGCCGCGGGGTGGACAGTGGCAGCAGGCTGGGTGGTGACAGCGGGGTGGGCGGTGGGAGTGGGCTGGACGGTGGCAGCGGGCTGCGCGGACTGGAATATGGGCCGGTGAAGTGGGCTTGGATAATCGGTGGTGTCCAGGAAGTTATATGTGTTAGAAGGTGGCGGAGGAGAAGTAGCGAATGGATATGTGTGTTCATCAAATGTGACATGCCGAGAGATAATTATCTTTTGAGTGGTGAGGTCAAGACAGCGGTATCCACGGTGGAGAGGTGGGTAGCCGAGAAAGATACACGGGGTGGAGCGGGGTTGGAGTTTATGTTGTGTAAAAAGGTAGGGGTAGCATAGGCATCCGAAAGTACGTAGGTGAGTATATGATGGGTTTTTGTTGAAAAGTTTGGCGTATGGTGTGGCGTTTTGGATGGCAGTAGAAGGTAAAATGTTGAGCAGGTGAACGGCCATATGGAGGGCTTCGACCCAAAAGGTGGATGGTAGGTGTGCATGAAATAGTAAAGTGCGGATTATGTTATTAATTGTACGGATCATGCGTTCGGATTTGCCGTTTTGTTGAGAGGTGTGGGGACAGGAGAAACGAAATTGTATTCCATTTTGATTAAATAATTTGTGAAATTGGTGGTTGTCAAACTCACCGCCATGGTCACATTGAAAAGATTTTATTTCGGTTTTAAATTGTGTTTTGACGAACATGCGAAAATGTAAAAATTTATTAAACACCTCGCTTTTATGATGCAAGGGGTACACCCAAAGGAAATGAGAAAAATGATCCAAGAACAAAACGTAATATTTAAAACCACAAGCACTGGGAACTGGTGATGTCCAAATATCAGAATGCACAATGTCAAAAGCATTCTCAACAGAGGAAATAGAAGTAGTAAAAGGTAAACGAACATGCTTGCCAAGCTGACACGCATGACACACAGGGGTATTACGAAGAGTATTACAAGCAATGGATTTATTTGAAATTAAACTACGCAAAGTATGATTTCCAGGATGACCAAGGCGCTCGTGCCACGTTGATTGATCAGTGGACACAAACGCAGATGGAGATGAGGATGTTGGCGGCACAAAGGGATAGAGATCACCGGAGCTGTTACATCTGAGCAGGAGGTGGCGGGTCCAGAGATCCTTCACAGAAAAGCCAAAAGGATCAAACTCAACTGAACAATTATTATCTCGAGTGAATTTTCGAACAGAAATAAGGTTTTTAATGATATTGGGGGTGACTAGGATATGTTGTAAATGGAAAGGACGGCTAAGGGAAGGCAACATGCTATGGCCGGAAGTGGTAACGGGAATGTTGTTTCCGTTTCCAACAAAAATAGATGAAATATTACTCGTATTTAAATCGGAGTGTAGGATACCTGCGTCCGATGCTAAGTGTGAGGTAGCTCCAGAGTCCATAGTCCAACCCGAATCTCCGTCAGGAAAAGGATTTGGTGTACATTCAAAAATATGGAGATCAAAATGATGCATCATGATATTCTAAATATAATTATGATGCACATGAGTATTAAAATGGTGTACCGTGATTTGTTTAAGCGAATTAGCAATTACGGAGTAATAAACTATATGAATCAGTGTGCATCACAAACTCTAAAAAGAATGTTATATATCAAGATAACATATAACAATTCAAACATTACAAGAGTATACTCTTTTTTTTTAAGAAAAAAAATAAAATAAACCAAGGTGTGAACTCATGATTTTTATTTAATATGATTTATTAATAAAAACTACTCCGTAATATACATTTTTTCAATATATTGCTGAACAAGTAAACTAATAAATTATATAAGAAAGCTAGAAACATGGACGATTGGTTGTTATGAATATCCATGCCACTGAATTTTCAAAAAATCACGTAAATGCCATCATTAAATTTAATTTTTGATCTAATCTTGGATGGAGAATCTAATGGCTAATATGTTGTCTTTTTTGTTTTAGGTTAATAGTTATTTTACAATACCTAACCTCTCTATATATATATATATATATATAGGAGAGAGATCAAATAAGAAGGTGTCTTAAGGAGAGAAGGGAGAGAAGGTCCTATGAACCAATCAGAACGTGACATGTGGCTTTTTAAAAAAAAAACGCGGTGGCATTTTTGTAAATAATTTGACTTCAAACCCAAGCTGACCCAACCCACCCCAAGCTGACCCAACCCCAAGCTGACCCAACCCCCCAAGCTGACCCAACCCCAAGCTGACCCAACCAGAACCCAAGCTGACCCAAGCTGACCAAACCTGACCCAGACCCCAAGCTGACCCAACCTGACCCAACCTGACCAGACCCCAAGCTGACCCAACCCTGACCCAACCTGACCAGACCCCAAGCTGACCCAACCCAGAACCCAAGCTGACCCAACCCAGAACCCAAGCTGACCCAAAACCCGTAATCTACATTTGTGTAACCTGACCCAGACCCCAAGCTGACCCAACCTGACCCAGACCCCAAGCTGACCCAACCTGACCCAGAACCCAAGCTGACCCAAAACCCGTAATCTACATTTGTGTAACCTGACCCAGACCCCAAGCTGACCCAACCTGACCCAGACCCCAAGCTGACCTAACCCTGACCCCTGACCCAAACTCACCCAGACCAAGCTGCCCAACCTGACCCAGACCCCAAGCTGACCCAACCCCAAGCTGACCCAAGCTGACCCAACCTGACC
>CM067171.1:65456916-65566916 GCA_034093135.1 Erigeron breviscapus | reverse complement strand
GGATGTAAAACATTTATTATACATACATAATTACATTTGCATTTATGTTGATTTGAGGCCCCAAAAATCTGGACTGGCACCTTTCGTACAACTTCATTTTCGACTCTAACGATAACGAGTTCTTCATTTTCATGGTTGTCTTTAATTTTATAAAACTTATTTATTACTCGAAATTAGAGCATAATTTAGTTATCGGATAAGGTTTTACCTTTTTGTATATATAATCCGGAGGATGAGTTTCTTTTTTACTGAAATATATAGCCTACACTGAAAACTCTAGAAAATTTTTTACATTAAAAGTGTAAAAATATGGAGTTTGAAAGTATGTACGAAAATATAAGCAAATTGTACACTTTTAAAAAAACGAAAATTAAAAAGTCATCAAAAATATATCGATCGCATCTCTAATGAAAGAGGATGAAACATTAAGACTACGCATATTTTTTCCCTCATCTAACGATGTACGGTTTGTGAGATAATAAAACATTTTGAATGATTTGGATGAATTTTCATTATGTTATTAAGGAGAGAAAAAAGGAAAGAGAATGTGTGGTAAAAAATGGTTTTCGCGTCTTTTTTTTTTTAGAGTTCTAAGATAACCCTATATATATATATATATATATATATATATAACACTATATAGGTTGCACCCTGCATAGATATGAGCCTCAACTTCTCTAGCTTTTCCATATATATTTAACATACAAAGTTACAAACTTTTCTTTGCCTGTTAATTTTTCAAACACTTCTTTCCCTCTTTATCACACACACAAAGATAGACATACTCTCAACTATATCTTCTTTAGTATCAAATGGACGATCAAAAGTTGAAAAGCAAATGGGAAAACAACAGCTTCATCTATGGTAAGGATTATTTGTATGATGGAATTTCATGGCGTCAAAGAAACTTTATGTGCACCTTTTGCAACAAAGAATACAAATCTGCACAAGCTCTTGGTGGTCATATGAATGTTCATAGAAGAGATAGAGCCAGATTAAGATTGTCTTCACCCTCTCTACTTGATCACCCAAACCCTAACCCTAACCCTACTTCTGATTTATTATCATCACCGCGGTCTTCTTTGCAATATTTACCCTACAACACCTTCCATTTCCCCCTTTTATCTCTCTCTAGTACTCCGTCTCCAACCTTAAGCAACGAGGAGAGACAAGAGATTTTCCATGTGCCACATTCGGTTCTAAATTCTCTTGGAGACATGAGAAGGATTACGAGTACTATTGTGGGGTCGTCTCATGTTGCAAATGCTAATGGAGGTTTTAATGGTAATAATGCTATTGATCAAGAGAATGGAAGTAGGCTTTTGAAGAATGGAGAAAGTTTTAGGGTGGAAATGGAGATGGATTTGGTTAAAGATGGAAAGATGGAGAAGGGTTTGGATTTGGAACTTCGACTTGGACGATCCTAGCTGCTAATTAATTCCTATATATGGCATGAATTGAACATTCGGTTTCTAATTCTAGTGTAAACCAATTAACTAATTAGCTTTTAATTAGCTAGCTAAGTTATGATCAAATTAATCTTTTAGGATTTATGCTAAATGTGTTCATGTTCTTGCTTTTAACTATATATATATATTTCAAGATGGCATGATAGATCTTTAATTAGTAACCATGCCTACTATATATGGAGGATGAATAATAAATTTAAGTTTTGGCTTTATAAATAAGGTATTTCTGTCAAATATATCTGAATCTGGAACGGTTGAAACTTGTTGATATTATGAGTAATTTGCAACCAAAACTTCAATCTGTGATCGACTTCCTTAGGTTTTACTCCTTAATTTGGTTAATTAGCTATATTTGCTAGCTATTAAGTAGGTCATTTTATTCTTGTTGAAATAATTAGTGAATTCATGCTTGCTTGTGGTGTATTTCATAGAAATATAAAACTTTTGTAATTTTTCGGGGTTGAAATCAACCGATGAAGAAGATGGCTAGCTAGCTTGGGAAATTTTTCGGGGTTGAACACTAAATATTGTACTCGTAATATTAATTTGTATGTCATGAACATTCGCCAATTATCTTGTTCAAAAAAAGAACAAAAATTTGCAATTTCGGTTGAACCCACTCGACACACATAAGCTAGGTGGTTTCACCTTTAAGTTTATAAACTTGCAAACGCGGTGGTAATTAATAACGAAAATTGTTTGAACTTGGTGATGTATATATATCTCATGTTTAAAAAACTTGGTGATGTAATTAATAACGAAAATCGTTTAAGGAGCTCGGGCTTGAACTTGAGCTCGTTCGAACCTTAGTGTTTAAACTCGAGCTTGGCTCGTGATATATTAAGAAAGCTCGAGCTCGACTCGAGATCGACTCGTTTATCAAAAAAACTAAACAAATTCGAGCTTGGGTCGAGCTCGAGCTCGGTAAGTGATCAAAACTAAGCTCGATTATCAGAGGCTCGCGAAAAAAGCTCGTTTAGGTTCTGCTCGATTAGATTATGAAAGCTCGATTAATATAATAATATGTATATATATTATTATATTATATATATGAAAGCTCGTTTAGGCTCGCGAGCTTAATCGAGTTATGGATTCGAAGTTCGAGCTCGAGCTCGATTAGTAAACGAGTCAACAGTTAAGCTCGAATTCGACTCGAGCTCGTTTAAGCTCGGCTCGAAACGAGCTTTTTACGAATCGAATCCGAATAGTTTGCGAGCAGGCTTGACTCGCTTACACCTCTAGTTATGCGTGAGATCAAATACCGTCTCTGACGGTATATCAGACATGTGAGTTATAGACAGTTTTATGTAAAGAGGTAGCTCGAGAGGATGCTTTCAAAAATGAGGACTACCCGTCTATATATAAAAAGTAAGATCAAACCCTTAACCTTTATTTAGATGAGATACATTACATAAAAGAAAAGAAGGTGGGGGAATGGAATTGCAAGGTGGGTTACGTTTGTTTAAGTCCAAGTATGTTTAATTATACCTCAAAATGGGCTGAGAACTCTTCTTAGTCGACTTGGTGTTCGAAATTAGGGTTTGTGAGTGTTTTGGGTCGTTTGTAGCTCAAAGAGGATGTGCAGGAACTTTTAGTGCAGAACCTGGCGTACCTTACGCCCCTCTTGGCGTAAGGTACGGTGCTCTAGATTTGCATTACGCCAAAACATGTCTGTTTACGCCGAATTACTTGAAACCAGACGCCAAAAATGATAGATGCAGGCCACCGTAAGGTACGGTGCTCTAGATTTGCATTACGCCAAAACATGTCTGTTTACGCCGAATTACTTGAAACCAGACGCCAAAAATGATAGATGCAGGCCACCGTAAGGTACGGTGCTCTAGATTTGCATTACGCCAAAACATGTCTGTTTACGCCGAATTACTTGAAACCAGACGCCAAAAATGATAGATGCAGGCCACCGTAAGGTACGGTGCTCTAGATTTGCATTACGCCAAAACATGTCTGTTTACGCCGAATTACTTGAAACCAGACGCCAAAAATGATAGATGCAGGCCACCGTAAGGTACGGTGCCTAGATTTGCATTACGCCAAAACATGTCTGTTTACGCCGAATTACTTGAAACCAGACGCCAAAAATGATAGATGCAGGCCACCGTAAGGTACGGTGCCTAGATTTGCATTACGCCAAAACATGTCTGTTTACGCCGAATTACTTGAAACCAGACGCCAAAAATGATAGATGCAGGCCACCGTAAGGTACGGTGCCAAGATTTGCATTACGCCAAAACATGTCTGTTTACGCCGAATTACTTGAAACCAGACGCCAAAAATGATAGATGCAGGCCACCGTAAGGTACGGTGCTCTAGATTTGCATTACGCCAAAACATGTCTGTTTACGCCGAATTACTTGAAACCAGACGCCAAAAATGATAGATGCAGGCCACCGTAAGGTACGGTGCTCTAGATTTGCATTACGCCAAAACATGTCTGTTTACGCCGAATTACTTGAAACCAGACGCCAAAAATGATAGATGCAGGCCACCGTAAGGTACGGTGCTCTAGATTTGCATTACGCCAAAACATGTCTGTTTACGCCGAATTACTTGAAACCAGACGCCAAAAATGATAGATGCAGGCCACCGTAAGGTACGGTGCTCTAGATTTGCATTACGCCAAAACATGTCTGTTTACGCCGAATTACTTGAAACCAGACGCCAAAAATGATAGATGCAGGCCACCGTAAGGTACGGTGCTCTAGATTTGCATTACGCCAAAACATGTCTGTTTACGCCGAATTACTTGAAACCAGACGCCAAAAATGATAGATGCAGGCCACCGTAAGGTACGGTGCTCTAGATTTGCATTACGCCAAAACATGTCTGTTTACGCCGAATTACTTGAAACCAGACGCCAAAAATGATAGATGCAGGCCACCGTAAGGTACGGTGCTCTAGATTTGCATTACGCCAAAACATGTCTGTTTACGCCGAATTACTTGAAACCAGACGCCAAAAATGATAGATGCAGGCCACCGTAAGGTACGGTGCCTAGATTTGCATTACGCCAAAACATGTCTGTTTACGCCGAATTACTTGAAACCAGACGCCAAAAATGATAGATGCAGGCCACCGTAAGGTACGGTGCCAAGATTTGCATTACGCCAAAACATGTCTGTTTACGCCGAATTACTTGAAACCAGACGCCAAAAATGATAGATGCAGGACACCGTAAGGTACGGTGCCAAGATTTGCATTACGCCAAAACATGTCTGTTTACGCCGAATTACTTGAAACCAGACGCCAAAAATGATAGATGCAGGCCACCGTAAGGTACGGTGCTCTAGATTTGCATTACGCCAAAACATGTCTGTTTACGCCGAATTACTTGAAACCAGACGCCAAAAATGATAGATGCAGGCCACCGTAAGGTACGGTGCCTAATTGCATTACGCCAAAACATGTCTGTTTACGCCAATTCATTATCTCTATACATACATGATATAGTGATATAAAGAAAGCGTCTATATATATAGGATCCTAGCTAGGGGGTATAGAGGGGTCCCTACAACAGGTGAAATCAAAAGGTATGAAAGTATGGGGTTTTGTGAAGTTGAGAAAAGGTTGACAAATGTGGATTTTTTTAGTGTAAAGACAATTGAGTAAGTATGGGATAAAGGGGATTTTGTTTAGTTATGTAACAACCGTGAGTTTTGACCCGTTGACTATTTGTACAATTTGACTAACAATTTAGTTAGTAATATAATTTGAAGGCATTTGTGTGTATTGTGTTAAATCGAGGAGAATTGGTCATTTAATTTAGTCATACGATGATAGTCGGTGTTATTGATGTAGAAGTGTGAAACGGGTTATCCGTGGATTCGACCCGTGACCCACCCAACTACACCTTATCCCTACCTTTCTTTCTTTCTCTCCCACTCACTCCTTATCTCTTTCTTTTCTTTCATTAGTTCAAGAACAACATACCACCATTACCATCTCATTTTCTTATTTCTTCTTCTAATTTCCGGATTTGAGCTTGGGTAATAATTAAAGTGTTAGTAAATCATTTCATAATAATAATCATCTTTGAAACTTCAAGATATTTGGGTATATCCAAGTGTTCATCCTTCCTTTTTGCTCCAAAACCGGAATTTGACTTCGGAAGAGATTTTGGTAAGTAAAACTTGTCTCCTAATTTTCATTTTAAGTTTATAAACATGCGCCTATGTTGTGTCAAATGTTTTTGGGTCCCAAATCAGGTCAAAAGCCAATTTAGGGTTTCTAGTTCTTGAAATGGGTCAAACCGAATTAGTGCATTTAAATGATGTTTTGGAATGGAATTGCAAGGTGGGTTACGTTTGTTTAAGTCCAAGTATGTTTAATTATACCTCAAAATGGGCTGAGAACTCTTCTTAGTCGACTTGGTGTTCGAAATTAGGGTTTGTGAGTGTTTTGGGTCGTTTGTAGCTCAAAGAGGATGTGCAGGAACTTTTAGTGCAGAACCTGGCGTACCTTACGCCCCTCTTGGCGTAAGGTACGGTGCTCTAGATTTGCATTACGCCAAAACATGTCTGTTTACGCCGAATTACTTGAAACCAGACGCCAAAAATGATAGATGCAGGCCACCGTAAGGTACGGTGCTCTAGATTTGCATTACGCCAAAACATGTCTGTTTACGCCGAATTACTTGAAACCAGACGCCAAAAATGATAGATGCAGGCCACCGTAAGGTACGGTGCTCAAGATTTGCATTACGCCAAAACATGTCTGTTTACGCCGAATTACTTGAAACCAGACGCCAAAAATGATAGATGCAGGCCACCGTAAGGTACGGTGCCTAGATTTGCATTACGCCAAAACATGTCTGTTTACGCCGAATTACTTGAAACCAGACGCCAAAAATGATAGATGCAGGCCACCGTAAGGTACGGTGCTCTAGATTTGCATTACGCCAAAACATGTCTGTTTACGCCGAATTACTTGAAACCAGACGCCAAAAATGATAGATGCAGGCCACCGTAAGGTACGGTGCTCTAGATTTGCATTACGCCAAAACATGTCTGTTTACGCCGAATTACTTGAAACCAGACGCCAAAAATGATAGATGCAGGCCACCGTAAGGTACGGTGCTCTAGATTTGCATTACGCCAAAACATGTCTGTTTACGCCGAATTACTTGAAACCAGACGCCAAAAATGATAGATGCAGGCCACCGTAAGGTACGGTGCTCTAGATTTGCATTACGCCAAAACATGTCTGTTTACGCCGAATTACTTGAAACCAGACGCCAAAAATGATAGATGCAGGCCACCGTAAGGTACGGTGCTCTAGATTTGCATTACGCCAAAACATGTCTGTTTACGCCGAATTACTTGAAACCAGACGCCAAAAATGATAGATGCAGGCCACCGTAAGGTACGGTGCTCTAGATTTGCATTACGCCAAAACATGTCTGTTTACGCCGAATTACTTGAAACCAGACGCCAAAAATGATAGATGCAGGCCACCGTAAGGTACGGTGCTCTAGATTTGCATTACGCCAAAACATGTCTGTTTACGCCGAATTACTTGAAACCAGACGCCAAAAATGATAGATGCAGGCCACCGTAAGGTACGGTGCTCAAGATTTGCATTACGCCAAAACATGTCTGTTTACGCCGAATTACTTGAAACCAGACGCCAAAAATGATAGATGCAGGCCACCGTAAGGTACGGTGCCTAGATTTGCATTACGCCAAAACATGTCTGTTTACGCCGAATTACTTGAAACCAGACGCCAAAAATGATAGATGCAGGCCACCGTAAGGTACGGTGCCAAGCACCGTAGGTTACGTGCAATTGAGTACAATGAGGTACATTACGTGCAATTGAGTACAATGAGGTACATTACGTGCAATTGAGTACAATGAGGTACAATACGTGCAATTGAGTACAATGGGGTACATTACGTGCAATTGAGTACAATGAAGTACATTACGTGCAATTGAGTACAATGAGGTACAATACGTGCAATTGAGTACAATGAGGTACAATACGTGCAATTGAGTACAATGGGGTACATTACGTGCAATTGAGTACAATGAGGTACAATACGTGCAATTGAATACAATGAGGTACATTACGTGCAATTGAGTACAAGGAGGTACATTACGTGCAATTGAATACAATGACGTACATTACGTGCAATTGAGTACAATGGGGTACATTACGTGCAATTGAGTACAATGAGGTACAATACGTGCAATTGAGTACAATGGGGTACATTACGTGCAATTGAGTACAATGGGGTACATTACGTGCAATTGAGTACAATGAGGTACATTACGTGCAATTGAGTACAATGAGGTACAATACGTGCAATTGAATACAATGACGTACATTACGTGCAATTGAGTACAATGGGGTACATTACGTGCAATTGAGTACAATGAGGTACAATACGTGCAATTGAGTACAATGAGGTACAATACGTGCAATTGAATACAATGGGGTACATTACGTGCAATTGAGTACAATGAGGTACAATACGTGCAATTGAGTACAATGAGGTACATTACGTGCAATTGAGTACAATGAGGTACAATACGTGCAATTGAGTACAATGAGGTACATTACGTGCAATTGAGTACAATGGGGTACATTACGTGCAATTGAGTACAATGGGGTACATTACGTGCAATTGAGTACAATGAGGTACATTACGTGCAATTGAATACAATGAAGTACATTACGTGCAATTGAGTACAATGAGGTACATTACGTGCAATTGAGTACAATGAGGTACATTACGTGCAATTGAATACAATGAAGTACATTACGTGCAATTGAGTACAATGAAGTACATTACGTGCAATTGAGTACAATGAGGTACATTACGTGCAATTGAATACAATGAAGTACATTACGTGCAATTGAGTACAATGAGGTACATTACGTGCAATTGAATACAATGAGGTACATTACGTGCAATTGAGTACAATGAGGTACATTACGTGCAATTGAGTACAATGAGGTACAATACGTGCAATTGAGTACAATGAGGTACATTACGTGCAATTGAATACAATGAGGTACATTACGTGCAATTGAGTACAATGAGGTACATTACGTGCAATTGAGTACAATGAGGTACAATACGTGCAATTGAGTACAATGGGGTACATTACGTGCAATTGAGTACAATGGGGTACATTACGTGCAATTGAGTACAATGAGGTACATTACGTGCAATTGAGTACAATGAGGTACATTACGTGCAATTGAGTACAATGGGGTACATTACGTGCAATTGAGTACAATGAGGTACATTACGTGCAATTGAGTACAATGGGGTACATTACGTGCAATTGAGTACAATGAGGTACAATACGTGCAATTGAGTACAATGAGGTACATTACGTGCAATTGAGTACAATGAGGTACATTACGTGCAATTGAATACAATGAGGTACATTACGTGCAATTGAGTACAATGAGGTACATTACGTGCAATTGAGTACAATGAGGTACATTACGTGCAATTGAGTACAATGAGGTACATTACGTGCAATTGAGTACAATGAGGTACATTACGTGCAATTGAGTACAATGAAGTACATTACGTGCAATTGAGTACAATGAGGTACATTACGTGCAATTGAGTACAATGAGGTACATTACGTGCAATTGAATACAATGAAGTACATTACGTGCAATTGAGTACAATGAGGTACATTACGTGCAATTGAGTACAATGAGGTACATTACGTGCAATTGAATACAATGAAGTACATTACGTGCAATTGAGTACAATGAGTACATTACGTGCAATTGAGTACAATGAGGTACATTACGTGCAATTGAATACAATGAGGTACATTACGTGCAATTGAGTACAATGGGGTACATTACGTGCAATTGAGTACAATGGAGGTACATTACGTGCAATTGAATACAATGACGTACATTACGTGCAATTGATACAATGAAGTACATTACGTGCAATTGAGTACAATGAGGTACATTACGTGCAATTGAGTACAATGAGGTACATTACGTGCAATTGAATACAATGAGGTACATTACGTGCAATTGAGTACAATGGGGTACATTACGTGCAATTGAGTACAATGAGGTACATTACGTGCAATTGAATACAATGAGGTACAATACGTGCAATTGAGTACAATGAGGTACATTACGTGCAATTGAGTACAATGAGGTACAATACGTGCAATTGAGTACAATGAGGTACAATACGTGCAATTGAGTACAATGAGGTACAATACGTGCAATTGAGTACAATGAGGTACATTACGTGCAATTGAATACAATGAGGTACATTACGTGCAATTGAATACAATGAAGTACATTACGTGCAATTGAGTACAATGAGGTACATTACGTGCAATTGAGTACAATGAGGTACATTACGTGCAATTGAGTACAATGAGGTACAATACGTGCAATTGAGTACAATGAGGTACAATACGTGCAATTGAGTACAATGAGGTACATTACGTGCAATTGAGTACAATGAGGTACAATACGTGCAATTGAGTACAATGAGGTACAATACGTGCAATTGAGTACAATGGGGTACATTACGTGCAATTGAGTACAATGAGGTACAATACGTGCAATTGAGTACAATGGGGTACATTACGTGCAATTGAGTACAATGGGGTACATTACGTGCAATTGAGTACAATGAGGTACATTACGTGCAATTGAGTACAATGGGGTACATTACGTGCAATTGAGTACAATGGGGTACATTACGTGCAATTGAGTACAATGAGGTACATTACGTGCAATTGAATACAATGAGGTACATTACGTGCAATTGAATACAATGAGGTACATTACGTGCAATTGAATACAATGAAGTACATTACGTGCAATTGAATACAATGAAGTACATTACGTGCAATTGAGTACAATGAGGTACATTACGTTCAAGTGAATCCAAGATGTGTTGGTTGATTGATGCTTGTGCTAGAGTTTGGGGCTTGGACTTACATGGATCCAGGATTCATTTGCCCTTTTTGCATTTTGTACTTGCTTTGTTGTTGGATTCACCGAATCCCCTTTATTTCATATAGATGATATTCTACGATAATCCCATGCATACGCTATATCTTTTCGGTAGTATTTCGAGCCTAGCTCGGGGTGTTACAGAATGGTGGCCCATGCTTGGTCGTAGAGAATTAGGCGGTTTGACCTAGACTACGGCTTAAGTAAAAACTCTTCATGTAGAATGCATGGTTAGGAATTTTGAATGCAATGTGAATTGTATGAACCTTGTAAGTGTACACTAAGAGTTCGTAGGCAGGATCGTTATACACAATGATATGAGTAGAATTGGACAATGTGTTGTTGTGTGATGGTCAAGTGCATGAGGTCAATGTGGTTATTTGAAGTCAATGAGGTCATGTGCATATTGTTGGATTGTTGTTATTGATTGGTGCTAATTGATGATTTAGGGCAAAATGAAGTTATGGTGTTAACTTGATGTAACATTGTAGCAACCATAAAAGAGCCCGATCAACTATTTTATGGTTACTCGGTGTTATAACAAGTTAATGACATCACGGATTGCACGCGCTTGGCTTAGGGTATAATAAGGAACCGACATGCTTTATGGAAGTTGATTGGGTGGAGGGTTAGCCGCTGGTACACCCTGTACACAAACCCGGTCAATAACTAGAAAGCATGTCGAATTCGGATTATACTTTGAACCATTCGTGTTAGTTACTCAGATTGTATAATGTGGTGAATATGAGTACTTGATTTTGATGGTGGACAATCATTGTAAACTGGACATGAGAACATGATAGATAATGATTACTTGAGAACTTTGATATATTGTCCTTAGCGTAGGGATATGAAACACGTATGATATGTTGGTATGATAACATGATATATGATAGTTACTTGAGAACATTTATATGTTGGCCTTAGTGTAAAGACATTGAACATGTGTAGTGTGTCAACATTAAAGCACTAACTACTAGTGCGACTAACACGAGAGCAATTGTGAGACTACTCCCCGGGTCATAAACTCTAGGGCTATTACTATGGTTGGAGATTTGATGATGGAATGACATGTTGTTTCGTATGATTGAGTAAAATATATGTTATGCATGCGCGGGTTTGTTAATCGGTAAGTACTTGCAAGAATGAATTGGTGTACTAGTTTGCTAGTCTTAGCATGTATAAATTAGGTTGTTAAGCTAATTTGTGTACATGAGATAAGAGAATACGGTGATGCATGTATAAACATTTACTAGATGGACAATTCTATGAATAAGAGTGGTAGGCATCTTTAATAATCCGAGTATGCCCAAAATCTTACTGCTTAACTTGCTTATAAGAACGAATCGGTAATGACTGATAATTCACGCATAGTTGTACTTAACGTATGAAAAACCGTATGTATGACTCGGTATGCAGAAATAGTTGATAGAACATGCAAAACCTTACCCCCCCTAACTTGGTTGCATGGATGAATAGTTAGGATATGCGGTAGAGTAAATGTGGCTTCCATGATATCCTAATTGTTGAATATGCTTGAAATTTCGTTGCTCAACTAAATTGGTGAACTAAATCGTTAGGACATGATAATACATGTGTCAAGGTAATTTGGAACCTTAGGCAATTGTGTGTATAAGTTGCCATGCTAGCCTATTTGCTTTAATATCTCAGCATCCTGTTGCCTAACTGCTTATTGAATACATAGTTAAAAATTGAAGACGCATGCATAGATATAAATGGTCACGTGAGCAATTGTATGTGTGACTGGTACGACCATTATAAATTACTCGACTAAGTTATTTTTAATATATGATTTACTCAGTAACATGGAGATTATAAGTATAGTAGTAATATGATGATGAGAACTTCGTTGTATTATACGCCCCTAAGATTGAACCTTAGGACAATGCTTGAGTAACTAAAGTGGCATAACAATGGATGAATAACGATGGAAACAACCGCGATGCCATTAATGAGAATGACAACGAGTACATAACGATTTATTTTGAGCATCTATACCACTACAAACTTTACTATGCGTGAGAAGGAACGACCTTGGTTAGGCTAACCATAGATTTGAGCACAAAAAAAAAAACTTAAAAGTCTACCCAACATGTAAAATGTGCGCAAAACACGAACGTCGCAGGAATGGAGTTGAGGTGCAAAACAATATTGGGTGGTATATATACACGTACACGATTGGTAAGGGTTGATCTAATTGGACGCCTAGCTTAAGGCGCAACCGAGAGATCCTAAACAATGGGAACGATGAGCCAATTGAGTGCCATTGTACGAGTCACACGTGAGATGTAAGAAGCTTAAATCCTTATAGTGTGCGATTCTCAAATCTCTCGACCTTAAATGAATTTCTAGATCGTTGTCTATCACGCGAATGAGGCGCCGTCAGGATTGGATGTCGTGGACATGAACCCTCCCATTGACAGATGGAAGACCGGAATTGAGAGCAAACGATTGACTCCAGTGAATGAGCCGCCAACCAATGGGTGCAATACGTCACGAGTGCGCTGGCTAAAAGTCAAATTGTCATAATAAGTGATTACCTGTCTACAACTAATTGAACCTAATATTAATCCGAGTGGGAAGGACTTAACTGCGATAAGACTGATTGAATAGGACGAATACTTGCAGATGACATAAGAGTCGTTCGAGAAAACGGGAACAAATTGCAATGAACTTCATCAGAATTTACCGAAGGCAAGCAAGGGTCATGATACTATTTGCGTGATTACGGATCGGTTGAAGAAGTCGGCTCATTCCTTAGCCATTCGCGAGACCGATAAATTTGACACCATGGCGCATTTGTACATTGGAGAAGTGGTGACTGAGTAAGGAATTACGGGTTCTATCGTCATCGATGGAAATGCCCAATTCAACTCAAATTTTTGGAAAGCCTCTCAACGAGCCAGGGGTACTCAGCTTGACATGAGTACGGTGTTTCATCCTCAAACAAATGAACAAAAGGAAAGGATCATGCAAACGTTTGAAGATATGTTGAGAGCTTGTGCGATAGATTTTGGTGGCAAGTGAGAAGAGTATTTACCGTTGGTTGAGTTGTATAACGATAGTAACATGCGGGTATTCAGATGGCTCCCTTTTAGGGCACTTCATGGTAGGAAGTGTCGCCCTCCGCTCATTTGAGCAAAGATTGGCGAGAACCAACTTATGGGACAAGAATTTTAGTTGGAACGATAAAGGTGACTTCTCAAATCAAGGAGAGATTTCAACTAACTCGTGAACGACAAAAGTAGTACGCCGATGTGAAGCATCAAACAGTGGAGTTCAATATTGGCGGTCATGTGCTCCGTAAGTTCTCCCTTGGAAGGGCGTTGTACGTTTTGTGGAGCCGGGCAAGCTTGAGCCAAGATACATTGGACCTTTCGAAATCATTGAACGTGTTGGCAAGTGTCACATCGATCGAAGCCCCCACTAGAACTTAGTGGCGTGATGAGGTATTCCACATTTGCAATCTACATGATTGATGGACATATCCTGTCCTTTATATGTCTATGAACGAGATTCAAGTGGGCCAAAAAGCTCAATTTTGTTGAAGAGCCGGTAGAGATTTTAGACCGGAGGACCAAGAGGCTAAAGAAACGAACATCACACGATTGTCAAAGTTGGATGGAGTGCAAGACGTGAAACCGAGTTCATTTGCGAGTAAGAGGGCCATATGAGATCTAAGTAACCACATTTGTTCATTAACTAGGGTTTTGTCGAATTTCGGGACGAAATTCCTTTAACGGGGGAATGATGTAACAACCGTGACTTTTGACCCGTTGACTATTTGTGCAATTTGACTAACAATTTAGTTAGTAATATAATTTGAAGGCATTTGTGTGTATTGTGTTAAATCGAGGACAATTGGTCATTTAATTTAGTCATACGATGATAGTCGGTGTTATTGATGTAGAAGTGTGAAACGGGTTATCCGTGGATTCGACCCGTGACCCACCCAACTAAACCTTATCCCTACCTTTCTTTCTTTCTCTCCCACTCACTCCTTATCTCTTTCTTCTCTTTCATTAGTTCAAGAACAACATACCACCATTACCATCTCATTTTCTTATTTCTTCTTCTAATTTCCGGATTTGAGCTTGGGTAATAATTAAAGTGTTAGTAAATCATTTCATAATAATAATCATCTTTGAAACTTCAAGATATTTGGGTATATCCAAGTGTTCATCCTTCCTTTTTGCTCCAAAACCGGAATTTGACTTCGGAAGAGATTTTGGTAAGTAAAACTTGTCTCCTAATTTTCATTTTAAGTTTATAAACATGCGCCTATGTTGTGTCAAATGTTTTTGGGTCCCAAATCAGGTCAAAAGCCAATTTAGGGTTTCTAGTTCTTGAAATGGGTCAAACCGAATTAGTGCATTTAAATGATGTTTTGGAATGGAATTGCAAGGTGGGTTACGTTTGTTTAAGTCCAAGTATGTTTAATTATACCTCAAAATGGGCTGAGAACTCTTCTTAGTCGACTTGGTGTTCGAAATTAGGGTTTGTGAGTGTTTTGGGTCGTTTGTAGCTCAAAGAGGATGTGCAGGAACTTTTAGTGCAGAACCTGGCGTACCTTACGCCCCTCTTGGCGTAAGGTACGGTGCTCTAGATTTGCATTACGCCAAAACATGTCTGTTTACGCCGAATTACTTGAAACCAGACGCCAAAAATGATAGATGCAGGCCACCGTAAGGTACGGTGCTCTAGATTTGCATTACGCCAAAACATGTCTGTTTACGCCGAATTACTTGAAACCAGACGCCAAAAATGATAGATGCAGGCCACCGTAAGGTACGGTGCCAAGCACCGTAGGTTACGCCAACACTCGACCAACCACCGTAGCTTACGCCGCAATATGCCGTCCCTTACGCCAAGCCAAACTTAGCCACCGTAGCTTACGCTACAATATGCCGTCCCTTACGCCAAGCCAAACTTAGCCACCGTAGCTTACGCCGCAATATGCCGTCCCTTACGCCAAGCCAAACTTAGCCACCGTAGCTTACGCCGCAATATGCCGTCCCTTACGCCAAGCCAAACTTAGCCACCGTAGCTTACGCCGCAATATGCCGTCCCTTACGCCAAGCCAAACTTACCACCGTAGCTTACGCCGCAATATGCCGTCCCTTACGCCAAGCCAAACTTAGCCACCGTAGCTTACGCCGCAATATGCCGTCCCTTACGCCAAGCCAAACTTAGCCACCGTAGCTTACGCCGCAATATGCCGTCCCTTACGCCAAGCCAAACTTAGCCACCGTAGCTTACGCCGCAATATGCCGTCCCTTACGCCAAGCCAAACTTAGCCACCGTAGCTTACGCCGCAATATGCCGTCCCTTACGCCAAGCCAAACTTACCACCGTAGCTTACGCCGCAATATGCCGTCCCTTACGCCAAGCCAAACTTAGCCACCGTAGCTTACGCCGCAATATGCCGTCCCTTACGCCAAGCCAAACTTAGCCACCGTAGCTTACGCCGCAATATGCCGTCCCTTACGCCAAGCCAAACTTAGCCACCGTAGCTTACGCCGCAATATGCCGTCCCTTACGCCAAGCCAAACTTAGCCACCGTAGCTTACGCCGCAATATGCCGTCCCTTACGCCAAGCCAAACTTACCACCGTAGCTTACGCCGCAATATGCCGTCCCTTACGCCAAGCCAAACTTAGCCACCGTAGCTTACGCCGCAATATGCCGTCCCTTACGCCAAGCCAAACTTAGCCACCGTAGCTTACGCCGCAATATGCCGTCCCTTACGCCAAGCCAAACTTAACCACCGTAGCTTACGCCGCAATATGCCGTCCCTTACGCCAAGCCAAACTTAGCCACCGTAGCTTACGCTACATGTGGCCGTAACCTACGCCGGTCTACTTCTTCAATTTTTCCAGAATTCTAGATTGACTTCCATAGCACTTGGATCGAGTCGGACGTTCTTTTAAACTCTTAGTTGACTTCCCTAATGAAGTATACGAGCCCCGGGAACCCCATAATGCCATGAGCCACTGTGAAACCCTAACTAGGGTTTTGAACAAAGATGATAACATGAATATTGTTTATGTTAATGGCATTGAAATACTAGGCGACGGTTAAACGATCTTAATTGGCTCTAAACTAGCACTCGACCCATATAACGATGAAATCGAGTCTCGGGAATCAATTAAAGCTGTGAAACACTTATAGAAACCTAATTAGGGTTTTGACACGAACTAATAACGTACATAATATATATATCTATATATATGCGTATTGATGAATATGTATATTAAAATTATAGGTCGTGGACACGTGGAGGTCATTGAACGATTGTAATTTCATCCTAACTCGATCTTAACTTCATTTGCCGGTCAAGGTGAGTTTCGTAGCTCCCTACTCAATCGAGATTCGGGCTGAAAAGTGTACAACTGTTGTGTGCTTACTTGACGATTGTGTATTTATATGTTTGCCTTGGTTTATGACATAGTTCAATTGTGCATACGTTTGATTTCTTGATTGATGACATGACTTGATTGTGCATATGTTTGAGTGTCTTGGGTGATGACATTGTTTATTTGATGGACTTGATGACGTGCAAATACGTGATTGTTATATGACTAATGTATGTGCGTGTTGGTTGATTATTAGGTTAGTTGTGTATATATGGAAGACGGTAATACCTTTGAAAGGTTGGAGATGTGGTGGGAAGGCTGCGGGTGACCCTATATATAAGCATCAAAGGCCTTTCAAATGTAGTATCGTACGAAGTATATACACATGGTGTTTTGTTTCTGTGGGGACATTGATGGTCATGGATGAACAACCTACGTGCAATTGAATACAATGAAGTATATTACGTGCAATTGAGTACAATGAGGTACATTACGTGCAATTGAGTACAATGGGGTACATTACGTGCAATTGAGTACAATGAGGTACAATACGTGCAATTGAGTACAATGAGGTACAATACGTGCAATTGAGTACAATGAGGTACAATACGTGCAATTGAGTACAATGGGGTACATTACGTGCAATTGAGTACAATGAGGTACAATACGTGCAATTGAGTACAATGGGGTACATTACGTGCAATTGAGTACAATGAGGTACATTACGTGCAATTGAGTACAAGGAGGTACATTACGTGCAATTGAATACAATGACGTACATTACGTGCAATTGAGTACAATGGGGTACATTACGTGCAATTGAGTACAATGAGGTACATTACGTGCAATTGAGTACAATGAGGTACAATACGTGCAATTGAGTACAATGGGGTACATTACGTGCAATTGAGTACAATGAGGTACATTACGTGCAATTGAGTACAATGAGGTACATTACGTGCAATTGAATACAATGAAGTACATTACGTGCAATTAAGTACAATGAAGTACATTACGTGCAATTGAGTACAATGAAGTACATTACGTGCAATTGAGTACAATGAGGTACATTACGTGCAATTGAGTACAATGAGGTACATTACGTGCAATTGAGTACAATGGGGTACATTACGTGCAATTGAGTACAATGAGGTACAATACGTGCAATTGAGTACAATGAGGTACAATACGTGCAATTGAATACAATGGGGTACATTACGTGCAATTGAGTACAATGAGGTACAATACGTGCAATTGAGTACAATGAGGTACAATACGTGCAATTGAGTACAATGGGGTACATTACGTGCAATTGAATACAATGACGTACATTACGTGCAATTGAGTACAATGGGGTACATTACGTGCAATTGAGTACAATGGGGTACATTACGTGCAATTGAGTACAATGGGGTACATTACGTGCAATTGAGTACAATGAGGTACATTACGTGCAATTGAATACAATGAAGTACATTACGTGCAATTGAGTACAATGGGGTACATTACGTGCAATTGAGTACAATGGGGTACATTACGTGCAATTGAGTACAATGAGGTACATTACGTGCAATTGAATACAATGAAGTACATTACGTGCAATTGAGTACAATGGGGTACATTACGTGCAATTGAGTACAAGGAGGTACATTACGTGCAATTGAATACAATGACGTACATTACGTGCAATTGAGTACAATGGGGTACATTACGTGCAATTGAGTACAATGAGGTACATTACGTGCAATTGAATACAATGACGTACATTACGTGCAATTGAGTACAATGGGGTACATTACGTGCAATTGAGTACAATGAGGTACATTACGTGCAATTGAGTACAATGGGGTACATTACGTGCAATTGAGTACAATGAGGTACATTACGTGCAATTGAATACAATGAGGTACATTACGTGCAATTGAATACAATGAAGTACATTACGTGCAATTGAGTACAATGGAGTACATTACGTGCAATTGAGTACAATGAAGTACATTACGTGCAATTGAATACAATGAAGTACATTACGTGCAATTGAGTACAATGAAGTACATTACGTGCAATTGAGTACAATGAGGTACATTACGTGCAATTGAGTACAAGGAGGTACATTACGTGCAATTGAATACAATGACGTACATTACGTGCAATTGAGTACAATGGGGTACATTACGTGCAATTGAGTACAATGAGGTACATTACGTGCAATTGAATACAATGAGGTACATTACGTGCAATTGAATACAATGAAGTACATTACGTGCAATTGAGTACAATGAGGTACATTACGTGCAATTGAGTACAATGAGGTACATTACGTGCAATTGAGTACAATGAGGTACATTACGTGCAATTGAGTACAATGAGGTACATTACGTGCAATTGAATACAATGAAGTACATTACGTGCAATTGAGTACAATGAGGTACATTACGTGCAATTGAGTACAATGGGGTACATTACGTGCAATTGAGTACAATGAGGTACAATACGTGCAATTGAGTACAATGAGGTACAATACGTGCAATTGAATACAATGGGGTACATTACGTGCAATTGAGTACAATGAGGTACATTACGTGCAATTGATACCGAATCCCCTTTATTTCATATAGATGATATTCTACGATAATCCCATGCATACGCTACATCTTTTCGGTAGTATTTCGAGCCTAGCTCGGGGTGTTACAAGTTAGATGTCATCACTCACCACCATCTCATCTCCCTAAATTATTGGAAGCTAGATTAGATACACATCCTTTTCTTTATAAACTTCACTAGCTAGGGAATTGAAAGAAATTAACCATTCAAATGTATACATAGAAAGAAACGCGAATTGATTAGTGATTACGTAATTAATCTTTCATGAAGATACACTTACACTAGTACTTATAATAATTGGAAGTGCGTTCTAAGCTTTTAAAGGGTAATCGAAAGTATTTTTTTATAAGCACTTATATCCTTTAGATAAAAAACCCCAGCAAATTTAGATAAGTGGTGAACACTCTTGTCTCTGAAAACAAAGGTCAAGGGTTATATTCACATGTCTTGTAAGGCTGGAGGTCCCATTCTATCTTAGATGCTACCTGAAAGCAGTCTCTCTACAACTTCGTGGTAGGGGTAAGACTGTCTACATCTTAACCTCCCTATACACCTTCTAGATATTGGAACCCAAAACCCGTAGAAGATGATGTTTACTTAATTACTTACTTACTTTCTATCCTATAGATTAAATAGACATATTATCAGTTAAAAAAATAAAAAATTAACCAACATACAAGTTACAATTAACTGATTCAAACACATTTGAACATCTAAAATTTCTATCATTTGCATTTATGATTCACATAAAAATGATACCGTTAAATTGAATTAACGAGCTATTAAATTTTTATACCCTTCCGTCCATATGAAGAGGTACTATATATCATACATGTAAATATTGATATGCTTCTAGATAAACACATTCAATGATGAATGTTGGATGCGAATGTGTATACTCACTTATAAAATGCAGTTTGTATTATCAGTTTGTAAACTATATCAGACGATTAATTCATGCCCATGTCTGAAACGGTACATTGTTGAGCTGAGGGTTATGGCATGTATGACAGGCGGATGTAGAAATTGAATATATAGGGGGCAAAAAAAATTTCCATGGCGACCAAATAGCAAAAGTACACCGGCATAATATCAAGTAGACAAATTAGTTATTAATTGGAAAAAATAGTCGCGAAACGACTACTCCAAAAATGCAGCAAAAGTGCAACAAAAACAAGACTCAGTCCCTACATGTGAAGTATGGAGAGCTTAATCGTAAACAATCTATTTCATCTTGATATCATTAGTACATTACACATAAAAAAACCCTAAGACAATAAGTTATCAATAATTAAAGAATTTTGAACTACATAAGAAATATAGTAAATCTTTTATTTTTAACGAACTCATAATTTCAAATGTTAGCAAAATTTATATTATATAAATTATAAGACAATTGAAATCAATCTAAATATAAATATTCAAGTAATCACTACATCCATTTATTTGAAGGTAATTGAAAAAAAATTAATATATGTAAACTTTACTTACATTAGATTAGATTTACTTATTGTTTTTAAATTGAGGTCCACATTATGGAGAAAAACAAAAGAAGTTTTATGTTTCCCACGTCTCTATCTATCTATATATATACTACTCTATAAAGTAAACTACCACACCCCTTAAGTAATTAAGATTTTGAAATGACCATATTACCTTTATTCTTTATTTACTAATTTAAACATCTTCATCTATTTACCTATAATACCCTTAATGAAATAAATTACAACATATATCCTCCGACTCTTAAAGAACCATATTAACCTCTCTTACATCAATTAATTTACATCACCACCACACAACCTCCACCGTCACCGCCCCACATCGCCGTCGTCACACCTTCGTCACTACCACCATCACCGACGCATCGCGCCGACATCCGTCTAGTTAGTAAAAACCTTAACAAGATTATATAGTGCTACTGCTATCTGTGAGACAATCAGACAATACCTTATTTTATTCCTTTGTTAGTTTATTTTTAAAATAAGGAGGGCATTCTGTAATTTGGGCGGAGGGCATAACTCATTTGGGCCACTACTTAGGCCTATCCTTATAACAAACCACTTCTAACCCACTTCTAACACTATTCATCAGTTTCTCTCTATTCTAGACACACCAAGACACACCCCTCCTTATAACCCCCACTTATAACCCACTTCTAACACTATTCATCTATTATTATATTATTTCATTATTTTTCACAAAACTAAACAAACACATTTTATTATAATTAAAACACATTACATTACTTAAAAATAAAAGATAATACAACAATAAAAAAGACAGTACTTGATAAAAACATGAAATACATAATAATGATACGATTACTCTTCATCGTCGTCATCTTTTATTGACATTTTTCCTAATCCACGGTAAGCCCTTTCATTGAGCCACCACTTGTCGTGTTCTGGGCATTTGACTTCCCACGTTGATTTGTCTTCTCCGCAGTTGTCGTGGTACGATTCGGCCCAAGTGTATTGGTCATCCAACGTGTGACCGGCCTTAAAAACATCATCGATCACCCTCTTGACCCTCTTGCTCTCATCCTGCAGAAACAACGAATATGTCTCTTCGTGTTTCGAGACCTTGCGGCCTGGTGCTTCTATTTCCTGAATGTGTTGCTCGCATTGTCGTCTCTTCTCCCGTAGGTAACCCAGGACCCCAGAGAGTTCAGTTTGAAGGAGGGTGTCCTCTTTGATATCGGCCATGATTCATGTTTTCATCTCATCTTCGGTAATAAGAGGTCGGTGAACATTCTTCTTTGATGATGATGAAGCCATTTGGAATGGTGAGTGAGTTAGTAGATGAAACAGGTTTCTAGATTAAACACAAGTGGAATGGTGATGAAACTGGTTAATGCTCTGGGTTGGTATTTATAGAGTGACAATGTAGCTAGCCGTTAAGGGACTGTAAATGTAAATGTTTTTGAATTTTTGGCCGTTTGAGGGACTGTAATTGTAAATATTTTGAATTCAACGTTGGAGGGACTGTAATTGTAAATATTTTGAATTTTGAACGTTGGAGGAGCGTCTTTTACTTCAGCTATAAATACTGCCTCCTTACCAGATATTTCATTTCAAAACTCAAACTTTTATACATCTGCAATGGCTTCTTCATCAAATGTCCCTAACCGAAAACCACGAATGACAGTCGATCAAGTGGATGACAGTATCATGGCTGATATCCTCGACCACCAAATGTTCAAAGACGAGCTTGTTGAAGTTGGTCTAAAACTGCAAGCGAAAAAGAAATGGTGTCAAGAACAAATCAATTATATACAAACGGGGCATTGTACTGATCTTGAGTGTCAATACTTTACTTATTTGCAGGGGAAGATCGACAAGATTCAAGAAGCTGTGGAACAAATTGCTTGTGCGGTCATCACCTTGAATGAGTTGATAAAAAATGCCAAAGCAGTTTATGAGATGAAGAAATAAGTAGGCTCTTTTAATATTATGTTGTATGTTTCTCTTTATTAAGTTTGTAATGTTTTTAAAATTATGAATAAACTTATGTTCTTATTAAATCATAAAGTAGACTTATTTTATTAAAATACTGAAAAACATTACAATACTAAAAGACAACACACAATTCAAACTGCTAAAACACACTTAAAAAAATACTAAAGCACACTTAATCAAACTAGAAAGTTCACTTCATAATCCAGAACAATTAAAAAGGAACAAAGATAAGCTGCCTGAAGCAGTGCTCGTATCTGAAGCCCCTCTCATGCTTCTCCCGATATATCTGATGCGCCGTTGCATAATATTGGTCATCATCGCCGGCCCTCTCTTGTGCAATCAAGTGCGTCCAAATTGCCTCAAACTGTTTGCATTCCTTTCGAATCATGCTCCAGTGACCTTTTAGTTGATCCTTGCTTCGTGGTCTTCCAGTGGTGTCCGTGTTGAACATTTCAGTAACGTCATCCCAAAAGGATTCGCCGGGATTATTCATTTCACACCTACCCGTAACAGGGTCCGGTCTCCTCAACACCCAACACCTCGACAAACAAAGATCTTCTGATTGAGTCCACCCACTTCTAGACATTGTTAATGGAATGGTTAATGGAAAAATGGTTTATGGAATGGTTTTTGGAAGATGAAAATGAGTTGAAAGAAATATGTTGTGATTTGAAATGGTAGTGTGAAGGTGGGTTAAATAGAGGTTTGAAAAAATAAAAAAACAAAAAATCTAAAAAATAGTCGTTAGGTTTGAAAAGGATTTAAATTTTTTTTATTTATTTTACTCACATTAAACCACAAACGGGCCCCACACCTCACCCTTTCCTTGCGTCTAATCCCGGAAGAAACCACCGGACGCAACCAAAGACGCGGCTGGTGCTAGCAACGTCCACATCCTTGGCTGCGTCGGACGCGATGTAGACGCGGGCTTAACGCCCTATAAGCATGGGCCTTAGCTTGAAAACATTATTAACTTTCACAATGGTTTATCGGGGGCAGTACCCCCCAGTACTAACAACGTACATCCGCCCGTATGAGTGATGAGCTTATAAGCTAGATTAATTACGTTTGACTTTACGGTTCCATTTTGATAGTAGGAAATACTAATAGAAGAATTGATTGACAAAATTTGACAGAATAATTGAAAGCAAAAATCATGTGACATCCATTTCGACCCAAACTATAATTTTCTCGTAAACATATTTGGTGACCACTTAGTTTCATGATCATGACAAACAAGTGAACAACAATTCATCTTTAACCTGATACTGAAAATACAAACTGAATTTTGTAGATAGAGTCTATATAAATTCACATACAACATTATAAACAAAAGCACCAGTGGTCTAGTGGTAGAATAGTACCCTGCCACGGTACAGACCCGGGTTCGATTCCCGGCTGGTGCATTATTTTTTTCTTTTTAATTACTCTTTTAATTATATTAAAAACATAACTATTTTTTTACGTCTTTTTCATTTTTGTTGTTTTTGTTTGTTTTCAGTAAACATTCATGATATGTACTTTTTCAAATTTTAACTATATTAGCAACGACTAAACACCATGCCAAATGATGAATGAATTGGGGGTACAAATTACAATGAACATGAAAACATGATAACGAAAAACACAAAAGTACAAAAACATATGAAGTTAATATGATATTTGTCAAACCCAGAACAACAAATCTCTATTTCCACGATTTTTTTTTTTTTACAGAACGACCACAAGTAAGAGCATCCTCTATGCAAGTTCCAAACATCTGACATTTCACTTAAGGGTGATAATTTCCGGTTCATACAAAACCGAAATCACCTAGTAAGATAGTATATGACCAGGAAACCAACGACAAATGATGCCACAAGTGAAAACATCCTTCGGCTTGATTTAGTCTCAAATACCTGCAGAAATCCCACTCTTGTAGTTATAACATAAAGTATACCTCACTGAATGAGCCCGAACTTTGAAACATAATACATGTGGCAGTTTCAAATTCATTTACTTATGAATAGGTCAAATCGGGTTTACTTATGTTATATCTTTGAAGAATCAAACACAAAAAATAACTTTATAAGAGAAGAGGTCAAAATGTCACATGGTGAAGCAAAACAAAGTGCATCTGTTTAGCGCATCAAAACTCCTATATCAAACATTAAAAATGGCTTTTTAAGAGAACAAGTCACATGGGTCAGACGGGTAGAAGCCACACTAAGTGTATTTGTTTAGCGTATAAAACCTCCTAAATCATGTTACGTGAAAAGTTACAGTATCCTTGAGATAAACTAGTTTTGATAGTGATATTTGACAAACCAAGTTATTAATAAAATAAAAATAAATTTTGGGAAAAAGGGAAATGCTTCAGATCAACCCATTTATACCAACACGAAAATAAAACAGTCAGTTTTGACTACTTACCCAGCCCACTAACCCACCAAATTTGCCTTCTCTACTTGAAAGCGGAACATAGAAGTGAGTATTGATGAAGAAAACTATGGCGGTTGAATAATGGAGTTCATATACATACCGTCTTGAATTTATCCATAGTTCCAGAGAGGATACCTCTTGACGAATCCATATCATTCCCCTGATCAGAAATATAAAAATCACTGTAATACATCAGAAAAATTACAGGTAACAAGATTCATATATACAGGCATTGGGTAGCACATACCATTCTATCCAACATACGGTTATGACCCTCCACTTCTTCATGTATATCACCCGTCAACTGTTGAGAAGATTGAGAATTTGAGATTAGTATTTACTTGATATACATCTTGAAATATAAGAACAGGGGTTTTTTCTTCATTGTATAAATCACACTTGTGATATTTACTTGGGAGTGGTGTTATGATGTGGTAAATATTACACAATTAAACCGAACAATTTTCTTGACACGAGCACAAACACGATCAAGATAAGAGAATGCATATGAAAATTGATTATTGGTCCCCACAAATTAAACAATCTCACTTAATGTGAACCATACTTTTGGCGTGGAACAATATAAATATTAAGGAAAGACGTGGATACATATACGAGGAGATATATTTTAAGGACGTATTGAATAAGGAAGATAAACTAAAAGAACCATAATTCTGCTCCGATCATAGATACTAATATCGGTTTCTATTAAAACGTTAATTGTTTCTACATGACCCATGCAATAACAAGAAACAAAGTTACCCTTTTCAGCATAAGAACTCTATCTTGCAGCCCATCCATTGCTCTCTCATTCTCATGTTCATCAATTTCATGGGAGGAGTAAGAAGAAGTGGCCCTAATTCCACCATCTTCAATGTCATCAAAGAGAGCAGGCCTGCCTCCACGGACATCCCTGCATTAGAAGTATGCTAGTAAACAAGATAGGATGGAACCAATATAACCAGTATACATTTAACCGAGACTTAATTTAAGTATACTGAAAAGCATAAGATCACAATTCATATCAATGGTATAAGAGTAGACTTAAAACAACTGCTTATCACATAACTTAAACAAATGAAATAAAAAGGGTCAAAACTCAAGCCTTCACTTCCAAACAAGGCCCACCGAGGCACCAATGCATAGTATTTAACTCAAAATGAAAACACTAGCAGCTGAGAACTAATATTGGACACAGCTTCATGCAAATGTATGTATATAACACTAGTGCACTGTGCAGACAAGAAGTTACATAATGTAGGGCTAACATCAATTTAAAGTGTGTGAAATGTTGAAGATAGTTATACCAATAGTTCTAAACTTTTGCAAGTGGGGAAATCACAAGAAACACCTTATAAGGTTAGCCTCAAGAAGTGGGAAACCTTAACATATACTCAGCAACAAATGACTCACAATCAGAAGCTCCAACTAATATTATAAAGTGCCTTGGGTGAAATGATACAATGATAATAAAGCATTGTTGATTTTCATTCTATACAAATATTGATATGCCACCAAAACACAGAATTGCATCTTTACACTTTCTCCCTTGAAAAAACACTTGCAGTTTTAATTTCTGCGGTATTTCTATTAGTAAAAACACTAAACATATTTGGCATTTCTTATTCTTATTTGCTGTCTAGTAGTCAGATTCATTAGGGCAGTATTTAATTAATAGATAAAATCAATTTTGTTAAGCAACGATACATGAAGGTATGAGATAAAATCAATTTTGTTAAGCAACGATACATGAAGGTATGCACAACAGCACAAGACTGGAATTTACAGGTAATGAATGCAGATTTTTTAGTCAAAAAAACATGGCATTCCTCGTTCCAAATACCCCTGAACCCCATTCACCCGATCCCACTGATACAACTGAATCCACAAAGCTTTAGGCATATACAAAACTATGCTCAACTATATCTCATATAAACAGCAAAATCCCACAAAAACGAGAACGTATATTCAAACCGGATCATCAAAATGTATAACCTAATCCAAGCGCATCAGGCATTCCAACAGGCAAATATCATCTAACATAGTACCAGTATACTTTCGTTTTTGCCCGTTTTAGCACATTAATCAAAAATACAACTTCTTAATCTCGAATGCTAACTACTAACGACTAACTCGCTGTTCAAAAAAAAACCCAGTTGATGCAAGTCAGCCCTCGTTACAACTGCTTCTCACGGTGGCCCAACCAACTGATCTATTCTTAGAATTTTTCCGACAAATTCTATCAAATGCCGTGACGGCATCTCGTAAACTAACTAACTAACTAACTAACTAACTAACTAACTAACTAACTAACTAACTAACTAACTAACTAACTAACTAACTAACTAACTAACTAACTAACTAACTAACTAACTAACTAACTAACTAACTAACTAACTAACTAACTAACTAACTAACTAACTAACTAACTAACTAACTAACTAACTAACTAACTAACTAACTAACTAACTAACTAACTAACTAACTAACTAACTAACTAACTAACTAACTAACTAACTAACTAACTAACTAACTAACTAACTAACTAACTAACTAACTAACTAACTAACTAACTAACTAACTAACTAACTAACTAACTAACTAACTAACTAACTAACTAACTAACTAACTAACTAACTAACTAACTAACTAACTAACTAACTAACTAACTAACTAACTAACTAACTAACTAACTAACTAACTAACTAACTAACTAACTAACTAACTAACTAACTAACTAACTAACTAACTAACTAACTAACTAACTAACTAACTAACTAACTAACTAACTAACTAACTAACTAACTAACTAACTAACTAACTAACTAACTAACTAACTAACTAACTAACTAACTAACTAACTAACTAACTAACTAACTAACTAACTAACTAACTAACTAACTAACTAACTAACTAACTAACTAACTAACTAACTAACTAACTAACTAACTAACTAACTAACTAACTAACTAACTAACTAACTAACTAACTAACTAACTAACTAACTAACTAACTAACTAACTAACTAACTAACTAACTAACTAACTAACTAACTAACTAACTAACTAACTAACTAACTAACTAACTAACTAACTAACTAACTAACTAACTAACTAACTAACTAACTAACTAACTAACTAACTAACTAACTAACTAACTAACTAACTAACTAACTAACTAACTAACTAACTAACTAACTAACTAACTAACTAACTAACTAACTAACTAACTAACTAACTAACTAACTAACTAACTAACTAACTAACTAACTAACTAACTAACTAACTAACTAACTAACTAACTAACTAACTAACTAACTAACTAACTAACTAACTAACTAACTAACTAACTAACTAACTAACTAACTAACTAACTAACTAACTAACTAACTAACTAACTAACTAACTAACTAACTAACTAACTAACTAACTAACTAACTAACTAACTAACTAACTAACTAACTAACTAACTAACTAACTAACTAACTAACTAACTAACTAACTAACTAACTAACTAACTAACTAACTAACTAACTAACTAACTAACTAACTAACTAACTAACTAACTAACTAACTAACTAACTAACTAACTAACTAACTAACTAACTAACTAACTAACTAACTAACTAACTAACTAACTAACTAACTAACTAACTAACTAACTAACTAACTAACTAACTAACTAACTAACTAACTAACTAACTAACTAACTAACTAACTAACTAACTAACTAACTAACTAACTAACTAACTAACTAACTAACTAACTAACTAACTAACTAACTAACTAACTAACTAACTAACTAACTAACTAACTAACTAACTAACTAACTAACTAACTAACTAACTAACTAACTAACTAACTAACTAACTAACTAACTAACTAACTAACTAACTAACTAACTAACTAACTAACTAACTAACTAACTAACTAACTAACTAACTAACTAACTAACTAACTAACTAACTAACTAACTAACTAACTAACTAACTAACTAACTAACTAACTAACTAACTAACTAACTAACTAACTAACTAACTAACTAACTAACTAACTAACTAACTAACTAACTAACTAACTAACTAACTAACTAACTAACTAACTAACTAACTAACTAACTAACTAACTAACTAACTAACTAACTAACTAACTAACTAACTAACTAACTAACTAACTAACTAACTAACTAACTAACTAACTAACTAACTAACTAACTAACTAACTAACTAACTAACTAACTAACTAACTAACTAACTAACTAACTAACTAACTAACTAACTAACTAACTAACTAACTAACTAACTAACTAACTAACTAACTAACTAACTAACTAACTAACTAACTAACTAACTAACTAACTAACTAACTAACTAACTAACTAACTAACTAACTAACTAACTAACTAACTAACTAACTAACTAACTAACTAACTAACTAACTAACTAACTAACTAACTAACTAACTAACTAACTAACTAACTAACTAACTAACTAACTAGAAAAAGGTACCCGCGCGTTACGGCGGATGGAGGTGATGACGGGATGGTGATGTAATGGTGGTGGCGGTGATGGGGTGATCTACCTAACGGGCTCCGCCCTTAGCCGAACGGGCTCCGCCTCAGATTTAAAAATTCGTCGAAAATATATCGAATGACCTCTCTAATGAAAGAGCATGAAATTTTAAGAACACCCATATAATTTTTATAATTTATCGATGTACGGTTTTTGAGATAAAAGATTTTGAATGAATTAGATGAATAAAATGATTTATGGAGGAGAGAGAAAAAAATGAGTGGTTGAGATTTGATGAGAGAGAAATGGTATTATAGTTATTTTAGGTAAATATAGAATAGATAGGAGGGACATTTTGGGGAAGTAAATGTTGAAACTTAAAATTTTAAACATGGACTATTTGCTTTACAATATAGTATAGATAAATAAAAATTGTATCATTATTTTATTTAAGTTTATATTGTTTCATCGGTCAAGTAGTAAGGTTGGGTCAAGTATGATTAACACACTTGCCTTGGAGACAAAAGTCAAGTTTTTGATCCTCACCTCATGCAAAGTTTACTTGCGAGAACTTGATCTATAGACCGATTGCTAGCAATAAGACACCAAAATCACCAAATCAACAACAAATTCGAATGAATTGCTAAAGGGTTTATAATGGGGGCTTGAAAGGAGGTTTATACACGAAAGAGGTTGAATAAGTGAGGGATTAGGGTTGCCTAATCCTTATCAAAACCTGATTACTTTATAGCAAATCATTATTATGCCCTTTGGTTAACTTTAACAAACAAGTAACGCAACAATCAACGAATGAGAACCTTAATCGACAAAACGAACACAAAATGGTAAATCGCAACTTTCATTAACAACCAACAAGCATCAACATCAAAACAAGCATCGTCTCAACTATCGAATTAACGATAATTTAATTACTTAACATTTAACGCAACTAATGGCGTACACCAACTAATGGTTGACTAACGATTACGTCAAAGATATGAAGAAAAATATTTAGGATGTTACATATTCTTAGGTATCCTCTCTGGGCAATGACCGTCAACAAGATTGGTAGAATCGTTTATGCATGTATTATACTGCACAATATAGTTTTAAAATACGACGGAGGAACAATATCACCGGTTCGAGCCATTTTATGACGAAAATGTACTACCAGAGTTACTAGATGAGAAAATCTATCACCGTATATGATATGATCTAACGAGAACTAGTACTTTAAGACTTATTATACCTTGATAACACAGGATGAGCAGTTTTACTACTCATATTCTAGTTTTTTTAAGTATTATATTATATAAAGTAATGTTATGTGTTTTTTACGTATTATGAAATGCCTTCAACTAGAAAGGATAAAAATCTTATAAAGTTGGGATCAATTGAACAATTTAACATTTTGATTAATTTCAAACTTGATTTTTAAATTTTGGATCAAGAACAACAAAAAACCCAATTTCTGCAGCGGGGTATAGGGGAGGTGAGACGTAGACAGTCTTGCCTTTACCTAGGAGTCGATAGACTGCTTCCATAAGAACCTCCGGCCAAAAGAGTAAAAGGCAGGGGTGAAGAGAGTTTAAGAACCATACTTGTCGTCCATTAAGTATAGAGAAGTGTAGTAAACATGCATGCCACCTAGCATACTTTAGTGCAAAATCCAACAATACATATAAAACCCATTTGAACATATTAAACAACATAAAAACATAATAAACCGAATCTCCTCCATAAAACCAAGCGCGGGTGGGATGAAAGCAAACATGCATACATACATATAAGTAAGAATTAACTAAGAGGTCCTGGGGCCCGAATGGCTCAAAAAAAATAATGGTTGCTAATCAACTTATGAAACAAAGTAGCTTAGGCCTCCTAGCTGACAAGGACACTACCATTAAAGCCCTCTAAGTAAACTCTTACTTATCTCCCAAAATCTACTAAACTAAAACGTTGTCCTCTAAGTATCCTCTCTTACTTATCTCTAAGCATTTTGGGGTGAAAAACAAACGCTAGAGTAACTTCCTTCCTCGGTTAGGCCTACTTCTTCTCACGGCCAAACCAACTACAGAGGTCACACAGAACCAAAGTCTAGTTAAAAGTCTACGTAACATTTTCTCATATATCTTTCACTCCTTGTCCACGTCCTCCACCTGGGAAACCCCTTCGGAGCATTCGGTATTCTGTCTTTCCACCTCAGTCGCCCTCCCCCTTCTCTTGGCGGGTCAAAAACCCTTTCCAACATCGAGTAACCTTAATTGGGAAAGACAATATGAGAATAGATATCATATAAATTTTGATTTTAAAATTTTGATCATTAAGTATAATTTAAGAATAAAGTTTCTGTCAATTTTATCTTGTTAGATTAAGTTTTGAGAATGTCTTCCCCTATAAATAAGGATTTAGATAGAATTACAATTGGAGCGGTAAAGGTAAAAAACGATCAGTATCTCAACCCTCCGACCCCTAAACCTTATTCCGCCAAATAAAATAAAAAACTCTGCCTTTTGAAAAAAATAAAATAATAAATAACCTTAATCTGGGGAATTTCTCAGGTTGTGATTTCGGCATCCGCATACATTCAAGAATATTTGTTCGAGTTGCAGTTTCGTGATTTATATTTGTGTTCCCTCCGTGGATTCCGTCTCTCCCAGGTGAGTTCAGTATCCACCACTTTTACAGCCCTTTTTTTTACTGTTTTTCATCCATTAATTAATTATTTAGTTTTAAACAATTTGAAGTCCAAAATAACAAACTAAATTATTAACATTTTTATCATAATAATGCGTATACATATAGCTGTTTTTTTTCTCTTCCATATATAAGTGTATATACATATAGCTTGATACAACTTTTTAACATATAACGAAAATATATTTGTTTTCAAAAGCTTTCTTTACAATTTCTTTCACCTATGATAGTTGTTCGGCTTCATTTCATTTATTTAGCAAAACAACAACCATGGCTTCATTTCATGCATACTCCTCCTCATGGAAGCATCCAACCTATACTATAAGTGGTCTGCATTTGTCAAGAAAAATTGCACCTTCTTTAGCCGTATCGAAAAGTCAACCAGTTCTTTCACTCAAAAAGCAGTCACCAGGGAAAATACCACTTAAACTCACCGCAAAACAATCTAGATTTTTGGGCTCGGAAAAACTCGTGAGACATCGAGGTTCAGCTCAAATTCCGGTAATAAAATCTACCTCGTCAGAATCTTCCTCAAGCCTTTACGATGTCGGCAGTGAAAATGATGAGGTTGATGATAACCTGTCCCTTGCTGTTGGAATCCTCTTTTGTACCTGGTAATTAAGTTAAATATTAATTAAGTTCTATTACAGTACTTTTTTAAAATTATGTACTGATTATTATTTATATATAAGAAGGATGAATGTTTTTAGTAAAATATTTGTTGTTTTAAAAGTAAAGGAATCAAATGTCTTTACATATTTGCTGTAAAGTCATAGTAAGGCTTACATTCAAATGTCTCTTTAAATACAATCACATTTTAATTTCTTAATGAAATTTGACAAGAATGAAAAAATATGTAGTTGTTTGTCATGATCTATAAACATAGACAATGCTAAACGAAAAATTTGAAAGCAGAAAACTTAACAAGTCAAAATTGGACTTTTGAGATGGGACGGTGGGACTAATATTTAGATGTACCATGTTCCATATGTATAGTTCCTTTCGGGAAAAAAAAGTATATATACGTATTTAGTTATTAATCGGTTTTCATTGCGTGTTGCAATTTATTCCAGGATCGTGCCCATCTTGAAGAACAAAAAGTGAATGAAATTTTTGCTTGACTTTTTATATTTGATGGTTATAGCTTATTTGGATTATTTTGTACAATAAAGCTCATTTAGTTTTTAGTGTTTGTTTTTTGTTTAATCTTTTTAAGCTTATGCTTTTGGGCCTATATTATAGAAGCCATTGATTTTTAACGACAAATTTTGTATTTCTTTTTGAGTTATGCTGCTACTTTTGGTAAATTTTCACTGCCTCTCACACGTTTTGAACCCTCACCCAGAGGAGAAACCCAAATAGGAAAACTCCCTTGACCCATGACTTATAGAAGCCAAATTAACAATGGTTTTGTAACAAAAGCCACCAACTTTTTCTTTTTTTCTTTTTGAAATTCTAAAAGACCTTTACGTCATTCTGTTAGCCAAATTAACAATGGATTAGATGTTTGACATATATATCATGTGTTTTTTCTCTCTTAATTTTTACCACTCATCATGCAATATGTTATAATCTTATCTTTAGACATATTTTTAAGCCTATCAATTAAACCTATTCATCATATTTCCTCATGAAATGAAGTGCATATTTCCTCATTTCCAAATTTGAGGACAAAACTCTTTAGAACCAGAAGGTATTGTTACATAGTTAATCAATAATGTGCCAGAATTGAGAATAGCTAATACTTGAGCGACTGTTAGTGTAATAATTCGAATATAGTTGATACATAGGAAATAGGCGAGAAAGTTTGTTACTAGCAGTTACCAACTATGTTGTGTATAAATAGCATGAATCTAAATGAAGGGATCAGTTTTGATTACTAAATTCATTTCTTCTTTTGAATTCTATTCTTTCTCTAACAAATTGGCCGGGTTGTACCATTGGGTCGAAACTGTCCCAGTTATTTAATTTTTGTATATTTTGAATAATATAAAGGTTTGTTGATGTTTGATCGAGTTTCATGCAAGTTTACCGGATCCTTAGGTTGATTTAATTTTTCTTTTTTTCTTATTTCCTACCTTTTTTTTTTGTTCTCACCGTTGCTATGTGAAAGGCTATATATAAGCTCTAGTTTGTTGAATAATAGATAAGTTTTTGATTTCTTTTTTCTGCACATACATATTCTTTACATTCACCTTTATTTTCACATAAAGTTTTTATCAACAATTTTTAGAGGTAATTGTTGGGTAAATCCGTTTAACCCAATAATCACCCCGTTAATCGGTTTGTTCTTACTACTTCACCGCAACGGTACCTCCTCCACGATCCAATTCGCTTCTTGTTTCTCCCACTTTGGACACTCGTTGTTGTAGTGACCCATTTCATCACTCTTGTAACATTTGACGTGGCTTTGAAAAACAAAAGCGTGGTTTTTCTTGGGTTGCTAATAACAAACCACCTTGGTTTTTCAAAGTCACGTGAAATGTTATAAGTGTGGTGAAATGGGTCATTACAACAACGAGTGTCCAACTTAAGTGAGAGAAACAAGAGGCGAATTTGTTCGACGAGGAGGGATTGCTGATCATTTGCCTACCCAATCCGCATTCACACTCTCTGTTTGTGAAGTCATCAAGAACTCGTATAATTGTTCAAGATTTCACAGGCTTGGCTATTTTTCTACATATCCTAAATATTACATGTCTAATTTTATTCCAAGAAAAATGCTAAATACTATTCCCACCGTCCTATTTTAATTGTCCTATTTTGACTGGTCAAGTATTTTTCTTTCAGCTTTGATCGTAACTGTCTTTGTTTGTATTATATATTAGTTGATGAAAGTTATATCAATGAAAAGTACATTTAAAACTCAATCAATTCATATATGTTATATCCAAAAATATTTACGGTCAAAGTTGAAAGAAAAAGACTCAAAAAGTCAAACTAGGACACTTAATATGGGATACTATGTGATGTGCTAAATCGAGGTTAAAAATTATAAACTAGAAATACCTAGAAACTCACTACTACACACTATCGGGCAGTGGACCTGTTCGTATGCAATATAGTTAAGAGGTAAGTCCGTGTTCGTTCTCGGGGATTGGTTTGAACTAGTTGTTTAATAAAATGGTTTGGAAAACAGGGGGTTGCTTCGAGTCTCACTTTGAAAATTAAATTAAAATAAATTTAAAAGACAAAACGCATAAAAGTAAAGAAAAGCTTCAGACAATATTAATAAAGATCATCCACCTTGAATTCGCTAGACTTCAAACATGATTGCATTCAATTAAGACCAAATTCATTGAGTTGAAAAGATAATCGTAAAAGGATTAAGGTGCTCACGTGGTACCACCAACCGTGAGCAAATTACCCAATCACCTAAGTTGCTAGTTTAATTACCCAAGCCGGTACCACCAATGCCTAGACAACCTTACCAACAATTAGTTTGCTTGACTATCGAATTAAAAATTGTGCCTATGTGAAGATAACGTGGTACCACCAACCGTTATAAAACACGTTGACAAAATGACTCCTTTTATTAAAATGATATTCACTATCATACCATGAACTAGTGATAATTGCTCATAGACAAACAACCATTTGAAAATCACATATGCATCCAACTAGTACCACTAACGAAGAACACACATGCCACCAATATCATAATAATATATAAAAAGGAATTAAATCATCAAGATCTCGACACAACGATAATTGAAATCAACTCTTTGGATTAAAACATATAGCAATCACATCATTCGTCTAGTTTCCTCAAGGTGGATGATTGAATGTTTAGCCACTCATGATTAATTTAAAATAACAATCAAAATAAAAGAAGAACATGATGTACCAATCGTTCTTGAAATTGAAATTGCAAGACAATAAAATAGATACGATCTAAGTGGGTGCCCGTGAATCTTCAATGAATCGGACGAAGAAATCTACCCTTGATCCTTGAAGGAATCCCTTGGAGAGCAGCTCTTAGAAAGAATTTGGATAAATTGGGAATTAGGTTTTTGTTTTCTATTTATACCCTTTGGAAATCTGATGCAAACATCGGCCAAAAGCCCTTCAGCCCCGTCGTCCCACTGCGGCGCAGTGGGCGAGTGATGCCCCCACTGCGGCGCAGTGGGCGAGTGATGCCCCCACTGCGGCGCAGTGGATATTAACTAATCTAGGTGCTCGTTTTCCACCTTGTCTGACTGCGGCGCAGTGGGCCTTGGTCACCCCCACTGCGGCGCAGTCTAAAACTGTTGACCGAGTTCTCACTTTTCCACTAGCCGACTGCGGCGCAGTGGGCTGGTAATGCTCCCACTGCGGCGCAGTCCAATCCTGCTGATCCGAAGACAACCTTTTCACTATGAACTTGCTGAAATTTTCTATCTTCTCAACTTTAAACAACTCTCGAACTCACAAATCAACTTCTTGGCCTCAGAAATCATCCGAAATTGCACCAAATGGACACGTAACCTGTTTAGAGCCTGAAAACACTAACAAACAACATAAACGCGCCAAATGCACACAAAATCGACTTAAAACACTTAATAAAATGGCCAATAATGATGTGGGTGATATGTATAAATTGGTCACATCACTATGCCAATAATCTCACATCTACATTCTTGCATTTTTTTACAACTACAAGTAGGAATACCATTCAAACTCCACAACTCATCTCAATACTTTTTCAAATAAACCAAACATAAAATTAAAAAAAAATATATATAAAAAACAACGGTGCTAGAATATCAAATCAAAAAGCTAGAAAAACCAATTAAGAAGGAATTTTTTTTGTTGCAAAATATCGAAATCCAAATAAAAAATCAAAAACGTTTATAATATAAAGAACGAATTGCATTTTTTGTCCCTGTGTTATCACACCATTTACAACTTTGATACAAACATGTGAAAAGTGGCGAAACGTATCCCTGTGATATCACACCTGTTGCAATTTTGGTCCAATAGTAACGTGCCGTTAGAATTCAGCCGTTAATGCCCCCATGTGCGTCTCACGTGCGGGGTAGTTGAGTCATTTACACCCTCCCACCCATATATATACCAGAAACCACCCCCAAATTCACTTCAATCGGGTTTTTCCATCGCAAATGTATATATATATATATATATATATATATATATATATATATACATACATTATGTCTTTATCCATAACCAAACAGAACACATCGATGATTACAACCAATTACTTTCACAATCAAATCCAAAAACAACACATCCATTATTACAAGCAATTACTTTCACCCAAAAAGAATCTCCAAGTAAATAGAAAAAAAAATTATCTAATCTTTTTGTGTGAATATTACTAAATCTATATACCTTTTTCTGATAGCCGTGATCGGTGATTATGCAAAAGACTTTTTCAAGTGAATTTCCTCATTTTCCGGTCACTGTGATTATTTCCGATATCCGGTGATCTCTCACCACACAAATGGGTACCTACCATATTTGATGTAAGCATCACTCCTCCGTCAGATAAAGGGGCATCTGTCTCGTCCCCCTCTTTCTTTTTTGTGACTGTCACAACTCCGGGAAATCACCACCACCATCTGCCACATCCCTCGGGTACAACGAAAACCCAGATCTGTAACACCCCAACATGGCGGAATCATGGGGTATCACTTAGAAAAGCACAGCACGACATGAGAATTATGTAGAGTCAAACTATATGCATTCATAGGATTGAAACAATCCATAAACTCACTCAAATGTATACAATAATCAATATCTATCAAAGATACACACTCAATCAATATTAAATGAAAATGTTTAAGTGATAGTAGTTGATCCTAAGCATAACCCGTTAAAGGGAAATAAGGATCACGGATCCAGAAGTCCAAAGCTAGTCCAATCCTAGCAATGCAAGCACATAATCATCCATTTTGTCTCTGATTAACCTGATTACCTGAAAAGTGTACTAAAATACGTCAACATAAAGTTGGTGAGTTCGTAGGGACAAGTAAGATGGGATAACCGTGTCGGATAACAACCGTTAACAATAAGTGAGGATTAGGAGAACTAATCACATCCAAGGATAACCTATAAGGTTTCACATTATCACAATTCAATACAAGTCAACATTCAATAATAACGATTCCATATAACGTTCAACAACGTTCCATAACAATCCTAGACAATCCACCATTTACCATTTCAAGTTCAAAACAATAGGACAACGGGCTAGGTTTAGCATCGATCAACGGAATAAATACATTGGAAATGAGACTATAATCGGCTCCAGAATCAAATAACACAGTAGCATATTGGTGATTGAGGAGAAAGGTATCTGCTACGACATTAGGATCACCACGAGCCTCGGCCGCATTCACGGCAAAAGCTCTTCCACGGGGGGCCAAATGTTGGCGAGGAGCTTGAGGAGGTTGTTGTTGTTGTCCTTGGTTTCCTCGGTTTTGATTCGGACCGACAATTTGCAACTGGTTAGGATGCACGGTCACTTGGACTTGTTGGCCAATAAGATTTGGGCACCGGTTGCGGTAGTGGTCTTGGCTACCACATTCATAACAAGAACCCGGGCCATCGGGGGACGCATAGTATTAAGGGGAGCAACATTTAAAGGACCATTCCGGGGGTTAGTTGGACAAAATCTTGAGGTGTGTCCCTGTTGGTTACAATGAAAACAAGCATCACACCTCATGGTAGACCAATGATAGCGATTACACCTAGGGCATAAAGGACTACCCCCTGTGTAACCAACCCGTTGAGGACCCTTTGTTGGTATTACCGCTGCAAAAACCTTTCCACCACGACCATGGCGCTTATTATCACACCGATCATCTTTCTTGGTGCCGCTTGACTCGGCAACATCCTTCCTTTTAATGTCATTCTTGTTATCGTTCTTATTTAACTTACCACCTCTAATGAGTTCCAAGGTTATACTAGCGGTACGGGTGGTTGTCTCTTTGTAAGTCAAAGGCATGGTGGGGTGAGAGACAAGCACTCTCACTTCATGTGGCAATCCCGCAACATACTTCTCAATCTTAACCTCTTGGGGTCTCACATAATGAGGAATGAGTCTAGAGAGTTGGCCAAAACGGCGTGTGTAACTCTCGTAGTCTCCTCCCTTCATGGCAAGTTTAGAAAATTCCACTTGCAATTTCCTCAGTTCATGGGCCGGGCAATACTTAGTAGTTATCATATTCTTGAACTCTCCCCATAAAAGATTATTAGCCGCATCGATCCCCAATTCATCAACTTCTTCGTTCCACCACTCAAGAGCCCCACCTTTCAACATACCAGAAGCATAAGTGATTCTTTGGTGGAAGGCACAACCACTTCGAGCAATGATAGATTCAATGCTCTCTAACCATTCCAAGCAACCCGTAGCACCACTTTCTCCATTAAATTCCGGGGCTCCACAAAGTTTGAAGTCTTTAAACAAGCATCCTGGTTGACGAACATCATAATCCGGTCTAGGTAAAACTTCTCCTACACCTACACCGTTTACATTTATGTTTTCTTGTTCATTTTGTACGGGAACCGCTTCATCTTCTGGTTCTTCTTGTCCGTTTACATTTCTCATGGCCGTTTGAATTCGAGCCACAAGATCCGGCATGAGATCATTTAAAGCTTGTGTGACAACCTCGACGGTTATCGGGGGATTAGGATTACCCCGACCACCTCTGCCACCACGACCTCCACGGTTATCTCTTCCTCCACGACCACCTCTACCACTACGTCCACCTACAATTTCTTCTTGAGCTATCGGCTCCTCTTGCTCATTTTGACGCCTATTGTTAGTGTTAGCTCTTCTTGGTCTAACCATCTTTCCTGAACACACGTATTATATTAACAAGTTAAGTCTCACAATTCACACCCGAATATCAAAATTTACCTTCAAGTAATACACCTAACATGATATATCATTTACATGATAATCAAAGCGACAATCATCATTAACCAATACGCCTAACATGATATATCATTTACATGATAATCAAAGCGACAATCATCATTAACCAATACGCCTAACATGATATATCATTTACATGATAATCAAAGCGACAATCATCATTAACCAATACGCCTAACATGATATATCATTTACATGATAATCAAAGCGACATTAAACCATAAGTAATCATATCAATAATCAACAAATAAACAATTAACATTTCGGTCCATATCATAACAAGTGAATCAACCAACAAATACGATGCACATACACTTCTTATAATTCTACTTTAAGATGTTTATATATATATAGGGTCAAGTCATAACAAGGTGGGTAAAGTATAGTCCGGATCTTAACTTCAACATTCGACACATTAAAAGTGTTTGTATACAGGGTGTACCATCGGCTAACCCTCCACACCGTTAATATATTGAATGGATGTCAAGACTCGGTTTCGATATGTTCTCTAAGTGTTGGCCGGGTATGTATACAGGGTGTACCAGCGGCTAACCCTCCACCTAACCAACACTCATTAAGCATACCGGGTTAACTACTATACTTTATCCACAAGGCGCAATCCACGAGATCATTTTACTGGGGGACAAATAATAAATACTTCCAAGATTCCACATATCAACGTTTATCACAATAATTCCACAATTCACGGTGTATCCCGACACTATCATATATGTCCATCAAGTTGTGGTAATGACTTATCTTTAAATGGGTAATGCATTTGATGTGAATCAAAAGTTTATGTATGAAGACTCATGCAAATCTTCATAACATAATGTTTAATAAAATTTATTTTTATAGTCTTAGTAACACAAGAGAGCTCGGTAGCTCCATTTGAACGCACAAAGAAGCGCAAAGGCAAAGGTTTGCGAAGGACGCAATTAAAAACCCGCCCTTTTTGGAGGCTAGCGCACTCCGACTTATACCTCTCTTAGAGTTTGTTCAAATGGGTGAGCCGGTGTATCTCAAGGTTGTAAGACTCCAATTTTAATTAAAGAAATTTCTATTTCGATAGTTCTTAGTCAACTTTATTCTTTTCTATGAGTAACCTACGAACTCAGTTTAAACCATTTTTTTATGCATCATACAGTTCACGTTGCACACAAAATTTCCTATCATGCATGCTAATATGAAATGTGGGTGTAATGGCTATAGACTAGGTCAATCCACCTAGCTCTCTACAACCACGGCTCTGATACCATTCTGTAACACCCCAACATGGCGGAATCATGGGGTATCACTTAGAAAAGCACAGCACGATATGGGAATTATGTAGAGTCAAACTATATGCATTCATAGGATTGAAACAATCCATAAACTCACTCAAATGTATACAATAATCAATATCTATCAAAGATACACACTCAATCAATATTAAATGAAAATGTTTAAGTGATAGTAGTTGATCCTAAGCATAACCCGTTAAAGGGAAATAAGGATCACGGATCCAGAAGTCCAAAGCTAGTCCAATCCTAGCAATGCAAGCACATAATCATCCATTTTGTCTCTGATTAACCTGATTACCTAAAAAGTGTACTAAAATACGTCAACATAAAGTTGGTGAGTTCGTAGGGACAAGTAAGATGGGATAACCGTGTCGGATAACAACCGTTAACAATAAGTGAGGATTAGGAGAACTAATCACATCCAAGGATAACCTATAAGGTTTCACATTATCACAATTCAATACAAGTCAACATTCAATAATAACGATTCCATATAACGTTCAACAACGTTCCATAACAATCAATAACGATCAACAACGATGCGGCTTACATAGTTAATAATTAACAATGCGCTAACGGTGCGACTTATATAATGAATAATGCGCTAACGGTGCGACTTACATCGTAAACAATGCGCTAACGGTGCGACTTATATAATGAATAATGCGCTAACGGTGCGACTTATATAATGAATAATGCGCTAACGGTGCGACTTACATCGTAAACAATGCGCTAACATGTCCATATCAACAATTCAATCATACAATCAATCAAATCAACAATCAACAGTTAAACAAACATGTATACACTTTTCAGCCCGAATCTCAATTGAGTAGGGAGGGTTTACGAAACTCACCTTAGTTGTAGTGGCAAATCAGAGCAGTAGATAATCCTCGTGACAAGTTAATCTTAGTACAGCTCAAAACACTTTGCAAAGTACTTTACTATGCTCAAAATGTACTACCGGATACCTAGAACAAGTATAAGATCAACTTATAAGCTACCACAAAGCCTAAGTGCAAAATAAGGAATTTTCAGCATGTTTCCAGCTTTGCGTTATCTACTTGACAACGACTTTGGGAAGTCAGGAAGACCAGATACAACAAAACTTAGTTCTAGACATTTGTTGGGCACTCAAAGGCCTTTTCAAAAATGTAAGGTTTGACTCTTGAAGAGCTTTAATAAAAGAGTTATGATTTTTACAAAAACAAACCTGTAGCCTCGTCAGAAATTAGACCAGTTCTGAAAATCGTCGTTTTTGGCACTCTTCTGAGAAAAACCAGAAGAAACTTTGTTCCTATCAAATTTTACTGACACTTGGACCTTTCCAAAAATATAAGATTCGTCTCCTAATTCGTCCAGATGAATCTTCTATGATGTTTGCAAGATGACTGAAAATTTCAGTCCTATAGAGTCTTTAAATTCAACTTGAAACTTCAAGTGATGAACCCAATACTTTATGGACTTGATTGTTTTGTGTTATGAATGTGAAAGAGAGAGAAAAGAGCAGAGATGAATGATAGAATGATCATCAAATGCTTGCTTATATAGCCCAAGAGTTGCAACTAAGTGCCAATAATACACACCTTGGCCATGAGGTGTTCATCATGTGTTTACAACTCATCCTTGAGTGTAATGGCTGAAACTTTGGCCTTAAAACAAACTAGAATTCAGTAGGAACATGTTCATTGCATGATTACAAGCTATAATCCAAGTCTTGGTTAGTTTGTGTGGGGTTTATGTCAAGAACACAAGCTTGACTTGACTTATTGACTTTGGTTGACTCTAAACTTTGATTCTGATTATTATTTGTGTAATTAAATGTAGTAACTAGTCTATATAAGTATAATTACTTTTATCTATGTGGTTATAAATCAATTACATGTATTTATATATTTATTAGTTATCTAGTTCAAGTACACAATTGCATATTTATTTTACTAGTATGTACAATATATCTAACTAGTTAATTGATTCCGAAATTAATAACAAAAATACTCATGAGCGTACAACTTTTATAAATTATTATAAATCCATAATATGGATAAATCATTTCATATAATATAAAGGTTGTGTCGGTTTTTGTCCTATTAATGGAATTATCATCTAACCACCGACACTGTTCCACCGACACTGTTCCACCGACACTGTTGTAACCGTACATTATACTTAAGGTTTCGTATATACGTTTTTCCTGTTACCATAGTTACTCAATTATCATCTATTATATAATTTCCATAACATGTACTGGGCCAATTTCATAGTCTGCTAATATGGCCCTAATTCTAGAAGTTCAAATATGACATTATAATTGGCCCAATTTACAGATAAATGTACACAATTATGTCCAAATTTCCGTTTATTGAAATAGTTAATCAAATTACATGCACAGTCAAACAGTAAAAATCATGAATGTTACAAGATCTAAGGTGGGTTTAGATTGAAGTAGTGATTAAATAAATAAAAAAGATTTGGAATCACTATGACTGTGGATTTGATATCACTTTTGATTTGTATATGTATATAAATATATATGATATTGAAAAGAAAGGAGAAAGAGGAGGTGGTCCGGTGGTCATGTAGCAGCGTGGAGGTGGTCTGGTGGTCGTAGAATCGGATACTGCTCCGGCGGCAGAGGTGGTGGCCGGAGTTATTCAAAGAGAGAAAAACTTAGGAGGTTGATGACTTTGTTGATTTGTTAAAGCCATTACAAATTTTCCTCTAGTAATAGTTGATTTTGTTGTGGTTTTGTGGATTTGTTTATGGAATTTGTGGATTTGATAAATGTTTTGGGAAGAAATCCCGATTGAAGTGAAATTGGGGGTGGTTTCTGGTATATATATGGGTGGGAGGGTGTAAATGACTCAACTACCCTGCACGTGAGACGCACATGAGGGCATTAACTGCTGAATTCTAACGGCACGTTACTATTGGACCAAAATTGCAACAGGTGTGATATCACAGGGATACGTTTCGCCACTTTTCACATGTTTGTATCAAAGTTGCAAATGGTGTGATAACGCAGAGACCAAAAATGCAATTCGTTCTAATATAAACTTTTCTCATACCCTTTTTTATCTCACACCACTCACCCGGCCTCAACTTCAGTCTACCACGTGACGTCATCACAATGCCAGTCCTATCTTTTCGGACAACCGTCACCGGAAAACTATCCCCTTTTCCGGCGACATCAAAACGCACCCTTCTTTCTCACCGACCATCTTCTCTTCGACTCACATTCCCCATTCCTTTTAACAAACAATCAAAACCCTAAAAAATTTGCGCCGTCTCCGGCGAACAAAAACCCCTTCCCCCAAAAAATGTAAAAAATGACTTTTGGAAAAGGACATTAGAGAGGGTTGAAACTGAGGTGTCAAAAATGGTGATACGATTCGTTTTCACAACGATAATGATAGTCTTCTTATATCGAGGTTTTCCATGGATTGAGACTTTTGGAACATGGGTCCACCTTGGAAATCTGATGCAAACATCGGCCAAAAGCCCTTCAGCCCCGTCGTCCCACTGCGGCGCAGTGCCCACTGCGGCGCAGTGGGCGAGTGATGCCCCCACTGCGGCGCAGTGGATATTAACTGATCTAGGTGCTCCTTTTCCACCTTGTCTGACTGCGGCGCAGTGGGCCTTGGTCACCCCCACTGCGGCGCAGTCTAAAACTGCTGACCGAGTTCTCACTTTTCCACTAGCCGACTGCGGCGCAGTGGGCTGGTGATGCTCCCACTGCGGCGCAGTCCAATCCTGCTGATCCGAAGACAACCTTTCACTATGAACTTGCTGAAATTTTCTATCTTCTCAACTTTAAACAACTCTCGAACTCACAAATCAACTTCTTGGCCTCAGAAATCATCCGAATTTGCACCAAATGGACACAACCTGTTTAGAGCCTTAAAACAACTTAAATTCAACCAAATCTTCCATTCTTAATGATACAACAAAACTTTAGACATCTAAAAATGAGAAGTACCCACTAGTAGCCCAAGTTTTTTTTTTTTTTAATTGAAATACTTTTACTCTACTAGTAGGCACCCTCTTACAATGATGAACATGTCTATAACACTTACTTCCTTTGAACAATCTAAGATAATCCTCAATAACTTGACCAATTGACGTATTCTCATAGACAAGAATATTCCACTAGACAATCCACTGAAGCTCTCCCAAACCATCCAAACAAACCAATGACAATCAATGGCCCCCAGATTAGACTATCGGTATAGTAAGGTATAATTAGGTAAAGTTTACATATATAAGTGGATATATACAAAGGAAAAGGCTAAGTTAAAAAGGATGTATAAGTGTACTTTGCACTAAGGATGAGTGCAACAAAGGTTTACAAAGGAAGGAAAGAAAGTGTATGTATAGTAAAGGTAAAAATATACAAAAGCAAAGGTGCAAAGAAAGAAAGAAAATACGGGTCAAACCTAATATGCCAATTCGTCATCCAATGTACTTATATCACAAAAGTGATCTCACTGCGGTCTCGTAACGATCACCAGGCCAAGTTCTAGCTCAACACATCACCGGCACACTCATATCAAATAAATGAACCCGGAAATGGAATAAATAAACCTCAAATTCGCACATCTTAGTTCAGAGTTCGAAATGGAACCCTTACTCCCGAATAAATCCAAGAGCCTAAGAGAGGGACAAATTACAAGGCAATAAAACCAAAACCGTAAACACCTAGCACATCTATAAATGAATGATGAATCTCACAACTTTAGGTGTTTGGGAAATTTGAGTATGCAAGTAATGTTATCAATCCACAAGGATCAGCCCAATAACCGTTCAGAACACATTTCGCCGATTAAAATTGTGCCAAGGAAAAATTTTCTAGTAAAATTGCTCATTAAGTTGTTATGAATTAAGTGACAAAAGCAATTTACCACATGGACAAGCTCAACACAAGTTTCAAATCATATCATCTTCCGTCATCTTACCAAATCGAAACAACCAATCTCAAACATGCACATCATAGTTCAGAGTTCAAGATAGAACCCTTACTCTTGGATAAAACCCAAAAGCCTACGAGAGGGACACATCCACAAGAACGGCTAAATCTCAATGGCAAAACAACAAAAGAGATATATCCGGTTGCTTAAACCTATTTTCCACCCCCCACACTTAAGATGGACAATGCCCTCAATGTCCATATTCGGTCAAAACAAAGGTAAATAGGGGTAAGCAAGATAGACATAAAGAATGAGAACACATACCGGATTAAGGACACACTCCGTTTCAAAACAAGTAAGTCGACCCCGCGTCACAAATGGCGCTTCCTAAAAAGGAAGAACACTTTGCTTGACGGGAGAAACAAACTAGCCCCAAAACGGAAGGTGCGAGAGCTGTGTGTGAAACAATGTCAGTAAAGATGCCAATCAAAAATATTGCGTTGAACTTACTGCCAGCATATGCATATGACATCATAGTGAGCTACTAACACGATCACACAATCAAACAAATCCAACGGGTTCTCCCCCACACTTGGGTTCCACTAGGTATTGCCATCAAACGGATAGAACCTGCCCAACTTCAAATAACAAACACAACCAAATATCCATACAAAAATTCAAACTAATCTAAAGTCTTATGCAGAAAATTAAAGGAACAAAAGAAAAGAAAAGAGTACAAATGTTTCATCACCCCGTAGGGTGGATACCAGACAAAGATAAGAAAAATACAGTCATCAGAATACCAACAATATCAATCACCAAATGATTCCATCCCACGGTACCGGATGGGAATCATCTCCACTCACTGCTGCTGTCCATGATAACCATATGGAAGACCGGGTGGACCAAAAAGGTCAGTAATCCAATTGCGCTCCTCTTCTTGACCTGAACCTAAGCCTCCAGCATCTCCTCCAGACTGTCCACCGCCTAAACCCGAACTCGAACCTGCAACAAAACCAGGAACAAAGGAAGTTGAACCACCGGCAAAACCTCTGGATCCACCAGCATCATGTCCACCCTGAAAAACCCCAAACTGTACTGGACCACGGGGAGAACCTCCTAAATCATGGGGTCGTGGTGACATGTTCCCCGGAACAGTCGTCTGAGAGAAAAAGGCTGACCCCCCTGACGATAATCAGGGACATAAATAGGCGGTGGAGAGAATGGAGGAATCGGGTCAGGTCGAACAAACTCCCGGCCATGATACTGAGCATCCCACATAGGCTGATAATAATCAAGGCTATAGTTAGTGTGGGTCTGCTGTGATCCAATCCAGGTGATGTCCTGATCCATCCTCCGCTGGTAGTCATCAAAAGCCCGGCGGCTAGCCTGCTGATCATCATATATATTCTGAACAGTCTGTCCCAAAAGTGTAAGATCAAAGGATCTCGGGACAGGGATGCTACGACCACGCATCCTAGGTGGCTCCTGGGAAGCATCACCCATCTCTACATCAGCAGCCTCCAAGTCTGGAGGTGGTTCCTCAACAACACCAGTGTCATCCAACAATCTAGCAGGCTGGCTCCCCTGCTTCTTCTTCACTATCTTCCCCCGAATCAACTCTTTAACATGGAAATCCTCCTGATTAACTTGTGGAGACAGATGGGTCTGGCACTCCTCAGAATCAAATACACCCATCCTCTTGTAAATCTGGGTGATGAAATGTCCCAAAACCAACTCTGAGTCAGAATGATTACACATGCGATCAATCACAACCATCGGGGCCAATGCAAACTTCCTAGGAGCCCCCTCTGAAAACAGCTTTAGCAACCACAAATCAGTCTGGTATGCCTTGTCCCAATGAGTAGACCTCTGGACCAAAAACGTAACTATCATCCTGTGAAGCAACCGAAGCTTAACACTGTAGATCTTAGACACACTAACCGTCCCACCAGAAGGCCAAGCCTCTCCTCCAGAAATCTGACCCCAATACTGTGGAATGGACTCACCATCACCCAAATCACCTTTGACATAAAAACCCTGTCTCAAAAGTTGCCTGAAGTCCTGGTTATCCAACTCTTGCCTAGAATACATACCAGCATAAAACCCAAACTCAGCTATAGACAGCTTCCTCTGCTGTCCCCCACAGTAAAACAAAACAACCCTTTCTTCAAAAATATCCTTGATCTTATTCAATTCCTTAGTCAATTTCAAACTAGAATAAAACTCAAGGCATAACTCACGATAGACAGTTTCCCTGTTAAGAAAAATCTGTTGCCACATATCACTATTAACTGTCCTATCACCAACCCTCGCTTCTATACTAAACCACCTTCCAATATCACCCTGAACCCCAAAAAACCGAGCATCAGATTGAGCAAGATACCTAGGTGGGCAAACAACTTGCTTATGAAGCGTGTAAAGCTTGTTCAAATAATTGTTCTTGTGGGGTTACCTAGCCCCATCAAACTCTAACCATGCATGCTTCTCGTTCAATTCACCCGGCCAATAATTAAGATGAGGTACCGCTGGTTCTCTCCTAGCCGTCTTAGCGGGGACATCGGCAGTCCCGCTAGATTGTCCCACCTCCGCTTGCTTCCTCTTATCAGTAGTAGCAGTCTGCAATCACAAACATTAAAGCAAACAAACACGTTAAATGTGGAATGCAAAACTTGAAACCTCATTCAACATCAAACTCAATTGCGGGTCAGAAGATTCCCACTGCGGCGCAGTGAGGCAAGTAACACGTGCAGGTCAGGTGCGGCCACTGCGGCGCAGTGGCCAACACACAACACCACTGCGGCGCAGTGGGCTAAGAAATCTGGGTAGGTTCATGTTTTCTTTACGACAGGCAGCCAAAAATTAGGGGCAATTAATCACCACATAATCAAACATTACTTCCCCCCCACATTTATTCATCCATAAATCCCCAAATTTTTCAAAACCCTAACTTCAATTTCAAAGTCAAATTCGGAAGAACAAGTGTTTGAATTGATAAATTAACCACCCCATTAGCATCAATAGCCCTAAAACAACAAAACCCACGAATTAATTCGGAATTGAAAACCCTAGAAATTAAAAATCAAAAATTAAGTAAAATAAAGAAAATAATCAAGAAAACTTACTCCTCTTCCCATGATGATGATAGATAGATGATAATCTAGGAGAAAAGAGGAAGAAAATGCAAGATTGATGTGAATTTATGGGTAAATTCGGGTGCTTGGGGGGGTTTTGTGAAGCTTTTTCGGTTTCAAGAGACAAGAGAGAAAGAAGATAAGAATTTTGAGGTGAAAAAGAATTAAATCCTCCCTTGACTAACTTATTACCCCGCTCCCCTGATTGACCAGTCAACGTGCCCACTGCGGCGCAGTGGGCTTCGGCCTCCCCCACTGCTGCGCAGTGGGGCTATTTTGCTCCCGATGGGCAGAACATTTTGGCTGCGGCGCAGTGACCAAGTTACATCCCCACTGCGGCGCAGTGGGGATTCACTGTTCCGAATTCCCTCATTTTGCCTTAGAAAATTTTTTGTATGACAAACTAAAAACAACTTACCTCAATCCGCTCCACCAAATCTGCACCTGCACTTTCTTGACAAATCAAAATCAAATCTAACTAATAAAAAGAAAATAAAATGCGATAAAATAACACGGGTTGCCTCCCGAGAAGCGCTTAAGTTATTAACGAGACTTTAGCTAGACTCGACCAACTTTCAAGTTTCCAATTCAAAAATGGGGATCTCCTCGATTATCCCCTCAACTTGCTCTTCTTCCAAATACAACTTAAGCCTATGACCATTGACAATGAATGACCGTCACCATTACGCTTAAACAACTCTACATACCCGACGGATACACATGCTTAATCACAAATGGTCCAATCCATCTAGAAGTGAGTTTAGGTTGCTTAATCTTAAATTTAGACAAGAATAACAAAACCTTAGCTCCAACCTTAAACTCCTTCCTACGGATCCTCTTATCATGCCAAACTTTGGTCCTTTCCTTGTAAAGCCTATAATTTTCATAAGCACCTAGCCTAAGCTCATCAAGCTCATGAAGTTGCAACATTCTAAGTTCACTAGTTTCCATCATATCCAAATTCAGATTCCTCAACGCCCAATACGCCTTATGCTCTATCTCAATAGGAAGATGGCAAGTTTTGCCATAGAGCAACCGGTATGGCGTGGTGCCAATCGGCGTCTTAAAAGCCGTCCTAAACGCCCACAAGGCGTCATCCAACTTCTTCGACTAAACCTTGGGGTTATCTCCAACAGTTTTCTCTAAAATCCTTTTCAAAGCCCTATTGGTGTTTTCTACTTGTCCACTAGTTTGTGGATGATAAGAAGTAGAAAAATAATGCACAACACCATACCTCTTCATGACCTTAGCTAATTGATGATTTGCAAAATGGGTTCCTCGGTCACTAATCAAAGCTTTAGGGCAACCAAATCGACAGAATAATTGTTTCAAGAAATCAATGACTACCCTCGCGTCATTCGTGGGTAAAGCCTTGGCTTCGGCCCATTTAGACACGTAGTCAACGGCGACAAGAATATATTGAAACTTATTAGACGGTGGGAATGGTCCCATGAAGTCTATACCCCAAATATCAAATACCTCGCATACCTGAATGCTTTGTTGAGGCATCTCATCCTGCTTAGTAATGCTCCCTTGTCTTTGACAAATGTCACAAGTCTCTACCAAAGTTTGGGCCTCCTTGAAAATTGTAGGCCAATAGAAACCTGCATCAAAAACTTTCTTACCAGTAACTGAAGGACCGTAATGACCTCCAGTTGGACCATAGTGACAAGCATCAAGAATCTCCCTCGTCTCAGCTCCAGCTATACATCTCCTTACCATACCATCTGCACAAACACGAAACAAGTATGGACTATCCCAAAAATAGTGCTTAGCATCCGATATGAGCTTCTTCTTTTGCTGGGACGTGAAATCATTCGGTATCTCACCTGCAACCAAATAATTAGCAATATCTGCAAACCAAGGAGCATCATCAGAGTTAGAAATAAACATTAAAGACTCATCGGGGAAGTGATCATTAATCTCCCCATCTCGAAGTTCCTCCCGGTGAGGATCTTCCAAACGACTCAAATGGTCGGCCGCCAAGTTTTCAGCACCTTTCTTATCCTTAATCTCTATATCAAACTCTTGTAACAACAAAATCCATTGGATAAGCCTAGGTTTAGCATCTTGCTTCGAGAACAAGTACTTAAGGGATGAATGGTCGGTGAAAACAATGGTCTTACTCAACACCAAATAAGATCTAAACTTATCAAAGGCAAAGACCACGGCAAGCAACTCCTTCTCAGTAGTGGTGTAATTTTGCTGAGCGGGGTTCAAGGTCTTACTAGCAAAGTAAATTGGCTTGAAATGCTTATCAACCCTTTGCCCAAGCACGACTCCCACAGCATAGTCACTTGCATCACACATCAATTCAAATGGCAATTCCCAATCCGGATCCAACCATGATAGGAGAATTAGTCAACTTCTCCTTTAAAACCTGAAATGCACTCAAACAAGCATCATCAAACACAAAAGGGACGTCTTCTCCAACAAGTGGGTCATAGGACGAGTAATCTTAGAAAAATCCTTAATAAAACGGCGGTAAAACCGGCATGTCCAAGAAAACTCCTTACCCCTTTCACATTGGAAGGCGGGGGTAATTTGGCTATAACATCTATCTTAGCCCTATCAACTTCAATCCCGGCCTTAGACACTTTATGCCCTAAAACAATTCCCTCGGTCACCATAAAATGGCACTTTTCCCAATTCAAAACAAGGTGTGCCCTCTCACACCGTTCTAACATCCTTTCCAAATTATGCAAGCAAGTATGAAAAGAGTCCCCAAAAACCGAGAAATCATCCATGAAAACCTCCATGGAGGTTTCAAGCATGTCCTGGAAAATAGCTATCATGCACCTTTGAAAGGTGCCTGGGGCATTACACAAACCAAACGGCATTCGCCGATAAGCAAAAGTACCAAATGGGCATGTGAAGGTGGTCTTTTCTTGGTCCTTGGGATCAATGGGTATTTGGAAGTACCCGGAAAACTCATCTAAGAAACAAAAATATTCATTACCTGCAAGTCTTTCTAACATCTGATCAATGAAAGGAAGGGGAAAGTGATCCTTACGGGTGGCATCATTAAGCTTACGGTAATCAATACAAACCCGCCAACCCGTTATAGTCCTAGTGGCCAAGAGTTCCTTATTCTCATTCTCAATAACTGTCATGCCCCCCTTTTTGGGCACACAATGAACAGGACTAACCCAAGGACTATCAGCAATAGGAAAAATGATCCCAGCATCTAACAACTTAATGACTCTTTCTTAACAACTTCTTTCATGTTCGGATTAAGCCTCCTTTGTCTCTGGACAACGGGCTTAACATCATCAACAAAATCTATTTTATGCTGGCAAGAGTTAGGACTAATACCTGGAATATCGGTGGTCTTCCAAGCAAAAGCCCGCTTATGGGCTCGAAGCACAGACAAAAGACAATCCTTCTCGTCACTCGAGAGTGAGGACGAGATAACCACGGGTAAAGAAGATTCACCTGACAAATAAGCATACTCCAAATGGGAAGGTAATGGCTTAAGCTCCAAATCAGTGGGTGGTACATCAACAGAATTCGGTACCCTCGAACTTCCATCAGCAACAACCTCCTCAAAACTCTCATCCTCGGAGGTGTCTCATCCAAGCTAAGCGCCATAACCTCTGCAAACAAATCATCATCAGATATATCTCTCGATCCTAAATTAGCAATCTCCTCATCTCCAGTGTCGGTCTCCATTAGTTCCTGAAACTCTCGGTCTAAAGCATCATCAATAACGTCAATCCTGAAACAAGACTCATCATTAGAATATGAATGCTTGATAGACTTTTCAAAATTAAACACAATTCTATCCGTACCCACACCCAAAGAAATTTCCTTATCCTTCACACGGATGATAGCATCCGCGGTATTAAGGAATGGTCGTCCAAGAATAAGGGGTACCTTCGTATCTTCCTCCATCTCGAGGATAACAAAGTCAACTAGAAACACAATATGGCCTACCCGGACAGTCATGTTTTCAGCAATCCCAATGGGATACTGAAAAGAATGGTCAGCTAATCTAATACTCATGCGGGTAGGTCTCAAAACTCCTAGAGCCAACTTACTCCAAACCGAGTAAGGCATCAAATTAATGCTAGCACCTAAATCAGCAAGTGCCTTACAAGTAAGAGTACGAATAGAACAAGTAATAAGGAAACTCCCTGGATCTTCAAGCTTAGGTGGGATGCGGTTCTGCAAGATAGCAGAACACTCGGCATTAAGATAAGTAGCTTTCACCTCATCCATCTTTCCTTTGTCAGTCACAAGCTCCTTAATGAACTTGGTATAATGGGGCATCCCCTGAATAAGATCAACTAAAGGCACATTAATGTGAACATTTGTAATCATCTCCACAAACTTGTTATATTGCTCCTTCAGCTTTACCTTTTTGAACCTCTGTGGAAATGGTATCTTTGGCTTGTATGGTTTAACCTCTGGAACCACATCCGGTTTTGGTGGAGTGACCGGAGTCTTCACGGTTGAATCTTCCTCCATTTCAATCTCTTCATCAACCTCATCATTATCACTCCCTTTATCCTGCACATCTGAAACAACAACATTAGGCATAGGAGGTGAGTCATAAGACCTACCAGTAAGAGTGGTGATGGCTTTGGCTTGCTCATTGCGGACTGGAGGTGGAGTGTATTTCTGTCCCTGATTCTGTCCTTGATTCTGTCCAAGACTAAACTGAGGTCTAGGATTCTGCTGTGTGTTGCTAGGAAGAGTCCCCGTGGGCCTAGCAAGAGCGGCCATCCTACTTTCGAGATCCTTGAAATTAACTCCCTGGTTTTTCATGTTGATCTCCACCTTCCCACTTAACTGATCCAACCTCTCACTCAAAGTCTTAGTATCTTCCCTGATCATTTGAATGTTAGTATTTGTTTCAACCTGATTACTAGCCAACTGCTTCATCATCTCTCTCAACTCGGCTTTAGGATCGGCATTAGAAGAAGAAGAACCTGATCCTTGTCCTTGCTGAGTCTGCTGTTGTGGCTGATTCTGATAATTATCTCTTTGCCACCTATTACCTGAAAAACGAGAATTATTAGACTGAAAAGAAAAGTTATAAGAAGTATTACCTGAAGGCCGGTTCTGGAAACCGGTGTTGCGGTAGAAATTCCCTTGGGGTTGATTTTGAACATAACTCACATCTTCGGGTGCCCGATTTGGACACTCATCAGAATAGTGCATATCACCACAATGATCACACCCATCGGCTACTACCTTAACATCCCTCTCAATTGCTCCAAACCTATTCTCTTGAGTAGCAAACCCCTTTTCCATGCGCTCAGATAGCGCCCTAATCTCTCCAATAACCCCTGGGTCATTGCTAGCTTCAACCTTAGCAACTCTCCCTTGGTTAGTACCTCTTTCATCTTTCTCTCATTCTTCAAAAACCTTTCATCATCCAAAGTTGAGCTATCCTTCGCCATGTCTTCCAAGATTTATATTGAAACTACCCCCGAAAGCATATCCCAATTCTCGTTTAGACTTCTTATCTAACCCATCAAAGAAAAGCTCCACAAATTTTTCCCTAGTCAAATCGTGACCAGGACAATTTCTTAACATTTCCTTGAAACGGATCCAAGCCTCAACAACATCTTCTCCATCATCTTGTTCAAAGATCTAATCATGTTCTCCAACCTTCTTTGAGTTCTAAGTGAATAAAACTCACCAATGAAAGCCTCCTTGAGTTGGTTCCAAGTAGTAATAGAATTTTCTAGAAGATCATTGAACCAATCAAGTGCTTCTCCGGTGATTGACATGGGAAATGTCTCAAATTTCACGGCATTCATTTGGTTTTGCCCATATTGATATAGCCGAGCCAATTTTCAAACCTATCCAAGTGTTGGTAAGGATCCCATTTCCGTTTCCCATCAAATTGATGCTCTTCTATGCTCTTTAGATGGTTTCCTTTCAAAGCGAAAGTGTGATCAATGGTTGGAGGTCTAATGGCGGAACCACGGCCAGTTGGGATCGTACGGACCCTCTCGCCATAGCGAGTGTCATTTGGACCCCTTGGTTGTTCGTCTCCCATTTCCTCTTGCTTTACTTCTAAATTGAAAAACTCGTCCAAAAAGAACCCTTCCTCGTCCGAATCAGGAGTGGGTTTAGCTATAGGTGAAAATGGTGCCGGTATTGGTGTTGTGGGTTCAGTGAAGTTAAACCTACGCCCTCTTGGTCTTCTCGGAGTAGACAAAGGACTATTCAAAGGGAGACCTGAAGAACGCAAGTTCATCAACTAAAACAATACCTGCAAACACACAACTAACACAAACACGTCAAATGCACCTGTGATAAGAAAAGAAAACTAAACTAATAAACAAGTAACTTCCTCACGCGTGAGAAAGGATCAAACCACTAAATTAACAACTAAATCGGCACACAATCCCGGGCAGCGGCGCCAAAAACTTGATGTGTAAATCGAGTTTAAAATTTATAAACTAGAAATACCTAAGAACTCACTACTACACACTATCGGGCAGTGGACCCGTTCGTATGCAATATAGTTAAGAGGTAAGTCCGTGTTCGTTCTCGGGGATTGGTTTGAACTAGTTGTTTAATAAAATGGTTTGGAAAACAGGGGGTTGCTTCGAGTCTCACTTTGACAATTAAATTAAAATAAATTTAAAAGACAAAACGCATAAAAGTAAAGAAAAGCTTCAGACAATATTAATAAAGATCATCCACCTTGAATTCGCTAGACTTCAAACATGATTGCATTCAATTAAGACCAAATTCATTGAGTTGAAAAGATAATCATAAAAGGATTAAGGTGCTCACGTGGTACCACCAACCGTGAGCAAATTACTCAATCACCTAAGTTGCTAGTTTAATTACCCAAGCCGGTACCACCAATGCCTAGACAACCTTACCAACAATTAGTTTGCTTGACTATCGAATTAACAATTGTGCCTATGTGAAGATAACGTGGTACCACCAACCGTTATAAAACACGTTGACAAAATGACTCCTTTTATTAAAATGATATTCACTATCATACCATGAACTAGTGATAATTGCTCATAGACAAACAACCATTTGAAAATCACATATGCATCCAACTAGTACCACTAACGAAGAACACACATGCCGCCAATATCATAATAATATATAAAAAGGAATTAAATCATCAAGATCTCGACACAACGATAATTGAAATCAACTCTTTGGATTAAAACATATAGCAATCACATCATTCGTCTAGTTTCCTCAAGGTGGATGATTGAATGTTTAGCCACTCATGATTAATTCAAAATAACAATCAAAATAAAAGAAGAACATGATGTACCAATCGTTCTTGAAATTGAAATTGCAAGACAATAAAATAGATACGATCTAAGTGGGTGCCCGTGAATCTTCAATGAATAGGACGAAGAAATCTACCCTTGATCCTTGAAGGAATCCCTTGGAGAGCAGCTCTTAGAAAGAATTTGGATAAATTGGGAATTAGGTTTTTGTTTTCTATTTATACCCCTTGGAAATCTGATGCAAACATCGGCCAAAAGCCCTTCAGCCCCGTCGTCCCACTGCGGCGCAGTGGGCGAGTGATGCCCCCACTGCGGCGCAGTGGATATTAACTGATCTAGGTGCTCGTTTTCCACCTTGTCTGACTGCGGCGCAGTGGGCCTTGGTCACCCCCATTGCGGCGCAGTCTAAAACTGCTGACCGAGTTCTCACTTTTCCACTAGCCGACTGCGGCGCAGTGGGCTGGTGATGCTCCCACTGCGGCGCAGTCCAATCCCTTTATTGATCTATGACATAATTGCTCGTAAATGAAACACAACAAAAATAATGTTATCAAAATATATTTCCTTCGTTGCACTGATTATTTTATTTCTCGCTAATTCTTGTGAATTACATACAATACAAAACAATCCTATAACTTCAAATGAAAAGCTGAAAACATAATTAGGTGGTTCAGTTCAATTATTTAACATCCAATCAAGTATTACTTGCTGAAATCTAAATGAAGCTCCATACACACAACCTCGCCCCATATAATAACTATAACTATGACTTTATATATGGGATTAGTACTTAAAAATGTAAACAACTTTACACGAATTGTCATAGTGTGTATCGAACTTTAATCTCATGCATCGTATGTAATAAACTTTCAAATCCTGTGCATTGTATGTATTTGACCAATCAAAAACTTACAAGTGGCAGCGTATGTGATTGCCACATATACTCGGATACATACAATGCACAAGATTTGAAAATTTGTTACTTACAATGCACATGATTAAAGTTCGATATAACCTAAAACAATTCATGTAAAGTTATTTACATTTTGAAATATTAATCCCTTTATATATTGTAGTGCATGACATGCGCAACCACATAACTATATACTTTTAAAAAAAATTATGAATTTACACAAGCAAAAATAAGAGTAATGTCAAGAAGTTTTCAATCGTATCAACAATCTATATAATCCAATCACGAAGACGATAAAGCCTTAGTTAAATCACAAATTCATAATGCCATCTCTATATACACGTCCATTAGTGGCACAAGTTACAATGCTTATTACCATTTCTCCTTTAAAAAGCATCACGAGCCCAACCGTAAATCTGCAATAATCAATCAGCTATTGACAGTAGTTACCAGCAATGACTACATAAATATGTGAACTGAAAGTCAAGTTTGAAACATATAGAAGTCAGGTTGGACATTGGACAAGTATGATTAATTTATCATATGATGAATAGCTAATGTCTAGAGGTGTCAATTTCGACGCATTAACTCACCAGCTATGTAAACTATAAATATGACATAAAACTGAACTGCTTCAGGGGAAAGCACCGAAACCGACCAGTTCAGCAAGCACCAAAAAACCAACATGCTTTGACTCATTACCCAATTTGCCTTATTATGCCACCTCTAAATAATACATTTGTCCTTTTGGTAAATTTTACCCAACAACCAAGAATGTCAAAGATAGAAGCCAGAAGACGTAATGGTAGATGTGCTGCAAACTTCAGCATGAATGTGGCAGCGTTTTTGCCAAGCGATCTGGGGACGAAGAAGCAGTACAAAACCAAGGAGAAAACCCGTTAAGAAACCTTCAATATGTGCAAAGTTATCAACATGAGGCAGCATCCCGACATCTAAGTTAACCTTAATGATGATTATATGAGTAACCCAGCCTATTGTGCCACCTCTAATTATATATTTGTCTATTTGGTAACCAACTCGGATAAAAATACAGATTATAGTTCGAGAAAACTTACCCAAAAACCAAGATAACAAATAGAAGCCAAAAGACATATCGGTAGACCGTGTACTCCGATGTGACACGAGCTCCATATGGAAGATTACGGCGTTCTTGCCAAGCAAAATTGGGGGCGAAAAAGCAATGAGATTCCAAGGAGAAAACCCATTACGATACCTCCAATATATGCAAAATTATCAACATGAGGCAGCATCCCGACATCTAAGTTAACCTTAATGATGATTATATGAGTAACCCAGCCTATTGTGCCACCTCTAATTATATATTTGTCTATTTGGTAACCAACTCGGATAAAAATACAGATTATAGTTCGAGAAAGCTTACCCAAAAACCAAGATAACATATAGAAGCCAAAAGACATATCGGCAGACCGTATACTCCGATGTGACACGAGCTCCATCTGGAAGATTACGGCGTTCTTGCCAAGCAAAATTAGGGACGAAAAAGCAATGAGATTCCAAGGAGAAAACCCGTTACGATACCTCCAATATATGCAAAGTTATCAGCATGAGGAAGTATCCGACAACCAAGTTCACAAAAATGATGTTACAAGTAAACAACGTTGCAACCTACTTCCAAAAATGCAATTTAGATTCAATAAAGTTTCACTTGAGCCACTTGTACAAAACTAAAACTCCTATCATACAAAGGAGGTTAATGGTTAAGCTTTTAACCTATAATTATTTAACCGAAAGTATGAAGGATGAATGTATGACATGATAATATGAATAATGCATCATACACATAATGTAACACAAGTACCTCAGGCGGTTCCAGTATTTTCTAAAAATGATGATGGGTTTTAACAAAAAGTTCACCAACTCCATCATTGCCATCTTAAAATGGAAGAATCTTGACCTATTGATACAATTTATCTATTTTCCCAGATTACGCATTGGGTTTACTACTTATTGATACGATATATCTATTTTCCCAGCTTAAGAATTCACTAATATACATAAAATAACCAACTTGCAAATGTTTGAGAAAGCCTAATATCAGTATTGTAATACCTAGATAAAAAAAACTTCACTAACGCTTGGAAAGGGTTTCCCAACAGTGCCTCCTTTGCGTATTCCTTTTAATGGGTTTGAAAATGCCTTGACAATAAAAGAGTTGCAAGTCATAATCATTAGAAGGAAGACCACAAAGTAACCCGGCATAGATGATACTACTTACGACTCGAAGGAAATTGAAATGACTTGTAGAGATATACCTCGGTCATGCTGTATCTTTCCAATAGTCGATGTCCTGTAATGGTCTCCCATTGTTGCATGACGGGAAAGGGTAGAGCAGAGGACCCACACATCTGGAAGTAGAATCAACAATCTAATGTCATATGTTAGTGTGTCCCAGCTATACGATTTTAAGATGGATAATCAAAAAAGTTTTTGGAAGAAATTAACATTAGACTTAGTTGGCTTCCAGCAGAAGCAGAAGCATGAGTGTATGACATCTTTAACTAAGCAAAAGCCTTACATGAATATTGCGTGATCTAGGTGCCACATCTTTAAACATGGTGATGGCTCTGTCCATAGTTCTGAATCATGAAGTCGATCACATGTCAAAAATTTACAATTATTCTACATTGAAAAAATTCTTACAAATACGAATCTCTAAACCCATTGATATGAAAATCCTTGATAACAATGAAAATAAACGTAAACCAAGCATTATAATGTACTGATTTATAAACAATTCTATAACTTATAAACCAATTTTCATAATGCCATCCCTACTGAAAATAATTTAGAAATATCTTTATGCCATCTCTACATAATGCATCAGTGTTGATCCAAGCGTACCATTAATTTTAAACTGATATAACACTATTAACCGAATTGGTATATCTATATATCTCTATTTACACAAACAAACAGATATTAATAAACTATAGATACAAACATACAAATATGAGATCGACAATCTGTATAATAAAACATACCTAAAGACATGATCGGAAGTATGCGATTGACAGTGAAAATAGGAAAATTTTGGAAACGGCCGCTTGATATAATCCATCTAATTTAAATCCCTATAAATAGATTTGAGGTTATCCGGGGAATTGATGGGAATTATTTTGGGGTTTATTTGTTTCCTAAATAAATTGAAAGAAGATATTATTTAGATAGAAATCAGAGAGTATGATGTATCAAAATCGATGGGGGTGTGGGCTAAAGCATTTGAGGCTGTATATTAACTGTGGCTTTCCAACAAACAAATAAAAGTGATGGCAGTTCAAGTGGTAAATGTGTCTACTTGGAATTCGGAGGTCGCTGGTTCGATCCCACTCCGAAACTTTTTTTTATTAAAAGATGATTTAGTGGTTTATATGTGCTTAAGTGGACACTCCACATCAGCAGAATAGTTGACTACCTTGTCACTCGGTTCGCTCTAGTGATGCCACATCAGAAATTGCTGACATGGCGGGCTAGGAGAACGCCACCCGGGCGCTTTGAGATACAGAGATGTAAATCAAATTTCTGATATTTTTCATAAACAAAATGATGTACTATAGTCTATAGAGTCTATAGTGCATAAAACTTTTTTCCTAAAAATCTTCAACTTACCATTTTTTCCTTTAACATCGTATCATTTAGAATAACTAGACTACTAGAGAATAACCTTTTAGATTTATTTGTTGAGTTCTCTATTAGTCACCTTTGCTCGAATGCTCTCGACTGTTCTCTTGAAACTACGTCATCTTTTTTTCTACCAACTTATGTTCCTTTCAACTTGCATTGAAAGTTATAACTTTGCTCAATTATGATGTTGTAATCAAGTTTGTGTCGATTGACTCCTCCACTAAAGTAGGATTGATTTTGGGCTCTTTATTGCTCAAGAGATTTTAACAGATATTTTTCCATATAACATTAGTGATCAGTGATGGATGATCAGAACTTAGGAGGGTCCTTGAGACCTTGACTCGAATTCTTGGTTAAGACAAAATATAATGAGTCGAGTTGGCTTATCTATACTACTATATAAAGATTATACACTTTTGTTGAAAAAAAGAGTTATGAAATGACCATTATACCCTTAATGAATTAATTTACAACACGAGTCCCTTATTTTTCTAAAATTACCACTATTCATACATCAGTTACATTTACATCAACATACAACACTCGACACCTTCGTCACCAAGGCAACAATAGTCACCGCCATTACCACCGTCGACGACACCACCAGACCGCCCTCGCGGACACCCCTGCTGCATTGCACGACTATAATAATAACATAAAGTCATAAACCATAGATACAGAAAGGGAAGTGATATTCGTACCACCAAACTTGATTAATTTACCATACTGTACAAGTATTACAACACATTGTACAAACAGTTAATACATAGTTGTGGTAAATTAATCAACTTATGTGGTACTAATATCACTTACCATACAGAAATACTATTAGGATGCAGACAAGGTTTGAGACTTTAATTTGTTTCATAAGCTTCACATTTCATTAAAAAATAGTAACAATTTGAGTGGACAAACACCAAAAATCAAATAAAACTTGAATTTTGTGCTATAATTTTTGGACTCGGGAATTTTTAAAAAATCACAATTTCATAAAACATCCAAAATAGATACAAAATCAATAAATTAACACTAATCACTGAAGTTTTAGTATATATGTTATCGTTATACTATCAAGTATCGACCCATAATAATATGCAAAAGAATAACATACATACCGCTATAAATATTACAAGCGAATATTGACACTGATGTCATAGAGAGTTGATAATATCTTTATACTATCAACTTATCAAGTCTTTTGGGTCAGGTCGGGTTGGATTGATAACATCTAAGTTTTTCATAGAGTTGGTACTCGGCGGGAAAATTAGTTTATGGATCAGCTTATTTGAATATGCCCAGTTTCGATCTAATGAATAGACCTATACATTTGAGTCTGGTTCAAAAGACCAATTCAATAACTAAGTAGCTTATATATGTTAAGTTGGAGCTTATTTTTAGACAAAGTTTAATTGTTGGCCACTTATTTAGAGCTTATTTAGAATATCAACTTCTTTTAAAGAATAAAAAGGTACTACATTTATCTGATAGATATCTAGTGTCTTACTATTTCACTACAGCGGTCGTACCTCCCGGTCGATCAAATTCGCTTCTTGTTACTCCCACTTTGGACACTCGTTATTGTAGTGACCCGTTTCACTACACTTGTAACATATCACTTGGTTTTGAAAGACAAAGTTGCTGGTTTTTTTTGGGTTACTAATAGTCTAATACCAAACCACCTTGGTTTTCAAAGCCACATAAAATGTTATAACTGTGATGAAACGGGTCATCACAACAATGAGTGTCCTAAGTGAGAGAAACAAGAGGCGAATTTGATCGACGAGGAGGGATCGCGGATCACTTGTTTTGGAGTGTCCAGTCGCACTCTCTGTTTGTGAATACATCAAGAACTGTGTAATTGTTCGAGATTTCCCAGGCTTGGCTATTTTACGTTCAAGTGAGTAGTGGCCGACTTTTGGTCACTCACGGCTGAACATTTAGGCATACGATTCGCTTGTCATTTAGCTGATATCTACTATTAAGAAAATGTGATGACTAACTCTAATTCTAAAATGGTTACATTATTTTGTTTTATCACACACGATCCTATTTTTTTTTCCCTCACAAACAGATCAATATGTCACTTAGGCCTCTCCCAACTCTCCCGTCCACACCCCATCGACCGACTCATCCTCGTCGACAAGGTTGGCAGCGCCCTTATCGATGGGCTCTTCGTCGGATGTCATCCACCCATCGATGAGTGTAGACGACGTGGAGGAGCGTGTGACCGTTTGAATGTTTAATTTTTTTTTTCCCAAACCTAACGGTTAGTTTTATAAAAAAAACCACTTTATTTAAACAATCGTTTCAACCATTCTCATCCACTCCATTTCATTCGAAAAATACACACAAACACATACAAATTTAAAAATAAACCACCATATCATAAACTAAAAATGTCGATTTCCGATGAAGATTCAACATCATACATTCGTAATTACACAGTAGATCCGGAGATGTTGAAAACATTAATTGCTTTTTTGGAATATGAAGAAAGAGAAGCCGAGAGCTCCACACGGACGAACATACCAAGAGCACCAAGAAGGTTCATACCCAGAAACCACGCCGAAGCGGCAACCCGTTTAACTTGCCGGAAAACCATCGTCAAAGTTGAAGTTTTTTTTTAAAATAATGTAAAACTTGTCTTTTTTATTTATTTATGTATCGTGTTGTTTTTGGTTTTTCAATTGTAATGTGTTTTAATTTTATTGATGTAATGTTTTATTTTTAATAAAATTAAGTTTATTTTATTTTTGGATAAATATAAAACCCTGCAGCTTTTCCTGCCTCTTCCTCACTGCCACATCAACTTTTCTCTCTCCTAAAATCACCTCTTCCTCACTCCACATCAACTTTTCTCTCTCCTAAAATCACCTCTTCCTCACTACCAACATCAACTTTTCTCTCTCCAAATCACCTCTTCCTCACTGACCAACATCAACTTTTCTCTCTCCAAATCACCTCTTCCTCACTGCCACATCAACTTTTCTCTCTCCTAAAATCACCTCTTCCTCACTACCAACATCAACTTTTCTCTCTCCTAAATCACCTCTTCCTCACTGCCACATCAACTTTTCTCTCTCCTAAATCACCTCTTCCTCACTGCCACATCAACTTTTCTCTCTCCTAAAATCACCTCTTCCTCACTGCCACATCAACTTTTCTCTCTCCTAAAATCACCTCTTCCTCACTCCACATCAACTTTTCTCTCTCCAAATCACCTCTTCCTCACTGACCACATCAACTTTTCTCTCTCCAAATCACCTCTTCCTCACTGCCACATCAACTTTTCTCTCTCCTAAATCACCTCTTCCTCACTCCACATCAACTTTTCTCTCTCCTAAATCACCTCTTCCTCACTGCCACATCAACTTTTCTCTCTCCTAAATCACCTCTTCCTCACTGCCACATCAACTTTTCTCTCTCCTAAAATCACCTCTTCCTCACTACCAACATCAACTTTTCTCTCTCCAAATCACCTCTTCCTCACTGACCAACATCAACTTTTCTCTCTCCAAATCACCTCTTCCTCACTGCCACATCAACTTTTCTCTCTCCAAATCACCTCTTCCTCACTGCCACATCAACTTTTCTCTCTCCTAAAATCACCTCTTCCTCACTACCAACATCAACTTTTCTCTCTCCATCACCTCTTCCTCACTGCCACATCAACTTTTCTCTCTCCTAAATCACCTCTTCCTCACTCACTACAACAACTTTTCTCTCTCCTAAAATCACCTCTTCCTCACTACCAACATCAACTTTTCTCTCTCCAAATCACCTCTTCCTCACTGACCAACATCAACTTTTCTCTCTCCAAATCACCTCTTCCTCACTGCCACATCAACTTTTCTCTCTCCTAAAATCACCTCTTCCTCACTACCAACATCAACTTTTCTCTCTCCTAAATCACCTCTTCCTCACTGCCACATCAACTTTTCTCTCTCCTAAATCACCTCTTCCTCACTCCACATCAACTTTTCTCTCTCCTAAAATCACCTCTTCCTCACTGCCACATCAACTTTTCTCTCTCCTAAAATCACCTCTTCCTCACTCCACATCAACTTTTCTCTCTCCAAATCACCTCTTCCTCACTGACCACATCAACTTTTCTCTCTCCAAATCACCTCTTCCTCACTGCCACATCAACTTTTCTCTCTCCTAAATCACCTCTTCCTCACTCCACATCAACTTTTCTCTCTCCTAAATCACCTCTTCCTCACTGCCACATCAACTTTTCTCTCTCCTAAATCACCTCTTCCTCACTGCCACATCAACTTTTCTCTCTCCTAAAATCACCTCTTCCTCACTACCAACATCAACTTTTCTCTCTCCAAATCACCTCTTCCTCACTGACCAACATCAACTTTTCTCTCTCCAAATCACCTCTTCCTCACTGCCACATCAACTTTTCTCTCTCCAAATCACCTCTTCCTCACTGCCACATCAACTTTTCTCTCTCCTAAAATCACCTCTTCCTCACTACCAACATCAACTTTTCTCTCTCCTAAATCACCTCTTCCTCACTGCCACATCAACTTTTCTCTCTCCTAAATCACCTCTTCCTCACTGCCACATCAACTTTTCTCTCTCCTAAAATCACCTCTTCCTCACTACCAACATCAACTTTTCTCTCTCCAAATCACCTCTTCCTCACTGACCAACATCAACTTTTCTCTCTCCAAATCACCTCTTCCTCACTGCCACATCAACTTTTCTCTCTCCTAAAATCACCTCTTCCTCACTACCAACATCAACTTTTCTCTCTCCTAAATCACCTCTTCCTCACTGCCACATCAACTTTTCTCTCTCCTAAATCACCTCTTCCTCACTGCCACATCAACTTTTCTCTCTCCTAAAATCACCTCTTCCTCACTGCCACATCAACTTTTCTCTCTCCTAAAATCACCTCTTCCTCACTCCACATCAACTTTTCTCTCTCCAAATCACCTCTTCCTCACTGACCACATCAACTTTTCTCTCTCCAAATCACCTCTTCCTCACTGCCACATCAACTTTTCTCTCTCCTAAATCACCTCTTCCTCACTCCACATCAACTTTTCTCTCTCCTAAATCACCTCTTCCTCACTGCCACATCAACTTTTCTCTCTCCTAAATCACCTCTTCCTCACTGCCACATCAACTTTTCTCTCTCCTAAAATCACCTCTTCCTCACTACCAACATCAACTTTTCTCTCTCCAAATCACCTCTTCCTCACTGACCAACATCAACTTTTCTCTCTCCAAATCACCTCTTCCTCACTGCCACATCAACTTTTCTCTCTCCAAATCACCTCTTCCTCACTGCCACATCAACTTTTCTCTCTCCTAAATCACCTCTTCCTCACACCACATCAAGCATAGTTATCGACTCGGTAATTTTGACTCGACTCGAAATCTGATTTTTTGACTCGTGACTCAAAACGTGACTCGAATCGTAAGAGTCAATATTTGATAATATATGATGTGTGAAATCGAGTCTTAAATTTATAACACGAATCACCTAGCGACTGACTACTACACACTTACAGGCAGTGAACCCGTCCGTATGCAGTATAGTTAACTTGGTAAATCCGAGGTCGATCACAAGGACTAAAGTTATAGCAATTATTCAAATTAAGCAGTTCAAAGTAAAAATGGGGGTTTGTGACCGTGTTGTCACTTTGCTTTTAAAAGTTAGTTTGCAATAATGAAATTTAGTTAGTAATTCCGAGGAATTAATCGAAAAGAGTTTTGTTGTAAACAAGAATATAAAAAGGCGCACCTACTTGGATCAGCTTGCATATCAACCAGAAAGTCTAAATATCACTTGCAATGTTGAAGGACTTAAAAGGTAATCAAGATGAACTCTCGTTATACTCAAATCTTTAATTGCAAAAGTATAGTTATCATTCTCGTGAATAATTTCTACTTTAAACAATTAAGCATTAAGAACTTAAGATAATTTTATGATTTAATCTTGAAAAGCTTTCTCTCGAACTGCTTTATTCGCCTAATCAGATCTCTCTATCATAGACGTTTACACACTCAAAATGAATTTAATTGTTTAAATCTTTATCGCTAGTTTCTCTCGAACTCCAACGACTTTTGATTAATTAAAGGCCGATTAATCATTTCATAGACCAATTGACAATCACATAGATTTCTCTCGAACTTTTAATAACAATTATCAATCAATCTATATAAAAGATAAAAACAATTTATAAACTCAAATAAATGCGGATTTTCGATTAAACATAGAAATCGTGTTCAACAATTGCAAATAACATCAAACAATCCTATGACATGTTCACTACCCAAGTAGGTGCAAAGAGATTTAGCCTCTCATGATGAAAAGATAAAAACAATCAATAGGATATGAAAACATATTGTACCGAATGTAGAAATAAATCCAAAAGAGTGCTAGAATCGTTAATGAATTGATGCAATGAATCCAAATGCTTCTATGATCTTTAAAGGTGTTTTATCTGATGAAAATAGCCTCCAAGAACCCTAAAAACCTCTGGAAAGTCAAAAAGTATCTTCTAAGGTTATTTTTGGTTGATATTTATAGGTCTTCCAAAAGTCAAACTGCTGACCGACCGGTGGGCTCGACGAGACCACTCTTGAAACTTTATTAACTTGCTTCTGGATGGCGATATCGACAAGCCCACAAGTGGGCTCACCAAGATTGGACCCCAGAATGCTTTTTAACAGTTGCTTCTCTTCCAAAGTCTTCTTGCAATCCTCCGTAACCTCATTTGAACCTCCAAAACGGCGTTTTTTTTAGTAATATGCCAAAATACCTGTTAATATTTCCACAACTTACAAAGTTACAAATACGAATACCATTCAAACTCCTCAACTCATCCCAATATTTCTTCATTTTGACGAAGAAAGAAATGGGGAACTTTACACTCATTTGATTAATTATAAACCATGTATTACCCAATGTTTTAAAAACTGGTATTTTAGTCATACCGGTGTGGAAAAATTTTCCAGTATTACCGGTATTTTCGGTATTACCTGAAAACACTAACAAATACCATAAACGCACCAAATGTATACAAAAACGACTCCAAATCACTTATAAATGACCAAATACGAAGTGAGAAATTGGTATAAAATGAGTCACATCAATATATAATTTTATAATTATATATAAGTGTTTATTGTGGAAATATAGTATTGTATGATATATTAAGCTAAAAATAGAAAATATTATTAAAATAAAATGAGATTTAAAAGCATATAAAAAAGTTATGTTTAAAAAAATTGAAAATAAAAAAATTATTTTGTGACTCGTGACTCGATACGATGACTCGTGACTCGCACGAGTTCGACAACTATGTTCAAGAGTGACATAAAAAACCAAGGTGAATCAGATTCTTTTGTTAAAAATGGATATAACAGTTGGAATAGGAAAGAAGGATTGACTCTTCACAATGACGGAAAGCCACACATTATGGCTGTTCAAAAATGTCAAAACTTGATGAACCAAAAACAATCAATCGCAACTGCATTTGATAAGCAAAGTACACTGTTACTTCTTTCTATGGCTTCATTATGTCCAAGTAAGTCTTTTAAAGCATTTGAAGTGGACGACCTAATAGAAAATGGCTGAGTTCTATCCTTTAGAGTTTCCAAGTTGTGACCATCGTGCACTTAAATCACAACTAAAGAATTATATTATGGATGTTCGTTAAGATGCAAGGTTTGATAATTTGAAAAGCATTGGTGATCTTTCTAAAATGATGGTTGAGACTGAGAAACATGTAATCTTTCCAAAGGTATCATTTTGATTAGTAAAATAAGCAGAAGGTTTAAGCACAGTTATTGGTAACTTGTTTTCGTTTTTCCACTTGCACTATGTAATATGTCTTATTGATATTAGGTAAACGATCCATGGACAAAATATGATTTTTTACGGATTCAAAATCATCATTCAGTTTCGTTAAAAATTGCATCAACTTAGTCTTATTATCAATCTTTAAATAATTTTTAGTAATCTCACAACTACATTCTTTCATTTTTCCACAACTTACAAAGTTACAAATACGAATACCATTCAAACTCCTCAACTCATCCCAATATTTCTTCATTTTGACGAAGAAAGAAATGGGGAACTTTACACTCATTTGATTAATTATAAACCATGTATTACCCAATGTTTTAAAAACTGGTATTTTAGTCATACCGGTGTGGAAAAATTTTCCGGTATTACCGGTATTATCGGTATTACCGAAAATACCGGCCGGTACGACTATTTTTATTTTTTTTATAAAAATAAAAAAATTATTTTGTGACTCGTGACTCGACTCGTGACTTGTAACATGACTCGGACCGACTCGCACAACAAAACACGAGTCATGCTACGAGTCTAGAGCAAAGCCGAGTCATCCACCGATTCGCCTCGTTTTCACTTTGTTTTGACTCGACTCGTACGAGTCGACTCGTGACTCGCACGAGTTCGACAACTATGTTCAAGAGTGACATAAAAAACCAAGGTGAATCAGATTCTTTTGTTAAAAATGGATATAACAGTTGGAATAGGAAAGAAGGATTGACTCTTCACAATGACGGAAAGCCACACATTATGGCTGTTCAAAAATGTCAAAACTTGATGAACCAAAAACAATCAATCGCAACTGCATTTGATAAGCAAAGTACACTGTTACTTCTTTCTATGGCTTCATTATGTCCAAGTAAGTCTTTTAAAGCATTTGAAGTGGACGACCTAATAGAAAATGGCTGAGTTCTATCCTTTAGAGTTTCCAAGTTGTGACCATCGTGCACTTAAATCACAACTAAAGAATTATATTATGGATGTTCGTTAAGATGCAAGGTTTGATAATTTGAAAAGCATTGGTGATCTTTCTAAAATGATGGTTGAGACTGAGAAACATGTAATCTTTCCAAAGGTATATCTTCTTGTGAATCTAGCACTGATATTGCCTTTTGCAACATCAACAGTGGAACGTGCATTCTCGGCAATGAAGTTGATAAAGACGGACTTGTTTTTGGTCACTTGTTTTCGCACAGTTTTTGGTCACTTGTTTTCCAAAGGTATCATTTTGATTAGTAAAATAAGCAGAAGGTTTAAGCACAGTTATTGGGAACTTGTTTTCGTTTTTCCACTTGCACTATGTAATATGTCTTATTGATATTAGGTAAACGATCCATGGACAAAATATGATTTTTTACGGATTCAAAATCATCATTCAGTTTCGTTAAAAATTGCATCAACTTAGTCTTATTATCAATCTTTAAATAATTCTTGACAATCTCACAACTACATTCTTTCATTTTTCCACAACTTACAAAGTTACAAATACGAATACCATTCAAACTCCTCAACTCATCCCAATATTTCTTCATTTTGACGAAGAAAGAAATGGGGAACTTTACACTCATTTGATTAATTATAAACCATGTATTACCCAATGTTTTAAAAACTGGTATTTTAGTCATACCGGTGTGGAAAAATTTTCCGGTATTACCGGTATTATCGGTATTACCGAAAATACCGGCCGGTACGACTATTTTAATTTTATTTTTATTTTTATAAAAATCCTACAAAACTTGTTACAATTTAACGAAAATAGTCAAAATACAATTATAATCCACTCAAAAATAATACCAAATAGGTATTTTATAACAAAATATAAGTTTTAAAGTTCACAAATAACAAAAAATAACATTAAAGTATTATACAAATAATTTTAAAAAAACTTCAAAAAAAAATGAAAATCCCGGAAATACCGGAACGGTAATATCGGAAAAATACCAGGAATACCGGAAATACCTGCCGGTATTGAATAGTGAAAATACCGGAAAAATACCGGGCTTAAAATACCGTAATACCCTCCGATAACGGTAATACATGTAATACCGGCTGGTATATACCGGTATTTAAAACATTATTATCACCCCTTTTAGTTACACCTTGATCAATTTAATTTAAAACTAACTAAAACTATATATACATTTCATTCATACCACATAAAACTATAACAGTGTTAGCAAATACACTAAACTTGAGTAATCAATTTCATGAAACCTCACCAATATCCCTACTATATTCATTTAATTTAATAAACATAAACATAACTAAAGAAAGGGTGGCTATATATATATATAAAAAAAAAAAGCTTCGTATTAACCAACTCATACCAGAAGTCCTCTTTAATTAAAAATCAACAATTTATGGAATCATTCAATTGGCATCATCTTCGACAACATCTTCATCGTTAAAATCTTCATTAATTGTCATATAGATAATTAAAATCCCCAAGGTGATTTTGCTGCTATTTGAGTTGCGAGTTCACATGGATCGAATAGTAAGGCTTGAATGATTATCACGATGAACCTAGGTTGTTACATGGGAATGGTAATTACCCGATGAAACAAAATTTGGACAAGGGGGATAAAAATGTCATTAACTTGACTTTTAAAATAAATACTTGTTAGTTTGGATTAGAGGTGCAAGAAGTGGTTAACCGATTTCGGTTATTAATTTTAATAACCGAAACCGGTTATTTTTTGAAACAATAAAAACCGATTACGGTTAACCTGTACCGGTTAATAACCGGTTTGGACATATAAAAACTCTAACCTATGTAACCGGTTTCGATTAATATTAACCGGTTAACCGGTACCAATTAACCTGTGCGGCAGATTGCTCGAATTACAGACAGTGGACTACTGGAAAACTGTAATTACGAAAAAAACTTCAGGAACTTATCAAGAACAAATATGAGTAGCAAACTTCAAGAGAAACTAGCCTACTTACTGTTAAACAGACCAAGAGCAGTAAGCAGAATAATATCAGTAAGCAGACCAAGGCACCAAGCAGAACAAAAACAAGCCATTTGTTAATTGTAAAGCTATTGAGTTCGAGAGAGAGGGAGAGATAGAGAGTTGTAATTTTTGAGAGTTTTTTTGTGAGGGTTTTTTTTTTTATGGAGAAAATGAATCAATATTGAACAACTTCAGAATAATCGATTTGGGTTTTTTTTTTTGTTAGTGTTTTTGTGAATATTAATAATCGATTTGAATGAAGAAAAGGATTTTGTGATGATCATGATTGAATGAAGAAAAGGATGGTGGCTGGAATCGATTTGGGATTTTGGGTATTGACATAAAATAAGGGTTATTATAAATCGATGGGTGGTGGCTGGAATCGATGGATGGTGACTGGAATTGATTTATATTGAATTGGTATTATAAATCGTCTGGATGGGTTAGAAAGAGAAGCGGCGTGTCAATAATATAAGGGTTAGATATAGAATAAATATAATATATTATAATATAACCGGTTAACCGGTTATTATTATGTTTTTATAACCGGTTATTAACCGATTTTTGTTTTGAAATATGTAATCGATTACTAACTGGCGGTTAATGGTAACCTATAACCGGTTTGTACCTTATCGGTTACTAACCGGTTTCGGTTATCGGTTAACTTCGGATCGGTTAGGTTAACCGGTTATTTTTTGCACATCTAGTTTGGATTGTGCGTTCTGATCTTCAATTATTATGATTACTTTTATCACTAATGTGGTTTCTATGTGCTAGTTTACATGGATTGAATCCATAACCACTCAATGAAAGGATGAAAGCCGAAATCAAAATCACTTAATCAGAACTCAAAAGTATGTTTTATTTTTGGCAAAATGATAAATTCTCTTCTTTTTTTTTCTCGAACAATCAGTCGGTATACGACATCGAGGAAACCTCACCGTATAATGGTGAAGCCTTGCACGTAACCTAGACAAGGAGATGTTGACCATGAGCCGTTACAAAGTATTTAGAGGGAAAAACCCTAAGGTTTTGACATCCCTAAGGATCGAACTCAAGACCTTGGGTAAAACCGAGAGTGCCTCTGACCAGTTGAACTGACCTTCATTCTTAAAAAATCTTTTTAAAAATCATTTTAAATATGAGATTATAACACTTGGTATAATCAAAAGATAATATTAAGAAAGAAAAGCAGAAATTACACTTGTCATGTTTTTAAAACTTTTATAAAAATTATTATACTATTTATAGAAAAGTATATCAATTTCATTTATTTTATGACTTTATCCAAAAACAGTACAACAATACAAGTCAATGATGTCTAGTACAACTGGTCAGAGGCACTTCCAGGTTTTATCTAGAGTCTTGAGTTTGATTCTTAGGGATGACAAGTCTTGGGGTTTTTCTCCAGAATACTTGTAACGACGCATGGTTAACATCTCGTTGTCTATGATACGTGCAAGTCTTCGTGTTCGAGAAAAATACAATAATACAACCATATGTAAACAGTAAAAGTGATTCAATATAAAATACATATATTTACTTTTTCATATAAACCAAAAATAAAATTAAAAGGCTACTCGCCAAGTATCGGAATCAAATGAAAAACTAAAAACGTTTATATAAACTTTATTCTCTCACACCCTTTTTTCTCACACCACTCACTCACCCTCAACATCACTCTCCCACGTCATCACAATGCCAGTCCTTTCTTTTCGGACAACCGTCACCGGAAAAGTGTCCCTTTTCCGGCAACATCAAAACGCACTCTTTCTCACCGTCCATGTTCTCTTCGACTCACATTTCCCGTTCCTTCAAACAAACAATCATTTTCATCCAAACCCCAAAAAATCTCCGCCATCTCCGGCGAACCAAAACCCCCTCCCCCAAAAAACGTAAGAAATGAATTTTGGAAAAGGATATTACAGAGGGTTGAAGCTGAGGCGTCAAAAATGGTGATAAGATCCATTTTTACAACGATGACGTTGGTCTTGTGTTATCGAGGTTTACCATCATTTGGGTTATTGCTCAGCCGAATTGGGGTCTTTAAGATCATGGTAGAAGGTATTATTTTTTTATGTTAATATATATTTATTACCATATATGTATATATTACTGATAATACATTTTTATGCTATAATACGAGTAATAAAATTTATTTATTTATATATATCCATACATCCATATATGTGTGTTATGTATATGTTAATGTTTATAATAATTTTTTTTTTATGTTGTTTTTTTTTACCCATATGTATTACTGTATGTATATATAATTTAATTATTTTTGAATGTACTGTATATGTGTAAGTAATTGATTTTCATATTAATTAATTGATTGATTAAAATGTAGATTTGGATCTTTTTGACTTGGATGATTATGAAAAAAAGGTGATGAAGAAAGTTGAAGAGCAGAGAAAAAAAAAGTAGTTCATTAGTGATGATTATTAACCAACCAGGGTTCTGTTGATGAAAGGAATTGAAAGTTATATAGGTGATGATTTCGATTTTGAAAATATTTGGGATTATAGTCAGATATGTTATTACTTAGCATTTTCTTAATGTTTTTGGAGATTTTTAGTTTAATTGAGATTTTACTTAGCTTATATCTATATCTATATCTTTATATCTATATTGAGATTTTGGGGATGCAACTGTGAATTATTTTGGGGTGGAAGGTGTTTGTGTCGCCAGAAAGGATGGATACGTGGCCGGTTGGATGAGTGGTGGGGCCAAATGTTATTATATATATATAAATAACATTTTTAATCTATAATAACTTTCATCGTTATGTCTTACGTTCATGTAGCATTTAAAACATTAATATAGTTATTATTTATGTTTTTATACATCTTATTATTCTTTTATATTTTTTATTGTTATTGCTACATGTTCAGTTGTCTTTTTAAAATTTTGGATTCGAATATTTGACATAAATTTGGGTCCAAAACTTTGTCGTGTATAAAGCGTATTCCGCGGCAACGCGCGGGTAAAACAACTAGTTATGTTTTAATTTTAAATCAAGAGTTAATTACACAAATCGTCCCTGTGCTTTACTTTAATAGTCACGTTTCGTCCTTTAGAATCAAAAACCTCAAGGACGGTCCTTTATAGGAGGATAATGTTCACGTTTGGTCCTTTGACTATTTGACCGTCACCTTCTCTCTGTTAAACCCCCAACGTGACATCCACGTGAGGGGCATTCCAGTCTTTCCCATTACTAAAGGACCATCACTGATGTTTTTCATCTTCAAAACAAAAAAACCTTAAATTATCACCACCATTACAATCATTTTTTTTCGTCTTCAATCAAGGTACCTAAGATGGAATAAATATCTCTTTTATCTACTTAATATCTATCAGCATCCATATAATTATGGATGAAAAGAAAAGCATGTTTGATGTCACCAGATCCACCCATCTTCAAACTCAAATTAAAATCAAAACTCAGTAAATAGATATATCCATTATTCTATCCCTTTCTCTCTTTCTTTTATCTGTCATCTAACCACCACCATAGATGAAGAAACCGGATGGCAGCCACCACCATGGATGAAGCAACCTCGACGGATGCTACAACAACTGCCGCTACTGGATTTACTTCAGATCTAAGGAAGTTCTTCGTGGTTGGGGTAATAGAGGCAAGCAACGAGGCTGAATTATATGATTTCGATGGTAAGTGTTGGTGGCCGGAAATTTACCTGGTGGTGGTGAAAGTGATTTACAAGTGGTTGGATTTTGGATGGTTCGAGCACCACTGACCTATTGTTCCTCTTTTTGAAGAGAGTTGCTAAATATAAAGTTAATTGTAGTAGATCTAATATTTGTATACATAAATACAGATTGTGGTGGTGCTACATAAATAACATTTTTAATCTATAATAACTTTCATCGTTATATCTTACGTTCATGTAGCATTTAAAACATTAATATAGTTATTATTTATGTTTTTATACATCTTATTATTCTTTTATATTTTTTATTGTTATTGCTACATGTTCAGTTGTCTTTTTAAAATTTTGGATTCGAATATTTGACATAAATTTGGGTCCAAAACTTTGTCGTGTATAAAGCGTATTCCGCGGCAACGCGCGGGTAAAACAACTAGTTATGTTTTAATTTTAAATCAAGAGTTAATTACACAAATCGTCCCTGTGCTTTACTTTAATAGTCACGTTTCGTCCTTTAGAATCAAAAACCTCAAGGACGGTCCTTTATAGGAGGATAATGTTCACGTTTGGTCCTTTGACTATTTGACCGTCACCTTCTCTCTGTTAAACCCCCAACGTGACATCCACGTGAGGGGCATTCCAGTCTTTCCCATTACTAAAGGACCATCACTGATGTTTTTCATCTTCAAAACAAAAAAACCTTAAATTATCAACCAAAAAAAAAAAAAAAAAAAAAAAAAAAAAAAAAAAAATGAAGGATCAAAAAAACCTTAAATTATCACCACCATTACAATCATTTTTTTTCGTCTTCAATCAAGGTACCTAAGATGGAATAAATATCTCTTTTATCTACTTAATATCTATCAGCATCCATATAATTATGGATGAAAAGAAAAGCATGTTTGATGTCACCAGATCCACCCATCTTCAAACTCAAATTAAAATCAAAACTCAGTAAATAGATATATCCATTATTCTATCCCTTTCTCTCTTTCTTTTATCTGTCATCTAACCACCACCATAGATGAAGAAACCGGATGGCAGCCACCACCATGGATGAAGCAACCTCGACGGATGCTACAACAACTGCCGCTACTGGATTTACTTCAGATCTAAGGAAGTTCTTCGTGGTTGGGGTAATAGAGGCAAGCAACGAGGCTGAATTATATGATTTCGATGGTAAGTGTTGGTGGCCGGAAATTTACCTGGTGGTGGTGAAAGTGATTTACAAGTGGTTGGATTTTGGATGGTTCGAGCACCACTGACCTATTGTTCCTCTTTTTGAAGAGAGTTGCTAAATATAAAGTTAATTGTAGTAGATCTAATATTTGTATACATAAATACAGATTGTGGTGGTGCTACCGTGGTTCGCGGTGGTGGTTTGGAGAGTGGCGGCGCTTCGATGTAGTTCTGTGTACAATTGGGTATCTCTTCTTAATCGCACCTATAAATTGTGTTTAAGATCGGTTGGGACATTAATTTGGTTTGGAACATTAATTGACTGGTTTTGTTTGTTTAAAATTGAGATTGGCATTTCAAATTTACTACCATGTTTTGAAATACCAATATTTATTAATTATTACAGTATGATATATCTTCATATATATGGAGGTAGTTGGCTGCCACACTGATTTGATCCTATTTTTATATACATATATATATACGTGAAAAAGATGGTCTTTAATCTTGGGTGTTATATTACATACACTGATGAACTAATTTTGTATTGTGTGTTTATAAATTTTATGAGCGGAAATAAATTGTGTAACATTTGATTGTGTAAAAAATTTGGTCAGAAAATTGATGATGATGACGGTGTATGACTGTATGTTGGTCGGTATGCATAATCATGGTAGTATGAAGAAGAAGAACAAAAGAAGAAAGAGAAATATCAATGTATGATGAAAATATCACATGTGGTCCTTTAGGGATGATAAATGACCAAAATGCCCTCACATGGGAGGCATGTGAGGGGGTTTAACGGAGGGGAGATAACGGTCAACGAGTCAAAGGACCAAACACGAACCTTATCCTCTTATAAAGGATTGTCCTTGAGGTTTTTGATCTTTAAGGATGAAACATGATTATTTGGGTAAACCACAGGGACGATTTGTGTCGATAACTCTTAAATCAAACGAGATATGTTACCGGGAGTTGCCCCGGTTATTTGTAAAAATGTGAAAAATCAAGAAACAATCTCGTAAACAAAAATATAACAACTAAATAAAAGAGTTTATAATAAATATTAGGCAATAAAAAAAAAATGCAGTTTATCTGTTATTTAATTTGATTTGTGAAGCAAACTTTTTCCAGATGTTTACATTGCTTCAAAATAAAAAAGTATGGTAAAATAAAAATATAGTGTATACTGTATACATTTCATTTTTAAAGATATGGGCACTTTTGGGCTTGAGGCCCAAATTTAGAAACAAAATTCTCAAGCAGATCATAGCCCAAAACTGAACACTTGAATTGACCCAGAACTGTAGTTTGCACATAAATAGATGCATTTGTTTTTAGGGTAAATTACATTTTTGGTCCCTGAACTTGACACGTTTTTCATTTTTAGTCACTAAACTTCAAAAATTGCAAATTATACACTAAACTTACCACTTTTTTTCACTTTTGGTCACTGCGTCAACTTTGTTACCTTTCCTCCGTTAACTTGCTCAGATTCGTTAGTTTTTTTTTCCACTTTTCGTCCTTTCCATATATTTCATTATTAAAAGTGATAATCGGCCTAACTTCAAGTCTTAGATATTGTTTTGTTCGATTAGTGAAAATACATATTCATTTGTGAGGGGTTTGAAACAGTTTTTTTTATGTTTACAGTTTACTACTTTATTGATCATAAAATAGTTTGATTAGATGAAATAAATGATTTTCTTTTTGAACGACGATGACATAATTGTTAGTTGAAATAATTGATTTTTATTTCTTTTTGTGTTATATAAATTTATATAGTTTTCCTTAATTCATTTTATTAACTATTGCTATTTTCTTTTTGAACGACGATGACATAATTGTTAGTTGAAATAATTGATTTTTATTTCTTTTTGTGTTATATAAATTTATATAGTTTTCCTTAATTCATTTTATTAACTATTGCTAAACTATAATAAAAATAAGATATTGTAACGGTTATCCGGAGTAACGTGTTCTAGATTTTTTTTCTCTGAATAATCGATAACGCCTTATGATTTAACCGTAAATATTTTTGTTTGTGTTATATAAATTTGTAATAAATCATATAAATGGATTGAGTTTTGAATGTACTTTTCATCGATTATCACTTTTAATAATGGAATAAATGAAAAGGACGAAAACTGAAAAAAAACTAACGAATCTGGGCAAGTTAACGGAGGAAAGGTAACAAAGTTGACGCGGTGACCAAAAGTGAAAAAAAGTGGCAAGTTTAGTGTATAATTTGCAATTTTTGAAGTTTAGTGACTAAAAGTGAAAAACGTGTCAAGTTCAGGGACCAAAAGTGTAATTTACTCTTTTTTTAATATATATTATAATATAATATCTGATAATTTATTGTTATAAAAAAATGATGTAATAAATAAAACTTTTCTTACTTCAATGGATAAGATTAGTCTTTGAAGTATGGAGAAAAAGCCGAAGATGAGATGTTACTATGTTAAGTAAGAATATCCATTGGGCTCATATTTAACTTTTACTGGGCTTGTTACGGTAAAATAAGATTAAATGAGTCAAACGACATGCGGAACAGCATCAACATCCAAAACGATGGTGGTCCTTGAGACCTTGAATCGAATTCTTGGTTAAGACAAAATATTAAATATAATGAGTCGAGTTGGCTCATAAATAATAACATAAAGTCATAAACCATAGATACAGAAGTAATGTAGACAAGGTTTGAGACTTTAATTTGTTTCATAAGCTTCACATTTTATTTAAAAAACAATTTGACTGCACAAACACCAAAAATCATATAAAACTTAAATTTTGTGCTATAATTTTTGGACTCCGGAATTTTAAAAAATCATAATTCTATAAAACAACCAAAAGTTGATACGCCAAGATGTGTTGGGTGGGTGGTGGACTGGTGAAGCCAAATGTTATATGTTTTATTTTTAAAACTTTCTTACCAAAAAAAAATGATGTACGACTAGTACATAAAACTTTCTTACCAAATAAAAATGATGTACGACTAGTACATAAAACTTTCTTACCAAAAAAATGATGTACGACTAGTACATAAAACTTTCTTACCAAAAAAATGATGTACGACTAGTACATAAAACTTTCTTACCAAAAAAATGATGTACGACTAGTACATAAAACTTTCTTACCAAAAAAATGATGTACGACTAGTACATAAAACTTTCTTACCAAAAAAATGATGTACGACTAGTACATAAAACTTTCTTACCAAAAAAATGATGTACGACTAGTACATAAAACTTTCTTACCAAAAAAATGATGTACGACTAGTACATAAAACTTTCTTACCAAAAAAATGATGTACGACTAGTACATAAAACTTTCTTACCAAAAAAATGATGTACGACTAGTACATAAAACTTTCTTACCAAAAAAATGATGTACGACTAGTACATAAAACTTTCTTACCAAAAAAAAATGATGTACGACTAGTACATAAAACTTTCTTACCAAATGGATAAGATGAGTCTTTGAAATATGGAGAAAAACTGAAAAAGCATTTACCAAAAAAAAATGATGTACGACTAGTACATAAAACTTTCTTACCAAAAAAAAATGATGTACGACTAGTACATAAAACTTTCTTACCAAAAAAATGATGTACGACTAGTACATAAAACTTTCTTACCAAAAAAATGATGTACGACTAGTACATAAAACTTTCTTACCAAAAAAATGATGTACGACTAGTACATAAAACTTTCTTACCAAAAAAATGATGTACGACTAGTACATAAAACTTTCTTACCAAAAAAATGATGTACGACTAGTACATAAAACTTTCTTACCAAAAAAATGATGTACGACTAGTACATAAAACTTTCTTACCAAAAAAATGATGTACGACTAGTACATAAAACTTTCTTACCAAAAAAATGATGTACGACTAGTACATAAAACTTTCTTACCAAAAAAATGATGTACGACTAGTACATAAAACTTTCTTACCAAAAAAATGATGTACGACTAGTACATAAAACTTTCTTACCAAAAAAATGATGTACGACTAGTACATAAAACTTTCTTACCAAAAAAATGATGTACGACTAGTACATAAAACTTTCTTACCAAAAAAATGATGTACGACTAGTACATAAAACTTTCTTACCAAAAAAATGATGTACGACTAGTACATAAAACTTTCTTACCAAAAAAATGATGTACGACTAGTACATAAAACTTTCTTACCAAAAAAATGATGTACGACTAGTACATAAAACTTTCTTACCAAAAAAATGATGTACGACTAGTACATAAAACTTTCTTACCAAAAAAATGATGTACGACTAGTACATAAAACTTTCTTACCAAAAAAATGATGTACGACTAGTACATAAAACTTTCTTACCAAAAAAATGATGTACGACTAGTACATAAAACTTTCTTACCAAAAAAATGATGTACGACTAGTACATAAAACTTTCTTACCAAAAAAATGATGTACGACTAGTACATAAAACTTTCTTACCAAAAAAATGATGTACGACTAGTACATAAAACTTTCTTACCAAAAAAATGATGTACGACTAGTACATAAAACTTTCTTACCAAAAAAATGATGTACGACTAGTACATAAAACTTTCTTACCAAAAAAATGATGTACGACTAGTACATAAAACTTTCTTACCAAAAAAATGATGTACGACTAGTACATAAAACTTTCTTACCAAAAAAATGATGTACGACTAGTACATAAAACTTTCTTACCAAAAAAATGATGTACGACTAGTACATAAAACTTTCTTACCAAAAAAATGATGTACGACTAGTACATAAAACTTTCTTACCAAAAAAATGATGTACGACTAGTACATAAAACTTTCTTACCAAAAAAATGATGTACGACTAGTACATAAAACTTTCTTACCAAAAAAATGATGTACGACTAGTACATAAAACTTTCTTACCAAAAAAATGATGTACGACTAGTACATAAAACTTTCTTACCAAAAAAATGATGTACGACTAGTACATAAAACTTTCTTACCAAAAAAATGATGTACGACTAGTACATAAAACTTTCTTACCAAAAAAATGATGTACGACTAGTACATAAAACTTTCTTACCAAAAAAATGATGTACGACTAGTACATAAAACTTTCTTACCAAAAAAATGATGTACGACTAGTACATAAAACTTTCTTACCAAAAAAATGATGTACGACTAGTACATAAAACTTTCTTACCAAAAAAATGATGTACGACTAGTACATAAAACTTTCTTACCAAAAAAATGATGTACGACTAGTACATAAAACTTTCTTACCAAAAAAATGATGTACGACTAGTACATAAAACTTTCTTACCAAAAAAATGATGTACGACTAGTACATAAAACTTTCTTACCAAAAAAATGATGTACGACTAGTACATAAAACTTTCTTACCAAAAAAATGATGTACGACTAGTACATAAAACTTTCTTACCAAAAAAATGATGTACGACTAGTACATAAAACTTTCTTACCAAAAAAATGATGTACGACTAGTACATAAAACTTTCTTACCAAAAAAATGATGTACGACTAGTACATAAAACTTTCTTACCAAAAAAATGATGTACGACTAGTACATAAAACTTTCTTACCAAAAAAATGATGTACGACTAGTACATAAAACTTTCTTACCAAAAAAATGATGTACGACTAGTACATAAAACTTTCTTACCAAAAAAATGATGTACGACTAGTACATAAAACTTTCTTACCAAAAAAATGATGTACGACTAGTACATAAAACTTTCTTACCAAAAAAATGATGTACGACTAGTACATAAAACTTTCTTACCAAAAAAATGATGTACGACTAGTACATAAAACTTTCTTACCAAAAAAATGATGTACGACTAGTACATAAAACTTTCTTACCAAAAAAATGATGTACGACTAGTACATAAAACTTTCTTACCAAAAAAATGATGTACGACTAGTACATAAAACTTTCTTACCAAAAAAATGATGTACGACTAGTACATAAAACTTTCTTACCAAAAAAATGATGTACGACTAGTACATAAAACTTTCTTACCAAAAAAATGATGTACGACTAGTACATAAAACTTTCTTACCAAAAAAATGATGTACGACTAGTACATAAAACTTTCTTACCAAAAAAATGATGTACGACTAGTACATAAAACTTTCTTACCAAAAAAATGATGTACGACTAGTACATAAAACTTTCTTACCAAAAAAATGATGTACGACTAGTACATAAAACTTTCTTACCAAAAAAATGATGTACGACTAGTACATAAAACTTTCTTACCAAAAAAAACATAATTCGAATTACAGACCAGCTCACCACTCCAAATATTATACTCGGTCAAAGTTGTAACTTAAGTAAAGAAAATAAAACACTACTTTAGTTAATAAGAGAGTCATTTTCCTCGGAGTGTTCATTTAATCGGAAGGAGTCTTGGGTTAGAGTATCTCTAGAAAACTATGATCTAATCACAATTTATACCTTAAGTGATTCAATCACACAAAACAGAAAATCAAGAGGACTAATTATTATTATTTATTATTGAGATATTGAATATATTGAGTGAATATCAAGACGATATACACTTATACAGAAACCCTAAATTTAGGATTATTAGAACAAATAAATCGATTACAGATTATTGAGAGAATTTAGATATATAAAAAATAATTGGATGAATGAATAAATAATCTAGGAGATGTGCAGATATATATAGGTCTTGAAACTTCATCCACCGACTCAACTTTTAGTCCCTTGAGAATACTTCTTTGACACATCCAGTCCTTCTCCATTCTTTCCTTTATCACAAACAATCCTGCACAATAGACTAATCACACAATAAGCCCTTCATATGTTTAAATATTAAACTGTACAACTTATATAAATTTAACACACACCCTCAGTTTAAGGTTTAAACACATCAACTAATTTAAGTTTTTGACACAAAGCTTCATGTTGGTCTGCAGTAAGACCTTTAGTTAATATATCTGCAATTTGACTTGCAGAATCAATCTTGAGAGGTTTTATAAAACCATCCAGAATTTTTTCTCTTATGAAGTGTAAGTCCACTTCAAAATGCTTTGTCCTTTCATGAAAAACTGGATTAGAAGAAATCTGAATAGCAGCTTTGTTATCACAAAATAATGAGATAGGTTTTTCAATTTCAATTTGCAAATCTCTCAAAAGATTAGTGAGCCACATAACTTCACAAGTTAAAGAAGCAAGGGCCCTATACTCTGCCTCAGCAGAGGATCTAGACACAACAGTTTGCTTTTTACTTTTCCAACAGACTAGAGAGTTACCCATATAAACTGCATAACCTGTAACACTTCTCATAGTAGCCTTACATTTTGCCCAATCAGAATCAGTATATCCAGAAAGATTCATATTAGAGCTTTTAGAGATAGAGATACCAGTACCTGGGCTTTGTTTAAGATACCTTAATACCCTGAAAGCAGACTTCAGATGAAAATTATAAGGAGAGTGCATGAATTGACTCAAGCAATGAACTGCATAAGCTATATCAGGTCTTGTATGGGTCAAGTAAATTAGTTTGCCAAGTAATTTTTGATATTCAGTTATATTATCAATAGGTTTATCATTATCATTAATGGGAACATTAGAAATATTAGTTTTAGCCTCCATAGGAGTTCTGGCAGGCTTACAAGCAAGCATGCCATATTCAGATAAAAGCTCAAGAGTATACTTTCTTTGAGACAAACAAATACTTTTATCATCTCTTAATACCTCAATTCCCAAAAAATATTTAAGTTCTCCCAAGTCTTTTATCAAAAAATGTGTTTTCAAAAACACTTTAAACTTCTCAATTTCACTAATACTATTACCAGTGATAACTATATCATCCACATAGACTAGTAAGCAATAAACAAACCTTTTTCAGATTTGGTAAAGAGAGAATAATCACATTTGCTTTGTTTAAAGCCATTTTGTAACAAGGTGTTACAAAGTTTTTCATTCCACTACCTTGGGGCTTGTTTTAACCCATACAAAGACTTTTTCAACTTACAAACTCTTTGATCTCCACTAGGAAAATATCCAGGTGGAAGATCCATATAAACATCTGCATGCAAAGTACCATAAAGAAAAGCATTATTTATATCTAATTGAAAAAGAGGCCAATCATAATTAACAGCAATATTGATTAAGCATCTAACAGTAGTAATTTTAACTACTGGAGAGAAAGTCTCTTCATAATCCACCCCCTCTCTTTGATTATACCCTTTAGCTACAAGTCTAGCTTTAAATCTTTCAACATCACCATTAGATTTATACTTTACCTTATAAACCCATTTACATCCTATTGATTCCCTTCCAGGAGGTAAATGAGTTATCTCCCAAGTTTCATTTCTGTTCAGTGCCTCCATTTCATCATTCATGGCTACTACCCATTTATCATTGGTACAAGCCTCATGAAATGAAGGTTCACTGATTTTATTAAGATTAGTAGCAAAACAAAAGTTATCTTTACTCAATTTAGAATAACCAACATGCCTTTCAATTCCATACTTTACTTTACCATCTAAAACAAAATCATTCAGATTCTTAGGAAAAACATAAACCCTTTCAGACCTTCTAACACTTTGGATGTCATTAATAACTTGTTGATTATCATTTATTCCCTCAGGGTCAGCGTGATCAGCTGCAACAACTTGATCAGCTATATTGACTTCTTCATTTAGTGCCATGTCATCTGCACCATTGATTGCATTTGGGAAATCCCCTAGTGAGTCAAACCCACTGGCATTTTCCCTATTGCCTCCTAATGGTGTATTCTGACTTGCACTTTGAGCATTAGAGACCATATCATCATTGGGAAGTGCATTTGTGGGTATTGAACTTGACATATATGGTGTATCAAAAAAGGTTAAAAGTTCATTTTCAGAATAATGTAAACTTAGATTTTCATTTTTATTCATTTTAAAAGGAAAAATATTCTCATAAAATCTTATATCTCTTGAAAAATATAAAGTTTTTGATTCTAAACTATAAACTTTGTACCCTTTCTTTGTATTAGAATACCCCACAAATACACACTTATCAGATTTCTTTGAAAACTTATCACTATTATTCAAGACAGTTGTAAAACAAAGACATCTAAAGCATCTAAGATGATCAATGTTTGGAGGTTTTCCAAACACCAATTCAAAAGGAGATTTACCTTTAAGAACAGAAGAAGGCAGTCTATTGATAATATAAGTAGCATTAAGCGCACATTCAGTCCAAAGATTGAGAGGAATCCCCCCTGAAACAAAAGAGACCTAGCCACATTCAAGAGGTGTCTGTGTTTCCTTTCAGCCACCCCATTCTGTTGGGGTGTATAAGCAACAGTGGTTTGATGTATTATACCAAAAATATTACAGAAATTTTCAACTTTAGAGTTCACAAACTCAGTACCATTATCACTCCTTATTACTTTTATTTTCTTTGAAAATTGAGTATGCAAGTATTGATAAAAAATAATAATGTAATTGCATACTTCATCTTTTGATTTCAACAAATAAACCCAAACAGCTCTTGAGTAATCATCTACAACAGTTAGAAAGTATTTAAACCCTTCCCTGCTAGTTACCTTATATGGACCCCAAACATCAAGATGTATAAGATCACCAACAGACTTAGAATTATGGTCACTAAGAGGGAATGGTTTTCTAGTTTGTTTTGCATAATGACAAATATCACAAGGAGCAGAAGAACCATCTCCTCTAATATCTATATGTCCTTTTAAAACCTTTAAGACTTGGTCAGAAGGATGACCAAGTCTATTATGCCACAAAGTGTTAGACATACAAGTAAAAGCATTATTACATTTGACAAAAGGAGTAGGACTGGTAAAATCAAGAAAGTACAAACCTCCCAGTTGACTACCAGTCCCCAAGGTTTTCTTCAGCTGTAAGTCCTGAATGTAACATTTTGATTCATCAAAACCGACAAATACCTTACTATCTCTAGCAAGCTTGTGAACAGACAAAAGGTTGACAGTATATTCAGGCACATACAACACATCATAAAGAACTAATTGCTCATTAAGTCTCAAGTTTCCTACCTTTTTAATATAAGCAGTAGTTCCATTAGGATGATCTACTTGTAATTTTAGATCAGATATATCAACAATATTTTCTAAATTGTCAAGACTAGTAACCATATGTTGATTTGCACCTGAATCTATTATCCACCCTTTGTCTGTTTTGTAAACTTTGAAAAAGGTTTTTGAACTGGAACAGTAAAAAGTACCTGCCATATTGGCTTGAATATTTTCAGGTGGTTTTGAGTTCAACAACTGTTTTAGTTGCTGAATTTGCTCTTGTGTAAAAGGAGAATCAGAATTATCAGTAGAAAGAGAAGAAGAGGAAGCAACACTATTATTACTAGAAGTTCTATTCTGCAGATTGTTATTAGCCCATTTCTTTTTAATATAATCTGGATATCCAACAATTTTATAACACTTATCCACAGTATGACCAATCAGACCACATTTTGGATTAGAACAGACCAGATTAGTATTCTTAGAAACAGGTTTTTTGAAAGTATTATTGTAATTCTGACTTCTAGCAACAAAAGTGGAAGTTTGAGGTTTTGTAGCAACAGAATTTAAAACAAATGAACCTCTATGAGATTCTTCCCTAGAAACAATTGAAAAAGCACTTTTAACATCAGGAAGAGGATCTTTAGTTAACAGATTACTTCTAACAGGTTGATATATATCATCTAATCCCATAAGAAATTACATCAACTTGATTAAATCATTATGAGTTTTAAAAGTTTTCTGAGCATCACAAGTACATGCAGGCAATTTAGTTATGGCATCAAATTGTTTCCAGTAAGCATTTAACCTATGATAGTAATCAGATACAGAAGAGCCATTCTGTTTTAGTGAATTAATTTGTTGATAAAGATTGAAAGTTTCAGATCCGTTAATCTTATCATATGTTTCTTTTAGCTCATTCCACACATCAGTAGCATTAGTAGAGAAAATTTGACCTAAATATAGATCTTCAGATATAGATCCTAATATCCAAGAAAGCACAACAGAGTTACACATATCCCATTGCCTAGCCAAAGATTGATCATCAGATTTTTCACAAGTGCCATTAATAAATCCTAATTTATTTTTAGATTGCAAGGCAATAGTCATAGCACAACTCCACATACTATAATTTTCAGTTCCTTTCAACTTATGAGGAATAAAAGAAGTAATACTAGAATCAGTAGGATGCAAATAAAGTTCATCACCAAATATGAGTTTACTAGCAGCACTGGCACTAGTACCAGGAGGAGTAGTGCCTCCAGTCATTGTAGAAGATCACACACAGTTAAGTTAAGCAGCAAAAAATATACAAAATCAAAGTCTACCAGGATTCCCGACCACTAAAGTGACAGGTCAAGGTCCAATGATTAAGAGAGTAACAATTGCTACCAGTAACCAACTAGGTAATCAAATAACTGATTGCACAAGAAACAACTAATAAACTCACACAACAAAGCAAACAAATAGAAATAACAAGATGTCTTGATCCTACCAAGATCAGGTAAGTGTGCGAATAGACCTGAATTTTAGCGGAAGACAAATAGCGAAGAAATTAGGGTTTGTGCCCTAATTTGAGGAACAGAATCACAAACAAGAAGTACTCGATCCGAAAACCTTTCAATTCAACCAGAAATTCTTATTAATTTCTATTTTAATTGAAACTTCCCTTTTTTAACCGAAGAAACCCTAATCGCGATCAAAAAATCCCCAAATCGAAAAAACCCTAATTAAACACCAGGAATCGAACAAACAATATCAGAAACCGATTCAATGATGAACCTGGCTCTGATACCATCTAGAAAACTATGATCTAATCACAATTTATACCTTAAGTGATTCAATCACACAAAACAGAGAATCAAGAGGACTAATTATTATTATTTATTATTGAGATATTGAATATATTGAGTGAATATCAAGACGATATACACTTATACAGAAACCCTAAATTTAGGATTATTAGAACAAATAAATCGATTACAGATTATTGAGAGAATTTAGATATATAAAAAATAATTGGATGAATGAATAAATAATCTAGGAGATGTGCAGATATATATAGGTCTTGAAACTTCATCCACCGACTCAACTTTTAGTCCCTTGAGAATACTTCTTTGACACATCCAGTCCTTCTCCATTCTTTCCTTTATCACAAACAATCCTGCACAATAGACTAATCACACAATAAGCCCTTCATATGTTTAAACATTAAACTGTACAACTTATATAAATTTAACACACACCCTCAGTTTAAGGTTTAAACACATCAACTAATTTAAGTTTTTGACACAAAGCTTCATGTTGGTCTGCAGTAAGACCTTTAGTTAATATATCTGCAATTTGACTTGCAGAATCAATCTTGAGAGGTTTTATAAAACCATCCAGAATTTTTTCTCTTATGAAGTGTAAGTCCACTTCAAAATGCTTTGTCCTTTCATGAAAAACTGGATTAGAAGAAATCTGAATAGCAGCTTTGTTATCACAAAATAATGAGATAGGTTTTTCAATTTCAATTTGCAAATCTCTCAAAAGATTAGTGAGCCACATAACTTCACAAGTTAAAGAAGCAAGGGCCCTATACTCTGCCTCAGCAGAGGATCTAGACACAACAGTTTGCTTTTTACTTTTCCAACAAACTAGAGAGTTACCCATATAAACTGCATAACCTGTAACACTTCTCATAGTAGCCTTACATTTTGCCCAATCAGAATCAGTATATCCAGAAAGATTCATATTAGAGCTTTTAGAGATAGAGATACCAGTACCTGGGCTTTGTTTAAGATACCTTAATACCCTGAAAGCAGACTTCAGATGAAAATTATAAGGAGAGTGCATGAATTGACTCAAGCAATGAACTGCATAAGCTATATCAGGTCTTGTATGGGTCAAGTAAATTAGTTTGCCAAGTAATTTTTGATATTCTGTTATATTATCAATAGATTTATCATTATCATTAATGGGAACATTAGAAATATTAGTTTTAGCCTCCATAGGAGTTCTGGCAGGCTTACAAGCAAGCATGCCATATTCAGATAAAAGCTCAAGAGTATACTTTCTTTGAGACAAACAAATACTTTTATCATCTCTTAATACCTCAATTCCCAAAAAATATTTAAGTTCTCCCAAGTCTTTTATCAAAAAATGTGTTTTCAAAAACACTTTAAACTTCTCAATTTCACTAATACTATTACCAGTGATAACTATATCATCCACATAGACTAGTAAGACAATAAACAAACCTTTTTCAGATTTGGTAAAGAGAGAATAATCACATTTGCTTTGTTTAAAGCCATTTTGTAACAAGGTGTTACAAAGTTTTTCATTCCACTACCTTGGGGCTTGTTTTAACCCATACAAAGACTTTTTCAACTTACAAACTCTTTGATCTCCACTAGGAAAATATCCAGGTGGAAGATCCATATAAACATCTGCATGCAAAGTACCATAAAGAAAAGCATTATTTATATCTAATTGAAAAAGAGGCCAATCATAATTAACAGCAATATTGATTAAGCATCTAACAGTAGTAATTTTAACTACTGGAGAGAAAGTCTCTTCATAATCCACCCCCTCTCTTTGATTATACCCTTTAGCTACAAGTCTAGCTTTAAATCTTTCAACATCACCATTAGATTTATACTTTACCTTATAAACCCATTTACATCCTATTGATTCCCTTCCAGGAGGTAAATGAGTTATCTCCCAAGTTTCATTTCTGTTCAGTGCCTCCATTTCATCATTCATGGCTACTACCCATTTATCATTGGTACAAGCCTCATGAAATGAAGGTTCACTGATTTTATTAAGATTAGTAGCAAAACAAAAGTTATCTTTACTCAATTTAGAATAACCAACATGCCTTTCAATTCCATACTTTACTTTACCATCTAAAACAAAATCATTCAGATTCTTAGGAAAAACATAAACCCTTTCAGACCTTCTAACACTTTGGATGTCATTAATAACTTGTTGATTATCATTTATTCCCTCAGGGTCAGCGTGATCAGCTGCAACAACTTGATCAGCTATATTGACTTCTTCATTTAGTGCCATGTCATCTGCACCATTGATTGCATTTGGGAAATCCCCTAGTGAGTCAAACCCACTGGCATTTTCCCTATTGCCTCCTAATGGTGTATTCTGACTTGCACTTTGAGCATTAGAGACCATATCATCATTGGGAAGTGCATTTGTGGGTATTGAACTTGACATATATGGTGTATCAAAAAAGGTTAAAAGTTCATTTTCAGAATTATGTAAACTTAGATTTTCATTTTTATTCATTTTAAAAGGAAAAATATTCTCATAAAATCTTATATCTCTTGAAAAATATAAAGTTTTTGATTCTAAACTATAAACTTTGTACCCTTTCTTTGTATTAGAATACCCCACAAATACACACTTATCAGATTTCTTTGAAAACTTATCACTATTATTCAAGACAGTTGTAAAACAAAGACATCTAAAGCATCTAAGATGATCAATGTTTGGAGGTTTTCCAAACACCAATTCAAAAGGAGATTTACCTTTAAGAACAGAAGAAGGCAGTCTATTGATAATATAAGTAGCATTAAGCGCACATTCAGTCCAAAGATTGAGAGGAATCCCCCCTGAAACAAAAGAGACCTAGCCACATTCAAGAGGTGTCTGTGTTTCCTTTCAGCCACCCCATTCTGTTGGGGTGTATAAGCAACAGTGGTTTGATGTATTATACCAAAAATATTACAGAAATTTTCAACTTTAGAGTTCACAAACTCAGTACCATTATCACTCCTTATTACTTTTATTTTCTTTGAAAATTGAGTATGCAAGTATTGATAAAAAATAATAATGTAATTGCATACTTCATCTTTTGATTTCAACAAATAAACCCAAACAGCTCTTGAGTAATCATCTACAACAGTTAGAAAGTATTTAAACCCTTCCCTGCTAGTTACCTTATATGGACCCCAAACATCAAGATGTATAAGATCACCAACAGACTTAGAATTATGGTCACTAAGAGGGAATGGTTTTCTAGTTTGTTTTGCATAATGACAAATATCACAAGGAGCAGAAGAACCATCTCCTCTAATATCTATATGTCCTTTTAAAACCTTTAAGACTTGGTCAGAAGGATGACCAAGTCTATTATGCCACAAAGTGTTAGACATACAAGTAAAAGCATTATTACATTTGACAAAAGGAGTAGGACTGGTAAAATCAAGAAAGTACAAACCTCCCAGTTGACTACCAGTCCCCAAGGTTTTCTTCAGCTGTAAGTCCTGAATGTAACATTTTGATTCATCAAAACCGACAAATACCTTACTATCTCTAGCAAGCTTGTGAACAGACAAAAGGTTGACAGTATATTCAGGCACATACAACACATCATAAAGAACTAATTGCTCATTAAGTCTCAAGTTTCCTACCTTTTTAATATAAGCAGTAGTTCCATTAGGATGATCTACTTGTAATTTTAGATCAGATATATCAACAATATTTTCTAAATTGTCAAGACTAGTAACCATATGTTGATTTGCACCTGAATCTATTATCCACCCTTTGTCTGTTTTGTAAACTTTGAAAAAGGTTTTTGAACTGGAACAGTAAAAAGTACCTGCCATATTGGCTTGAATATTTTCAGGTGGTTTTGAGTTCAACAACTGTTTTAGTTGCTGAATTTGCTCTTGTGTAAAAGGAGAATCAGAATTATCAGTAGAAAGAGAAGAAGAGGAAGCAACACTATTATTACTAGAAGTTCTATTCTGCAGATTGTTATTAGCCCATTTCTTTTTAATATAATCTGGATATCCAACAATTTTATAACACTTATCCACAGTATGACCAATCAGACCACATTTTGGATTAGAACAGACCAGATTAGTATTCTTAGAAACAGGTTTTTTGAAAGTATTATTGTAATTCTGACTTCTAGCAACAAAAGTGGAAGTTTGAGGTTTTGTAGCAACAGAATTTAAAACAAATGAACCTCTATGAGATTCTTCCCTAGAAACAATTGAAAAAGCACTTTTAACATCAGGAAGAGGATCTTTAGTTAACAGATTACTTCTAACAGGTTGATATATATCATCTAATCCCATAAGAAATTACATCAACTTGATTAAATCATTATGAGTTTTAAAAGTTTTCTGAGCATCACAAGTACATGCAGGCAATTTAGTTATGGCATCAAATTGTTTCCAGTAAGCATTTAACCTATGATAGTAATCAGATACAGAAGAGCCATTCTGTTTTAGTGAATTAATTTGTTGATAAAGATTGAAAGTTTCAGATCCGTTAATCTTATCATATGTTTCTTTTAGCTCATTCCACACATCAGTAGCATTAGTAGAGAAAATTTGACCTAAATATAGATCTTCAGATATAGATCCTAATATCCAAGAAAGCACAACAGAGTTACACATATCCCATTGCCTAGCCAAAGATTGATCATCAGATTTTTCACAAGTGCCATTAATAAATCCTAATTTATTTTTAGATTGCAAGGCAATAGTCATAGCACAACTCCACATACTATAATTTTCAGTTCCTTTCAACTTATGAGGAATAAAAGAAGTAATACTAGAATCAGTAGGATGCAAATAAAGTTCATCACCAAATATGAGTTTACTAGCAGCACTGGCACTAGTACCAGGAGGAGTAGTGCCTCCAGTCATTGTAGAAGATCACACACAGTTAAGTTAAGCAGCAAAAAATATACAAAATCAAAGTCTACCAGGATTCCCGACCACTAAAGTGACAGGTCAAGGTCCAATGATTAAGAGAGTAACAATTGCTACCAGTAACCAACTAGGTAATCAAATAACTGATTGCACAAGAAACAACTAATAAACTCACACAACAAAGCAAACAAATAGAAATAACAAGATGTCTTGATCCTACCAAGATCAGGTAAGTGTGCGAATAGACCTGAATTTTAGCGGAAGACAAATAGCGAAGAAATTAGGGTTTGTGCCCTAATTTGAGGAACAGAATCACAAACAAGAAGTACTCGATCCGAAAACCTTTCAATTCAACCAGAAATTCTTATTAATTTCTATTTTAATTGAAACTTCCCTTTTTTAACCGAAGAAACCCTAATCGCGATCCAAAAAATCCCCAAATCGAAAAAACCCTAATTAAACACCAGGAATCGAACAATCAATATCAGAAACCGATTCAATGATGAACCTGTCTCTGATACCATCTAGAAAACTATGATCTAATCACAATTTATACCTTAAGTGATTCAATCACACAAAACAGAGAATCAAGAGGACTAATTATTATTATTTATTATTGAGATATTGAATATATTGAGTGAATATCAAGACGATATACACTTATACAGAAACCCTAAATTTAGGATTATTAGAACAAATAAATCGATTACAGATTATTGAGAGAATTTAGATATATAAAAAATAATTGGATGAATGAATAAATAATCTAGGAGATGTGCAGATATATATAGGTCTTGAAACTTCATCCACCGACTCAACTTTTAGTCCCTTGAGAATATTTCTTTGACACATCCAGTCCTTCTCCATTCTTTCCTTTATCACAAACAATCCTGCACAATAGACTAATCACACAATAAGTCCTTCGTATGTTTAAACATTAAACTGTACAACTTATATAAATTTAACAGTATCTTCAAGAAATTTCCCTTTTAGAGTGATATCAAGGGTTCATTGTTTACATACTGACGGTTTGGATGTCATTTGACTATTTGAGTACTCAATCGCTTACAACTAACTCGTTATCCAAAAAAGAAAGAAAAAAAAGGAAAAGAGTCATTCTAAATTTGAATTTTTATCGGTCTTGTCTATTTATGCTTTTACTTCTATAAGATTATTACCTGTGGACTAGCGGCTCATATAGACGGTATCATAGGAAGGATTCAAGGGGCTGTTTGGTACATGTGAAAGGAAAGAAGAGAAAAGGAAAGAGAATAAAATCCCTTGTTTGTTTGATTTAAAGAATGGAAATATATAATCAGATCTTCATTCCCTTTCTCTAGTTTTGATTCTTTATAAAAAGTGAAGAAAAGATTTCCATTCTAGCATGGAAACAAGGCCAAGGTAAAAATCATCAACAATAAACCCTAGCCAGATCATCTTCTTCAACCTCAATCAAGGTACTTTTTCTCTATCTAATTCTTTCTTTTTATTATTATCAATCAAAAATATATGATGGATCTAGATCTTTAAAAAAAAAGTTTCTCCCTTCTTTAAAACTCTATGAAAATGGCTGATTATATCTTTAAATCTCAAAACAAGGTTTTGTTTTTTACCAAAAAAAAAGATTGAAGTTGATTACTCAGATCCAAATGTTGTAATATGTTGTAATATGTTGTCCACTAAGTTTTTTTTGAGTTTTGTCAAAGTTGATTACTCAGATCCAAATGATAAAAAGTTATTGAACATTTATAATGCATGCTATATATAATCTGTATATTTCGGTTGATTTACATTTTAGTGTATACATGTACTTTGCTTGTTTTGTGATCTTTTAATTCTATGATATCTTCAACGACATATGCATCTATGGGTATTATGATAACATTAGCTTAAAGCTAACTTAACATGACTTTTGCTAATTTATACTTCATAGATGACTAGAACAAGGTTGTCTCAACGTAGCACCCAAACTAGACGTGCTTCAATGTTAGCTGCATTAGGAGTATCTCACACAATACATTTTGTGGCCCGTTGGTTTTTATTGTGTGGTGCTGCTATGAATCACGTAATCGAGTCTAGAGCATTGCGTCAAAACTATTTTGTAAGTTTTTATGAACGACGTCAAAATATGGTAAGAATGGTATATGCAAATGATGCTACAAGTATCGTAAATTTAAGAATGGATATATATGCTTTTGAAACACTTTGTGAGATTCTTGAGACTAGAGGGGGGTTATGTAGTACGAAAAACATGGAAGTGGATGAACAAGTTGCTATGTTCTTACACATACTTGCACATAATGAGAAAGTTCGAATAATAGTCAACAGATTTCAAAGGTCCACTGAAACGATAAGTCGGTATTTCAAGCTAGTCTTAAATGCGGTATGTCGACTACACAAAGAATTTTACAAGACACCAGTCCCTGTGCCAGATAATGAATTAGATGAGAGATGGAAGTGGTTTAAGGTTAGTTAATGTATAAATTGATAATCACACTGAATATATAAGCATATATGTTATTTGCCTATGATTCTTTTATTATTGTCTATGAAGGGTTGCCTAGGTGCATTAGATGGAACATATATTAAGATTAGGGTCCCTGCTAGTGATCAAAAACCTTACCGTTCACGAAAGGGTGATATCTGTACCAATGTTCTCGGTGTTTGTACAAGAGACCTTCAATTTACCTATGTGTTGGCGGGATGGGAGGGTTCGGCAGCGGATAGTCGAGTTCTTCGGGATGCTATTAGTAGGCCAAACGGTCTTAAGATACCTAATGGTATGTTACATATGATACATATAAAATAAAAGACTATATATTTATAGATAATAAAAAATATCATCATAATTATAAGAGCTAAATAAGTGTATGTTTTAATAGGAACGTACTACCTTTGTGATGCCGGTTATGCCAATGCTGAAGGTTTTTTAACTCCTTATCGTGGTCAAAGATACCACCTTAATGATTGGAACCGTCCACCTACGACTCCAAAAGAGTTGTACAATAAGAGACATGCATCAGCAAGAAATGTCATTGAGAGATGTTTCGGATTGATTAAGAATAAATGGGCTATTTTGCGTGATGTTTCTTACCATCGACCACGCTCCATGGCACGAATAATTATTGCTTGTTGCTTGATGCATAATTTCATTCGTACAACAATGAACCATGACCCCTCTGATGATGAAGTACCAGATGATCATATAGAACCCGAAAACAACCATGATAATGTGATTAGCACCGTGGAGACTTCACAAGGATGGAATAACCATAGGGATAACCTTGCGAATGCCATGTTTAATGAATGGAATGCAAGACGTTCTCATTTGGCCCACTAAAACAACTATGACTTTTGTTAATTTTTTGAATTTACCATATTGATTGATGTATTAAATTATCATATTGCTTAAAGTAGGTTCTGTGTATCATGTATCTGAACATGAACTAGGAATTGTGCTTTTAAGCTTTTTGTTATATTAAGTGTTAGTATTTTGTGTGTATTAAATTTGTCCACATTAAAATGCTACTAGTTTTTTTGACTTTGTTATCACACATTTTATATAATCTTTTTGCCTTAGTATTGTTACTAGTTTTCGACTTTGTTACTTCTGATTTAGTCATAGCAGGTATATAGTTTGTAGAGTATTATTTTATTGTTGTTAATATATGAATACAGGCATGGCAGATTCAAGTTCAAGTGTACCTCGAGGTGCTGGAAGAAACAAAAGACCATGGACAACACATGAAGATGAAAAGCTGATAGACGCCCTCATGGATTTGCATTCATCTGGTAAGTACTCAGGTGCAGACAATGGTTTTAAACCCGGATACCATAAGGCAGTGGAACAATTGTTGGAAGTAAGTCTCCCGGACTCGGGCTTAAAAGCGGATCCTCATATCAAATCAAGAATGAAGACATTGAAGGCGAACTTTAGCATTGTGCATGATATGCTAGTTGGTACAAACACAAGTGGCTTTGGTTGGAATTCTCAAACATGTTGCATTGATGCAGAAGACCAAGTGTGGAATGAGTACATCAAGGTATATCATTTTATATATTGTTTGATGACCATTGTTACATCACTTACAAATAATAATGAACATAATTACTTTATATTGTAGTCTCGTGCAGCTAGTTTTAGAGGCAAATAATGAACATAATTACTTTATATTGTAGTCTCGTGCAGCTAGTTTTAGAGGCAAATAATGAACATAATTACTTTATATTGTAGTCTCATAAAGGTGCAGCTAGTTTTAGAGGCAAGCCATTGCCATTCTACGAAAAGCTTTGTACTATCTTTGGTAAAGACAGGGCTACAGGATCTCAAGCTGTTGATCTTGGAGATGAAGATACTTTAGAGGATTCGCCAACGACACCAGTAACTTCCCCACCAATTACTTCCCCTGTTGATGTTGATACAGATGCCCCCATGTCCAATGGACTTCCAACTAGTGTGAGTAATAAAAGAAAAAGAAGCAAGAGTGCTGATGATTTCAATGATACTTTCCGCGGATGTTCCATAGACTTGACAAAAAGTATCGAAAGTTCCATCAACATGTTGGGTGACAAAATTGTTGAGAGTGCCAATCAAGGTTCTAACATTGCTGGTGGTATATTGGATCAAGTTATTGTGGAGATACAAAATTTGCCTAACATCACTTGGAATGAACGTGTGAAAGGTATGCACATTATCGGTCAAAATCAAAGTATGGCTAAGATATTTCTCCAGTTGCCGGATGAAGGAAGAGTTTGCTACATTCAAATGCTTCGAGACGGTCCTTTAGACTAGATCGTACTTGGTCGGGCTTACTTTTGGAACTTTTTGTTGTACCTGGAAGAAGGAAGAATGCTACATCAAAAACGCTTCGGGATGGTGCTTTAGACTAGATGGTACTTGGTTGGACTTACTTCACTCAACCTTTTTGTTGTATTATAATGCATGCTATTACTCAAACATGATTTTTGATTGTAGCTTACTGTTATGTATATCGTCTTTTGGAACACAGGTATCATCTTTTGGAAATCTATCTCAATGTATTATTAAGTAATTTTATTTTATTAATATATATCGTTTGTAACTTTTGATGTCAAATTTCATTTCCTACAAATGTGTACCTAGATTATTTTTGGGTCATTGAATAAATGATATATACTATAACAATAAATATTAGCTAGTTCATGTATTAGTTTGGGAAAGAATTATATGAAAGAGGTCGACAATTTAGAAATATGCAAAAAAAAAATCCTATTTTAAAACTACAAAGTTATGGAGAAAAACATAGAAAAAAAACTGAAATAATATTATAAAAAACAATAGCAAAAAAAAATAATCCAGTTAATTTTATCACATTTCCATTCCATTCAATTACATAATCAAACAGAGGAATCATTTTCCTTAGATTGATTCTTTCATTGCATCAAACATAGGAATCAGTTTCCATTTCTTAGGTCCATTCCTTTTCCATACAATTCCATTCTCAACCACCATTCCATTCTTCTTAATTCAATTCTACCAAACGTTTTGTTTCATTTCATATATCTAAACTTGCTTTATCCGCGACTTAATTATATCTACATTTCGAACTTAATGTGAGACCGGTCAATAACAACCACTAGATAGATATAGGTCGTCATATTTACATATTTTCACTCATTGTACATACTACATAAAATATTTCTATATTATCACTTATACAACACGCATGAATATCATTATTAAACAGAAGATGGTGAAGAAAAAGGCCAATACAAAGGGGTATGTAAGCTAGCATATTAAATACTCATGTTGGAATAGTCTAAGTTTCATTAAAGAAGCAAATTCCAAAAGGCACAGGGTAACACCACCAGGAAAAGGTCAACCCGACCAAGGCATTAGCGGCGACGTCGCCGCTAATACTCTGACACTGACAGGGGGCCCGCTAATTTCTCTGCCAGATTTACCGTTACAGACATGGGGGCCCGCAGTATTAGCGGCGACGTCGCCGCTAATACTCTGACACTGACAGGGGGCCCGCTAATTTCTCTGCCAGATTTACCGTTACAGACATGGGGGCCCGCAGTATTAGCGGCGACGTCGCCGCTAATACTCTGACACTGACAGGGGGCCCGCTAATTTCTCTGCCAGATTTACCGTTACAGACATGGGGGCCCGCAGTATTAGCGGCGACGTCGCCGCTAATACTCTGACACTGACAGGGGGCCCGCTAATTTCTCTGCCAGATTTACCGTTACAGACATGGGGGCCCGCAGTATTAGCGGCGACGTCGCCGCTAATACTCTGACACTGACAGGGGGCCCGCTAATTTCTCTGCCAGATTTACCGTTACAGACATGGGGGCCCGCAGTATTAGCGGCGACGTCGCCGCTAATACTCTGACACTGACAGGGGGCCCGCTAATTTCTCTGCCAGATTTACCGTTACAGACATGGGGGCCCGCAGTATTAGCGGCGACGTCGCCGCTAATACTCTGACACTGACAGGGGGCCCGCTAATTTCTCTGCCAGATTTACCGTTACAGACATGGGGGCCCGCAGTATTAGCGGCGACGTCGCCGCTAATACTCTGACACTGACAGGGGGCCCGCTAATTTCTCTGCCAGATTTACCGTTACAGACATGGGGGCCCGCAGTATTAGCGGCGACGTCGCCGCTAATACTCTGACACTGACAGGGGGCCCGCTAATTTCTCTGCCAGATTTACCGTTACAGACATGGGGGCCCGCAGTATTAGCGGCGACGTCGCCGCTAATACTCTGACACTGACAGGGGGCCCGCTAATTTCTCTGCCAGATTTACCGTTACAGACATGGGGGCCCGCAGTATTAGCGGCGACGTCGCCGCTAATACTCTGACACTGACAGGGGGCCCGCTAATTTCTCTGCCAGATTTACCGTTACAGACATGGGGGCCCGCAGTATTAGCGGCGACGTCGCCGCTAATACTCTGACACTGACAGGGGGCCCGCTAATTTCTCTGCCAGATTTACCGTTACAGACATGGGGGCCCGCAGTATTAGCGGCGACGTCGCCGCTAATACTCTGACACTGACAGGGGGCCCGCTAATTTCTCTGCCAGATTTACCGTTACAGACATGGGGGCCCGCAGTATTAGCGGCGACGTCGCCGCTAATACTCTGACACTGACAGGGGGCCCGCTAATTTCTCTGCCAGATTTACCATTACAGACAGGGGGCCCGCTAATTTCTCTGCCAGATTTACCGTTACAGACATGGGGGCCCGCAGTATTAGCGGCGACGTCGCCGCTAATACTCTGACACTGACAGGGGGCCCGCTAATTTCTCTGCCAGATTTACCGTTACAGACATGGGGGCCCGCAGTATTAGCGGCGACGTCGCCGCTAATACTCTGACACTGACAGGGGGCCCGCTAATTTCTCTGCCAGATTTACCGTTACAGACATGGGGGCCCGCAGTATTAGTCCGGTGGTACGTGGCTGCGAGAGAGAGAAATAGAAGGAAAAAAAGAAAAGATTAAGGTTTTTAGAGAGAGAGACGAAATGGGTTTGTTTAGAAGATCGATACTTACGTTTCATACTTTCCTCGGATGTTATGGAGTCGTGTAGTGGTGGCTGGAAAACGAAACAGCAACAACAGCGGAGGTAGAGTGGCGGAGCAGCAGCAGCGGCGACGGTTCTGCGGTTGTGATTAAAGATGAAACCCTAATTGTTGTTGGGGATGATGGCCGGAGTTTTTTATGGTGAAAAAGAGCGGCGGCAGGAGGCTGTGAGGGTGGCCGGAAGTTTGGCTGGTGGTGGGAGTGAGAGAGGGAGGAAGATGATGAGTTTTTGTCTTTTATTACAAATAGTCCCTCAAAGATGTTTTATCACAAATAGTCCCTATGGTTACAAACTGGACGAAAATGCACTTGAGGGGTTTAACGGATGAAAACTAACGGTTGTTAGTGGCAGGGACGACTAGCAATGAAAATGAAAAGTACAGGGACACCTAATGATAAAAAAAAGCACAGGGATGAAAATACGAATCGAGCAAACCACAGAGACGATTTGTGACAATTTCTCTTTAATTAGATTGTATCATAAACGTTTTGTTTCATTTCATATATCTAAACTTGCTTTATCCGCGACTTAATTATATCTACATTTCGAACTTAATGTGAGACCGGTCAATAACAACCACTAGATAGATATAGGTCGTCATATTTACATATTTTCACTCATTGTACATACTACATAAAATATTTCTATATTATCACTTATACAACACGCATGAATATCATTATTAAACAGAAGATGGTGAAGAAAAAGGCCAATACAAAGGGGTATGTAAGCTAGCATATTAAATACTCATGTTGGAATAGTCTAAGTTTCATTAAAGAAGCAAATTCCAAAAGGCACAGGGTAACACCACCAGGAAAAGGTCAACCCGACCAAGGCATTAGCGGCGACGTCGCCGCTAATACTCTGACACTGACAGGGGGCCCGCTAATTTCTCTGCCAGATTTACCGTTACAGACATGGGGGCCCGCAGTATTAGCGGCGACGTCGCCGCTAATACTCTCCCTGGTGGTATTACACTTTTTGACCTGGTGGTGTTACACTCCTCGTTCCAAAATCGAACAAACCATTACTGCTTGTCTCTATACACCCCTACATACAAACCTTCTTTGTCCCCCCTTCCCTACCTTTAAAATTCACATTTTTATCACCATTTTCTATCCCCCTCGTGTGCACTTATTTCTTTCTATCTTAATTTCTACAAACACAATCACTAAATTTTTTTTAAGTTTTCTTTCATGGCAACTACCTCAGGAACTGGCTCGCCTTGTGGTGCATGCAAGTTTCTAAGACGAAAATGCATTGCTGATTGCATCTTTGCCCCTTATTTTTGTTTGGAACAAGGCCCGGCTCGATTTGCAGCCATTCATAAGGTTTTTGGTGCAAGCAATGTTTCGAAAATGTTGCATCATGTTGCGGTGGCTGACCGCTCTGAGGCAGTGGTCACCATTGCTTATGAAGCTCAAGCTAGGATCAAAGATCCTGTTTATGGCTGTGTTGCACATATCTTTGCCTTACAACAACAGGTATTCAAGAAAAATTACTTATATGTCATAAGATTTTGCTAATAATAGCCTTACGTTCACTAGTAGAGAACTCTTGTATATGTTAATCATACTAACTCTTTTATTTATTTTCATATATCAGAAATTCAATGACAAATACAAAAATATATTGTTATAAGAACCAGAACAGGCACTTTCGTTCCTAACCTCTTTCTCTAACCTATTCCTTTTCCCCAGAATATGAAATAATAACTTATAAAAATTCCTCCTAAAAAAGCAACAAATTATGTCTAACATTTGATCAAATACTTACCTTTATTAATTACTAGCTATTGGGTACATATATAGTACATTATTTCTATATATATGATCTCATTCATTAACAATGTCATTTCTCCTATTCCTAAATGAATCTTAAATTAGGTTGCATGTTTACAAGCACAATTGATGCAAGTCAAAGCTCAAATGGGACAAAGCTACATGGATTCAAGAAATGTTGAAACTCAATGGAGTAGTACTACTTCAAACATGGCTGGAGCAATGGCTTATCAGAGTTACATGGATGCTACAAACTTCAAGAACATCATCAACACATCACCACAAAGTTCGATGGAGTCGATAAATTACACCAATGAAGGGCCTTCGATTCACGAGATTCAAAGTCAAAATGATCACAATTATGAGTTGTACAAGAAGAGACTTTCTGAAAGTGATTTTGATGAGCTTCAAGAACTTGCTGTTAGAATGATGAGGAACTAATATTTTATAATCTAGATTAATTAGATATAGTTTGATCTTGTCATTAAATGTGACTTTATGGGATCAATATATGTATATAGTTTTAACTAGTTAGATATATAAGACTAAAATATAAAGCATGGATATTTATAATTTTGTTGAAATTGCTTGTGATGAATTTGATAACTTGGTGACAATTTTTTACACTAAAGGTCAAAATTTAATTAATCTTGATCTTTAATTCGAAGATGAAGTTGGGAGAATTTGAGATGATTCTTATCCTAAATAAATTTAGTTGACGCAATAGATCGATATATACATTTCACAAACGTAGCTTTACATATATATTTTAACAAACTTAACAAGCCTATGTGGGTCATTCAACTTTTTAAAATTTATATTCATGGAAAGCATATTATTGTTCACTAGTCCTAACTGATTTAGCTAGGACGCGGTTAAGTCAATTTTTACTTCAAGGCTTGCTTCAATTCATCTTCACGTTGTTCATTAAAAACCATGGTTGGTAAGTCTCATGGCCCTTACTTTTAATTGTTTTTGAAATACTTTGGGCTGAGAAAACATGATCTCTATTTAATTAGCTTTTACGTATTGCCCAACTTTGGATGTGCGTGGAATTATTTTTTTTACCAGGGTGTTTTTAATGATTTAATATTTAGAGGTCGTTTGATGTCATGAAAGTCGCATGCATTCTGTGATAATCCGCCCTGGAAGGTATGACAGTCGGTCCATGAGCATTTAGCTCATTTCTACTGAATAAGTACTAATCGTGTGTGTACAATGTACTTGTAGTTCACTATAAGTATAAACTAATCACTAAGTTTAATGAAATAATGAACGGTTTATAATATATATTGAGTATTATTATATTTTGTTAACTTGCTTAATATTAATTAAATAATTATTCCCAAAATATAATGTTTTGGATTAAGATCCTCTGAAGTTGATCCAACTTCATAGGTGAAGTTGGATCAACTTTAGAGGATTCTAATCCATTTAATTTATTGACTTTCCAATGGTCAAAATCTAATTTTGATGTTTAAATCTTGACCATTGGATTTAATCCAATGGTTAAAGTTGATCTAACTTCACCTATGAAGTTGGATCAACTTTAGAGGATTCTAATCCATGTTTAATTTAGTTGACTTTTCCTAGAGGTGAAACCCTTGAATTTTGGGTCGACCCATTGGATCCCGCGTAGATAATAAAGAAGATACAAATGGACGTATTTTTAATTTTTTAAAATTAAGTTATAAAGATAAATCTAAAAAATTTCTGTACGTTTTTTGTTTTTTTTTTTTGAAAATGCAATGTATGGTATATATATATTCACAAGGTCCTTGCAAATCACAAGCGACCTGAAAGTTTACAATACAAAATATTAACAGACATCAAATTTGTACCACTCCTCCCAACTAATTCCTTTCCTTTGTGACCTACTCTTAAACCATAAGTAACCAATACTTTTAATGTTATGAATAATCTCCACCGGGTTAGCTTCAATATCATTGAATCTTCTGTCGTTCCTAGCTTTCCAAATACACCAACACGTCGTCCAAACAATACCTTTGAAAATCTTTCTTTTCTCTTTCCCTGCGCCGACATGTTTGTGGATGTCCACAATATCTTTTACATCGAAGAAAAATAATGGTGGTGTGTGACACCAAGAGCTCACCGCATTCCAGACCTCAATGGCGATATGGCAATGACATAACAAATGATCAATACTTTCCAGCCCCATGTTACACAGCCCACAATTCACATCCCCCATAAAGCAATTACGAGACTGAAGTGAAACCATGGTAGGAACTCTATCCATTATCGCTCTCCAAATAAAGATGTTACACTTCTTTGGAACCCATCTAACCCATTTAAATATGAATCTATCACTAAAATCCCTTTCCTTGATCAAAAGCCTTCTCATCCCTTTGACAGAGAACCCATGCAGCTCGTCACCCCTCCAAATCCAACTATCCATATTTGAGTTTAAAGAGACTTCATCCAGTAATCTGCATAACCTTCCCCATTCCTCAAGTTCATCTTCACTGTTGGGTCTCCTGTACCAGTCCCATCGGCCATCGATTCCAACCCTTTCAGCAACCAGGCAGCTTTTCTTTTTGTCCAGCGCAAACAGCAGTGGGAACCCCACCAGAAGTGGAGCTGGTGAGATCCAAGGATCGAGCCAAAACTTCACTGACCGACCGTTACCAATCACAGCTTTAAATAGCAGATTCAAACTAACCCCACAAACCTTATTTTTGTCGAGTTCTTTCACCATAGACATCCAAACTCCTGTAATGTACCTGTTATGGGGTATCGAATATACCCCTCTACCATTATCATGGATAGCAACAATCACCGATCTCCACAGTCCATTATGTTCAGAACGAAATCTCCAAATCCACTTGGAGAGTAACGCCAAGTTCACGTCCTTTAATTGTGATAAACCAAGTCCACCACAGTCGATGGGGGATGCCACTCGATCCCATGCTACCCAGTGAATTTTTCTCGATTCCGAAGAGCCACCCCATAGAAATCTTCTAATGATGGCTTCAAGTCCCTCAATGACCGCCACCGGAGCTTTAAAAATAGAGAAATAATAAGAAGGTAGACTTTCCAAGACGGCTTTAATAAGAACCACCCTGCCGCCCATGGAGAGTAACTTTCCTTTCCAGTTTGCAAGTCTTGACTCGAAAATATCAAACACAAATTTCCAATTGTTGATTCTATTCATGTTAGCTCCCACCAGAATTCCCAGGTGTCGAAACGGGAATGTTCCTACTTTACATTTGATTTTAGTTGCCATTCTTTCCAAGACATCCCTCTCCACCCCGACCCCATACAAACTGGACTTGCTCAAATTGATTTTGAGTCCCGAACACACATAAAAAATTCTCAATATTTTTGCAACAATACAAATGTTTTCCTCAGACCACTCCCCAATCATGATACAATCGTCCGCATAAATCATGTGAGATAACGTAGGGCCACCATTAGGTAGCGTTACCCCCTTAAAGACCTTACTACTACTCGCTTTATTCATCAACAAAGAGAGCGCCTCCATAATAAAAAGAAACAAGAAAGGGGAAATGGGGTCACCTTGACGCATACCTTTGGAGCATTGAAACTCGTCAGTCGGTGATCCATTAACAAGTACCGAAGATTTAGCAGCCTTAAGGATACCCATGATCCACGAACACCATTGATCTGGAAACCCAAGTTGTCTCATAATCGAGATTAGAAACAACCAGTTCACGTTGTCGTATGCTTTCTGGAAGTCGACCTTGAGTATGAAAATTTGTTTCTTTCTCTTCCTTGCCCATGAAATCACCTCATTGATAATCAGTGGTCCATCTAGAATCAGCCGATTTTTTAAAAAAGCTGACTGAGAATTCGAGATAACCTTCCCCATTATTTTCTTGAGCCTATTGGCTAACACCTTAGATATCACCTTACAAATAATACCTACCAGATTGATAGGCCTGTAATCGTCTAGATTCCCCGGATCTTTCACTTTTGGTATTAGGGTAATAAAAGACGACCCACAACCATCACTTATTTTACCACTGTTGTAAAAATTCCGAAACAACTCCCCAAAATCACTTTCAAACAGGCTCAAGAACCTTTTAAGGAACTTAAAGTTGAACCCATCGGGCCCGGGAGCTTTGTCATTTCCACACTCGAACACCGCAGCCTTGATTTCCTCCTTGTCAAAACGGGCCAGCAGCCCACCAGCATCCTCCTGGGTCAGTATGTTCGCGTGATCACATACCAACTCCGGCCTCTTTTCCCATACCTCATGGAACTTTTTCCTAAAAAAATTGCAAACATATTTTTTGACAGGCTTAGGCTTATCCACCCACACTCCATCAATCTCCATCCCTGTATTCTATTAATCTTCTTTCTATTATTAATTAAACTATGAAAGAACTTTGTATTTTCATCACCATCCAGCGCCCATTTACACCTTGACCTTTGTCTTGCATCTTTAGCCAATAATCTATCTAATTCTAACAACTTATTAATGCATTCCATTCTCGTCCAGGCCTCCTCCTCCGTTAAATCTCTTTGTTCGAGAGTAACATCTAGTTCTTCCAATTCCTTTTTACAAATTTCTTTTTCTTCGCTTTCTTTATCTCTCATACCATCCCTCCATTTTTTTATTTTTCCCCTCAGCCATTTAAATTTTAGCATGATCTTAGTATCCGCTTGTCCGTAGTAAGCGAAATCAGCAATTGCCTCTTTCACCACATCTTCAAAATCCTTTCTGTCTAGCCACGAGCTGAAAAACCTAAAGGGTTTAGGCCCATAGTTCTTCTCCCCCAGTTTATACATGATCGGATTATGATCAGAGAATCTTCTATGGAGAGTCATGAAGCAAGCAGTTGGCCATTTATCAATGACCTCTCTCCCCACCAACAGCCGGTCAATTTTACCAAGTTTTTTACCCCTTTGGCCATCAACAAGAAACGTGAACTTATTCCCAGACATTTGGTACTCATGAAGATCAGTGTCTAAGATAAACTTATTAAAGATTCTTGCACAATTATGATTAAATACCGACCCCATTCTCTCATCTTGAGTCCTGACCGCATTAAAATCCTCCAATTAAGAACCACAATCCATTCAAACTCTCTATGACAACTTTGATCTTATCCCATAAAGCAGCTTTGTGTCTGACCTTTTGAGGAGCATAAACATTCATAATGAGTACCATCTCGTTACACCCCACTACCTTTCCGTACACAAGCAAGAAATTACTATCTTTTATACAATCAATTTTAGCAAAAACCCCGGGATCCCACATCGTGATCAGACCACCCGACCTACCCGTAGGCTCCACCAATTCCTATTCAACCTTATTGTTACCCCAAAACTTTTTTACTGCCACCTCAGAAACCCCAGAGACTTGGGTTTCTTGCAAAGCGACAACCGCAATATTATTTCTACCAATCAATTCCTTAATCCAGTTGGCTTTCCCGTCACCCCCAACCCCACGGATATTTAAAGATAATATATTCATTGATCAATAACATTATTACCTTCTTCTAAGATTGCCTCTGAAATTAGAGCCTCAAATCCCTGAAGCTCAGCGTTCAGCTTGGTGCCCAACTCTTTAGTAACTGCAACTTCTTTATCAAGATCCATATCAGATTGATCTGCAACCATTGGTTCACCTTGAATCCTGATCTCTTCATTTTCTTCTACCAAGTTAACTTGATTGGTTTCAGAGCCTTCATCATCAATATTGTTGTTTGGATCGACCTGGATTTCAAAATTCTCATTCAGGAGAGAATTAGGTGGACTGCTATTGAGATCTACCCCTGTTTTGAGGCCTTCTCCATCTGTGGTATCCGTCCTCTCCTCCACCAGTTCTTCCTCAGGAAAATAACTGGACTTCTTTTTTTGGCCCAAAACCTCATAAAGATTAAATGGGTCTGGTGACCTGGGCCTCTTCTTGGGTCTGTTGAGATTAGCAATAAAATTGCTTTCCCACATGTCAGTAGAATTATTAGTTTTCTTTTTTAAATTCTTTTTCTTTTTTCCACATCCCCTTATGGTCCCACAAGTCTTAAATACAAACTCTTCTTGTGGGCCCACCTTTTCGTTATTCTGCATGGGAAACACAAAGGAAGAACCATGCACATTATTCCCAGCCTCGTTAACTGAAACGTTCTTCTTCCATAGATCATCATTGGACTTTTCGTTTCCGTTCTCGTAATTTTCACCTTCCTTTGGTCTCACCTTTCCGTCTTCCTCGGCACTTCCACCGGAACAAGTCGACTTGGAGTCGTCTTCCGGTGGCAGCTTACTTTTCCAGTTTCCTGGTCTCCACCCGCTTTCTGCTTCGGAGATCCAAATACGGTAAGCTTTATCCCTCCATGTAAGTTTTACTTCCCCTTTCACCAGTTTCCCATCGCCGACAAGAATCGCCACTTTTTCAGAAGACCAGTCCACCGACCCATCGAAGTTGGCCACCGGTTTAATCACCTTCCCAAACAAATTGGCAATCTTATTGAAGTTACTAACCGTCATCAAGTGGAGAGGAACCCCAGTAATCTTGATCCAAGCTAATCGTTCAAAAGGAATAGCTTGACCCTTCCATGTCTCCAGTTTAACAAACCATCTTCTCCATTGATCATTATCCTGACAAAACTTTCTGCCACCTCCTCCGTAGGGAACGTAAGTAGCACCTCCATCCCTTCTAGGTATCTCAGTTCTACATCACTGTTCAATCTATTCTTCAACTCCACCAGTGTTTCAAAGTCAGCAGACTTTGCCACCAACGCCCTCCCATGGAAAGAGGAGAACGTCGTAGTTTCATCATCGACGACCAA
>CM067171.1:65314416-65454416 GCA_034093135.1 Erigeron breviscapus | reverse complement strand
ATATAACATTGCACTCAAATATCTCTTAATTTTTCAACATATGTTTAATTTATAACGATTCAAATATTCAATATATTATATGTAAAGAATCGGTGTTTCCGATCCGGACCGACCAGTTGGACCGTTGAACAATAAACCAAGCCAATTTAATGTCCGGTGCGAGACCGAAAGCATTGGCAATAGTTAAATAAAAGCCCTACATATAGTCATATACTCATGGTGTTGGGTTGTGTTGATTACAATGGACAATAGTTAAATAAAAGCCCATATATTTCAATGGGCCGCAAACACAGATCCACAAATTAGTTGTTTTTTAATATTTATGGAATTGAATGGAACTTGGAACGGGATGATGTCCTCTCTTTCTATCAAATTTTTTTTTGGAAAGATTTCTATCTATCCATTATTTCAATTATTTTCAGGTTCTTTGTATCAACTATTAAACTTTCTCTGAATGTATTTACTTTGTTGGATTAGTGTAAGCAAACCAATTAAATGAATTAATCGACTTAGAATCAAGTGTCTAAGCAACCTTAAAATGTGCGAATAACACGTACGAAAAAGTGAAAAAGATTTCGTTGTGTAACTATTTATCACAGGAAATTTTAGAAAATAGGGTATACGTAAATTTACTTTAATTGAAGAGTTGTAATTTTTTCTTTCTATGTAAAGAGTCAAATAGTACTTAAGTAGTGATCACTCCCCTGAAATTTATCTAAATGTATTGTTAAATTACATCTTTTCTTTATAATATAATATTGTAATAATATATTTGAGTTGAAAAATGTTTTTATAAAAACTTTATGTGTTCACGCCAGACTGCCCTCATGCCAATACATTAGAGTTAAATTGAGCTAACGGGATGGTAAAACGATGGATTTAGTTCAACATGTTTTTAGTTTCTATATAAAGAAATTTTTATATAAACTATTTGACTTTTCCAAATTGAATTTCCCATAGACATAGAGTTGCAATGTAGGACCAGTTGTAATATAACAATATATATATACAAAGAGGTTAGAATTTATGTGGCTGTCAGACACCTAAGTTTGGTTGTAGAACCCTTCACATCTTGTTTTTTTATTCCATAAAAAACATGGGGCAAACATTTATTTATATATATATATTAAAAAATTAGTATGTGAGAGATTCTACACCAAGTTAGTGTCTAACATCCACATACTATGTTTTCTCATATATAAATTAGACATTATCGAAATCATTGGATCGACCAAGCTTCTTATTCTTTAACCACTTTAAACTTCTAGAACTTACACAAAAGTTATAATAATTGTGACTTGTGAGAGTGAGACCACCATTTTCAAACTTTTCAGCTCCATGTGAAGGTGGGTGGTCGTGTAAGTATTTGTTTAATGAGTTTCAATTGGTAATCGTGTGCATACTATACTATATACTATATATTTATATTTATATATATACATCTAAATATTTTAGACATGATACACTAATGTGATGTGGCCAACCACTTTATGAAGAGGAATATACACAACTTATTTAAGTACCTGCTTTACATCTAGCACAAACATATCCTCGACAGGCAATCAATTAACAATTACTGCAACTTAAAAGAAGAACCAAAAATAGAAGTTACAAAAGTGATACTTAGGGTGATGTGATGCCAATGGGCGCATTGGTTTGCCTTGTTAGTGGCTCATCGGTGTACCGATGAGTTATTGATATCAATAACTAGAAAATTTAAGTTTAGCGACAGATTTGGGACGGAAATATTATTTTGATAAATCTGGAATTCTATTTTAATTGTTAAATTCATCCGTCGTAATTCCGTTGAGAAATTATGAATTTTGTGACGGATTTAGGACGGATTTCCGACGGTTATTTATCCGTCGGTAATCTATCCCTAATCCGTAGTAAATATTTTTGTATGAATTTAATTGGCAAGTTGTCTAATATTCATCGGAAATATGTCGGTAATTTGGGATAGAAAATTTTTCATCGTAAATCTGTCGGTAATACCAGATTTTCTAATAGTGGATGAAGGAAGTGGGCCGTGTATAATTTCTCCCTTTTTTTAAGGGTGTGGATATGTGTAAAAGTTAATAAAAATTCAAGATGATGAAGAAAGTATTGAGGTCTATTAATAGTGGTGTGTCAATAAAAATGCTGATGTGATATCAACCGATGAGGTTACTGATGAGGCCATTGGGAGCCCTTTTCTTGAGACACTATAAACCTTACCCTTAATATGCAAAAGCCTGTTGATAGATGATGTAAAAGTTTTATATAAATGTTACATGGATCATCAAACCAGGGAACAAAGAAAATCAACTACTACTCATTAGTCACAATATGTGAATTGATAGATAAAAGTGATCCATACCAACAACAAATTCTGACGATATGATGCCAAGTGGCTCCCCTTTTTAGTAGGTGATTATCGATGCTAATTAATAGAAGACTGGCCGGATCAAGAAAAAGGGGTAACACGTACGAGCCCACTGCCTCTATAATTGACATGAATTTGTGGTATGAACTTGAAATAAACATATGACCGAAGTTAATTGACAAACATATATACACACGTACATATATATCACCATCATATCATTCCCTAGTCTAAATTATAACAAGAGCGTTTGAAACATCTCTAAATATTATCACTATAGTAGCAGTAATTAAGGGTGCATGCTTAAACACTAGATCTTATCCAATCTCATGGGTCATTAATATCTAGAAGTCAAATTCAAGTGATGATGAATCCATTGCAATATTGCCATTATAAATAACTTAAGCTTGTTTAACTGGATCCCTTCAATTGATAATTCCATTGCCTAAAATTTAGGGAAAACATGCAAGAACCGATAGATATGAACATTAAGATTGCTTCGTACTAGCTAATCCAAACTATGTGAACATTTCTCAATTATTGGGTGTCCTGTAAACTAGTTTAACTTAACTAGTTAAAACTAATAGGCAAATTAAGGCATGTCTCAGGATTGAAGAGCATACTGATACAAATTTGACAATCTTCATGAACTCACTCGTTAAAAAATATATATTGATTTCGTCGGGAGGGTATGATCCCAAAGATGATTGATAACGATTTTCCCTTATGAATAATCTAGTTATAATTATAACCAAAAGCAACTGACTGAAGGTCTTCACCATGGTCTCCATAACTACCCCATTGCTGTTGGCTGCTGTTTATTTGCATGTCCAAAGAATCAATGGAGTAGCTTGAACCTTCTTCAAAGCTAGAAAATGACCCATCTTCTTCTTTCAGAAGAAGTGAGTTCTCGTAGCTTTCTGTCATGGATTTATAGTTTGTGACATCGTTTGTTGTGTTCGTCATGAATTGAGGCATGTTCATGCACGAATCTTCGGTTTGATGAAACCAATTCTTGATTTCTTGTGATTGTTGGTAAGAAGGGTGTCTTCCATAATTAGCTGGATTAGTATAATTATCCGAATTACACATGGGCACATTTACTAGTCTTTGAGCTGCTTGTTCCTTTAGAGAAGCCAATTGTGATTGTAAGCTAACCACCTGAGAAATTGAAAAACAAATTAGTAATGAACATTTACTTTGGGATAATGTAAAATCTTAAGATTGACAATTATTTTGGGACAGATGGAGTAATCGATCAATAGCTAGATTAGGGTTTTTAGTTGAAGTGATCAATTATATATGATTGAGCAAGATTAATTAGCACTAGATTTCAATTCGAATTTTCCTTCTTGTCATGTTAGGTTAACATAAAAAATTCTAAATTTCATTCCATCAAATTCTCATATATTCTGAGAACCAAACGCCCATTTAGGATTTTGACATGGAAATCATGATAGAGAGATTATGATTTCCATACAAAGCCATGAAATTAAGAGAATGAACTACGTTTACAATTTTTGGTATAAACTCATGAATTAAATAAGTCCCGGCGTGGATGAAAACTATTGACACTCAACTTGTAGATTCAACAAACAATATGTACCTGTTGTTGAAGAGCAAAAATATGAGAAACACAACCATAAATGGGATCTTGAAGCCTAGCTTGTGCTTCATAAGCTATTGTAACCGCGGCTTCAGATCGATCACTAATAGGCAATTGAGAAAGAAGCTTAGAGACATTACTTGCACCAAAAACCCTATGAATGGCTGAAAAATGTGAAGCTCCTTGTTCATGACAAAAATAAGGTGCAAACACACAACCCTTTATACATTTTCTTCTCAAGAATTTGCAGGCACCACAAGGAGAACCTGATCCTGTCATCATATAATATGAAAATAAATAAATTCTTGATGATATGATGAAGTTATAAATAGGGTGTGTTAGTTTTTGTTTTGGTGTTGGTGAAAGCATTATGATCACCATCTTTATAAATACAAAAGAAGAAGGGGATGGATGGTATTGTAGTGAATAATTTAATTCCAAATGGTTCCCTTGATGGCCTACAATATAATTCATTTTAAGTTTATTTATTAAGATAAAAAATGATCTAAAATGTTTTTTCAATATTTAAGCCCACAACCAAAAGTACCAAAGTCCCTTTAATAAATTAGTTATCTTTTATATTATCTTATTTCAAGATTCCAATTTAACCCCTTAAAAGACAATACATATAACATGTATTAAACACCCCCTTTGATCCTCATGATCCTCTTCTAATTGTAGTTATGTGATGACTTAAGATTTCTTGTAATTGCTACATCCACATGCATTAGGACCAAGGATCTTAAATATGACTAGAGAACTTTGAAACGTGAATTATATGTATTTCTACGATAACTATACGTTTAATATTCATCAACTCTATTCTATTTAATTTGTAAAAGAAATTAAAGAATGAAATAATATGTATAAAGCATAATGTATATTATATAATTGATAAAGTACACGTATATGTATATATTATACTTAATTGCATACATTTCAATAATTGAAAGTAGAAGCTAAGGCATGTGCAATACAAAGAGAGATCCATTTGATAGATTTGATTCCTAGGATAATCTGATCAGGTGTTTTTGAGTGATAGGACTCATATAAAAATGATGCATATTAGAATTTGAATGACATTAATTAGAATATATATAAATTAAGGTTTTAGGTAAAATAAAACAAGTATTAAAGTAAAATAAATAAAACAATAGGTTTTTCTTCACTGAAAATCACCGTGCATCATGAAAATCATCGTGCATCAATTGCTTTGTGAATCTTCGTGCATCAATTTAACCATGATCTAAGGGTCAAGATCTTGTCTTATTTGTTTTACTTTAATACTGGTTTTACAATACCCAACCCCTATAAATTAATCATAAGCTCAAAAACCATCAAATTCTCAAATTACAGCCGTAGGTTTGTTTACCATTGCCTCTAATACCAGTTGTTATATTCTAAACTTGAGTAATTGATAAGTTACAAAAATATATTAATCCGTAGTTTGGTTTTAAAATGAGAAAGTTAAAGAGAGAAAATTAGAGAAAAATGTGAAGTTTTATATCACACATAAGTGCAAAATTTATAGATATTATCTACAACGTATTTTGGGGGTTTTGTACACATGCGTTTGATGTGAGAAATTTTTGGGCTAATTAATTGATCCTTTCATTTTCATTTTTATACATTGATGAAATTATGATAGTGATTAGGGTTTTTATATTCTTTTAACAAATACATTATCTGTTACACACTACTGTGGAAATTTAAGCTTTCGCACATGTGTGCTTGTTGGTCACTTTAATTGGCCCGAAAAAGAGTTATTGAGTGTTCTTGGAGACAAAAACAAAAAGGAAAAGAAAGTAGGGAATAATTAAGTAATGGTGGTAGTATTTAATAGTTATATTTAGACAATAATGTAACGGAGGGGTTTCAACTAATCGTCAATACATACATACACATCTACTCTTTTTCTTCGAACATTCAGTCGGTATACGACATCAGGGAAACCTCACCGTATAATGGTGAAGCCTTGCACGTACCCTAGACAACGAGATGTTGACCATGAGTCGTTACAAGTATTCAGAGGGAAAAACCCCAAAGTTTTGTCATCCCTAAGGATCGAACTCAAGACCTTGGATAAAACCGAGAGTGCCTCTGACCAGTTGGACTGACCTTTATTGGCACATACACATCTACTCTGTTTTCAAATTTAGAACCATCATATAGGCATGTTATTACTACGCCATTATTACTACATTGATTTCTATTATTGTTCATGTACTTGGTTGTAATACTTTTTCTAAAACTAATGTATAAAGCAACCAAAAATTAGACTGAAACTGGAACATAAATTAGTTTAAAACATAAATTCGTGATTGAGTATTTTTAGTAAAATAAAGTTACTCCATCAACTTTACCCCAAACTACAAAAGTGGTACCTTCTCGATATAATACTTGGGTCAAGCCCATTTTGTTATTGTCCCCGCATGTTCTTGTTACTATTTTTATGCTAAAAGTAATGTATCATAACAATAATATTTTTTTTTAGAACGACATTCTAATATACTCTTACTCCTAAATTACATGCATGCCTGAAATTAAACTTAGAACTCTCGAAAAATCCCTATTAATCCACCCCCACAAATGTGAGAAGTGGTACTCGAACCCATGTGGATCCCCCAAGGTCAAAGACCTTATCAATGGGCCACCAACCCCATTGGCACTTTAAATATAGTTAAAAGTGTATACACACAACTATATTAATAGTTTGGATTTTTAATGCACATACATACATGATTACAAACGTATTATCCGCCAAAAAAGAAAAAGAAAACGAACATAATAAGTTGTTTATAGTATCAACAATAGATAATGTGGACGTTGATGTCTAATTTATTCTGAAAGAAAATAAATTAAGCACCAATATTTATGTAAATCAAGAATAAGAAGAAGAAGAAAGACATGTATTGAAAGGAAAAAAAAATGACAATTTTAACGAAATATATAAATGGAATTGATAAAGATGAATACTCATTTGTTAATCAAAAACGAATCAAGGAATAAGTTTTGGATCACCACAGCCTGAAACCACCTCAAACTCCATCATCATTGTCCCACTTCCGTACCATTCAACCAACTCATCATGTACAAAGTTTGTCGGACCATATCCTTCTTAATTTCAATTCATTCTATGTGTATATATATATATATACTTTTTGAATGTCTTCAGACCAATTATATGTATTAAAGCATATCAAACATTTTTAGTTTTTACAAAATGAAACAGGTGGGTCAATAGGACAAAGTTAAAAAAATCATATGAATCAAATGGGATATTTGATTTTGGAACAATTGACAAGTTAGTTGTTTGTAAATAAATGATGACCAGAACGATACCCGTGCAAAATGGTGGTGGACTTTTGATTTTGCCGAAGGTCTTGAGTTCGATCATTAAGGATGATAAAACCTTGGGGTTTTTCCCTCTAAATACTTGTAACGGCTTATGGTCAACATCTCGTTGTCTATGATACGTGCAAGGCTTCACAATTATACGTTGAGGTTTCCTCGATGTCGTATACCTACTGAATGTTCGGAAAAAAATGGTGGTCGGCTGGTGGCGTGTCAAATAGTGTATGTTATTGATGTAAAGATATTTGAGTTAATGGAAATAATAGAGATATTTTATAATATAAGAGACTGATAGTGTAGTTTAATATTAAGGGTTAGTGGTGATTTAATTCATTAAGAGTAGTTTGGTCAATTCGTTTGTTCAATTTTTCTTAAATTTCAACGTAAGGATATAATTTTTATATAGTAGTATAGAAATATAGATATATTTTAAGAGTACGTTTCTTTCGTGTCCATAATAATGGAATATAAGCGGCTTGTAGACGTAAAGCCTTTGTCTCCCTCTACATATGTATATTATAACTATGGGGGATTGAGTTTCAATCAAGGTTGGGAAACTCGTGACTCGGTATCAGATCGGCGGAGGGGGGAGGGGGGGAGTCTTTAAAAACTCGTATCGGAATCGGGGAGAACTCGGATCGGGTTTATATATAGACTTCAAACTTCATTGTTTAGGATAATTGTTTAGAAACTTTAACATAATACTTCAAAGTTCAAACTTCATTAATTAGAAACATAAACATAAACCAATTTAGGATTTTGTTAAAAGTAAAAAAAAATTGACCAAAGTTGACCCGAATTTTGACCCGATCCGACCGATTCTTGACCAACCAGGATTTGACCGAGTTTTACACGACCAAGCCGCTAACCGAGTTTTCACCCGATTCTGACCAACTCGATCCGTTTAACCCCCGATTTTGATTCCAAGTACTCGGGCCGAGCTTTACAACCATGGTTTCAATTCATTAGGCCCTGCGTTTCTATGTGCTTTCACAATTGATTTTTTTTTTAAGGCTTTTACCTAATAAACTTCTTGATCTAGAAAAAAAGTTTATACAATGAATTGAATGTTACACTTTATGTTTTCCGGCTGTGAACACGAGTGGGGCCGGGAAGTAGGACTTTGATGGTGACATGCCGCACGAGTGGAACATCATCAATGCTACTTTTACAACCCCAACGAGGGACGTTTTGCATAGTCCACCGTGTAAATTAGTTATATCGAAGTTTTTTTCTTCTAATTTTAACAGAAAATAAAAATTGGAAGAAAAAGAAAACTAGGATAGTGCAAGTTTTCATCACCTTTTGTTTTTAAATATTATGGGGACATGTAACCATTTACTTTACATTCATGATAAGCATTTTCGAGTTTTTTTTTAAATGATAAAGATTCTCATCAAGAATTTTAACTTATGCATATATTATGCAATACAACTTTTTAACATGAACTCGGTTAAAACAAATTATATAAATATAGATGGTTTACTTTTGTTATTTGTATAACTCAAGTGGTTGTTTTGTACAGAACACGATGAATAGGGCCACCAATGTTGCAAACACAAATTGTGTAACTAAATTATGCAACTCATAATTAAAACTTTCCATAAAAATTGAACACATCTAGCTTGCAACTCGATACATCCAACCTGCATATTTTGCATCCTCGACCACATGAAATGTAGCTACGTACCATATATGCAACTTGTCGTATACAACTGACCAACCGTATGTATTTAAGGTCTTTACTTTATCTCACATACGTATACACATATATATACGCATTTGTATGATCCTTTAATATTTTATCTTTTTAGACATTTATGCCATTGACGTACGTACAATACTTTCTTCGACTTAAAGCTATCGTTTATTAGACAAACACATACATATTATTTTTTTGACGAAAGTGTATTAAGTACGTTGGACACCGTTGAACTTGGTCAAACTATTATTGATCATTACCCTAGCGAAACTAGCTAGAGATGAAGAGTAGCTAGGCCGAAAGTCACGAGATCACAAGATCAAGAAATAAAAATAAATTTTCAAACGAGTTAGAAATAAAACTACACGACTATACAAGCAAAGGCTCAGGGCCCCTTCAAAGTTTCGTCCCTAGCCTTACAGTTTCAAAAAACATGACATCAATCATATCATGATGATATATCCAGCCTTGAATATGAGAATTATTCACTGGTAATCGTTGGAAACTACCACCTAACTGTGCTACAGAAGACACCACACAAATGGAGGTAGGGCAAATCACAAAATTAACAAAAGATACAGAATCACCACTTTGCTAATTTAATGATTCCAAAAGTTCACCATTCAATGTTGCCAATATTGAACAAGCATTTGGAAGTGAAGAGAGAATAATAAACTCTCAAAAAAAACTGAAAATTATTAACTGTTCTCATCATGATGATGCCAGATGCTAATACATAGGAATACAAAAACTAACCACCTATCCACGATGTGCAAACATGCACTTGATTAAATACCACACATAAAAACAAAAAGGAGTAACACTGAAATAAAAGAAACATGTGCTGAAAAGGAGTGAAACTGCAACAAGACTTGGTAGACTTTACGGGTCGGATTGGACAGTAGCTTGGATCACCCAGTTGTACATGGGCCTGTTGAGAAGAGAACCCGATGTGTGCATGGGCTGGGCCGACTCGCTATCATCCTCCCCACCTTGAAACAAGTTTGACCTCAAACTTGGAAGAGCATCAGCTGGATCATAATATGGCTGCAAGTCTGCAACGTTGAATGTAGCAGAGACACCAAACGAACCTGGTAGGTCGACTTTATAGGCATTTGCATTCACTTGCTCGACTATCTTAAAAGGGCCATCAGATCGGGGACTAAGCTTGGAACGACGACGTGTCGGGAAACGTTCCTTGCGAAGATGGATCCACACGAGATCCTCAGGCTGAAAAAGAACATTCTTCTTGTGTTTATCAACTCTTGTCTTAACCTTAGCGTTTACTTTAGCAATGCGTTCACTGACTTGCTGGTGTAGATCCTTGATACGGTGAGCCCGGGTTTCTGCCTCTTTACTGAACTTCATAGAGGTATCAAGATCAATTAAATCCATGGGAGTAAAGGGATTAACACCATAGACAATTTCAAAAGGACTATGACCTGTTGTCTTATGTGGTGCTCGATTGTAGGCAAACTCAGCATGTGGTAAAACTTCATCCCACTGCTTAATGTGTTTGGTAACAAGAGCTCGAAGGAGAGTACCCAAGGTGCGATTAGTAACTTCAGTTTGACCATCGGTTTGTGGGTGGCTCAATGTACTGAAATTCAATATGGTTCCCATCTTCTTCCAAAGGGTAAGCCAGAAATGGCTAAGAAATTTCGTGTCGAATTGGACAGTAGCTTGGATCACCCAGTTGTACATGGGCCTGTTGAGAAGAGAACCCGATGTGTGCATGGGCTGGGCCGACTCGCTATCATCCTCCCCACCTTGAAACAAGTTTGACCTCAAACTTGGAAGAGCATCAGCTGGATCATAATATGGCTGCAAGTCTGCAACGTTGAATGTAGCAGAGACACCAAACGAACCTGGTAGGTCGACTTTATAGGCATTTGCATTCACTTGCTCGACTATCTTAAAAGGGCCATCAGATCGGGGACTAAGCTTGGAACGACGACGTGTCGGGAAACGTTCCTTGCGAAGATGGATCCACACGAGATCCTCAGGCTGAAAAAGAACATTCTTCTTGTGTTTATCAACTCTTGTCTTAACCTTAGCGTTTACTTTAGCAATGCGTTCACTGACTTGCTGGTGTAGATCCTTGATACGGTGAGCCCGGGTTTCTGCCTCTTTACTGAACTTCATAGAGGTATCAAGAGCAATTAAATCCACGGGAGTAAAGGGATTAACACCATAGACAATTTCAAAAGGACTATGACCTGTTGTCTTATGTGGTGCTCGATTGTAGGCAAACTCAGCATGTGGTAAAACTTCATCCCACTGCTTAATGTGTTTGGTAACAAGAGCTCGAAGGAGAGTACCCAAGGTGCGATTAGTAACTTCAGTTTGTGTAACATCCCAAACTTTTTGTGTAACGGTTGACTTGAGTCGTTAAGTCAACACTTCGCTACCGTTAAGTATCTAAACGAGTTAATGCTTACGTGTGTTTAATATGCTATATGTGAGAGGCTTTAATGCCTTAAAGATAATATAAGGGCATAATGTGTAAAGTTATATGAATGTCGTATAGTCAAGTCGACAACAGAAAAACGTACTGATTTTGTTTTGGTCATAACTTTTGAACCGTAACTCCGTTTTTGACGATTCAAGCGGCCACATTTTTGTAAAAGAGTCTAGTTTCCAGAAATGAATTGAATTCGACCTGGTTGGGGTCGAACTGGTCGAATTCGACCTGATTAAGTTCGACCAAACCATATTCATGCCTATATATATGTTGATCTTTCATTTCTTCAAAGAGTTTTACACACATAACTTCTCTATCTAAGATTCTCTTTGAAAATCCCAGATCTTCATCAAGAACGTGTAAGTGCTGTTCTTAATCTACTCAACTCGTTTTTTCATATATATATATATATGTTACTTATCGTTTTTTTTAGCAACAGCTTGGTGAATCATATCTTGGATTAATTGTTGTGCAAATCTTGGGATTACATGTTGTGTGTAAGGACCTAATTCAACCTTGTTTAAGGTTGGATTTAACCTATTATATACTCATGTGATCGGTTTTGTGCAACTACATATCTAAGATATCCTTTACTTGTTGCTTGAAAAATCTTCTTGGGCAAATCAGGAGTGGTTGAATTCGACCAAGACTAGGTGGAGTTCGACCTATTATGGTCGAGTTCGACCATGTCAAGGTCGAGGTCGACCCACTGATCTAAAATGGTTTGATCGTTTCGTCGTTTCGTATTCGTTATAGCTTGAAAATACGTTAAATCGACTGTTTATGTAAAAATGGGATTAGGGCAGCCAGATCTGGTCAAGTTCGACCTATATTGGTTGAGTTCGACCTAGATATGGTCGAGGTCGACCTATGGGAAGTCTTGGCTCAATCATTTTGTCGTTTGGTGCTTTATCGGTTCGCAAAAATGCTCGTTTTAACTCGTAAAAGCTTGTTTTAACACGAAATCTGTTTCGGTTGATGCTGAGTTCGACCATGGATGGTTGAGGTCGACATCAACCTGATACTTATGTCAAAAAATAAGTTATGTATGTTTAAATGGTTTAAAGGCTCGAAAGGTTTGCTTAAAACGTGTTTATTATGATCGTTTGTAACAAAAATGATTCGGGATTTTGGTAGAGGTCGAGTTCGACCAAGTTGAGTTCAACCTTCTATGGTTTGATTTTGCTATGTCTTATGACCCGTGTCTTGAATAAAGTTTTCAAAATTTATGTTGGTCATTAATTGGTCAACTATATGTGATAGGTGATTAAGAACACGACTCAAGGTTGCTAGCAAGTTATATTGCTTTTACGCTTTCAAAAGGTAAGATACACTACTTTTGTCACACTGAGGGTGCAACGAAAATGGTTCGTAAACTATAACCTCCATAACAGTAATGTATAACTCATAGGTGGTTTGGTTGATATGGGAGGTACTCGGGGATTAATGATGACGATGTTTATGCCTAAAATGCTTCCCCGTACATGTGGTTACGATATGATATGTTATGATGAACGGTGGTTAATGATATGTTGTAATGTTGTTATATGCATGTATATGTGGCTTGTTCATCTAGAACACTAGACCTTTTTAGGTTGCCATGACACGTGCACGTTTTAAGGGCCCTAACGTGAAAAGATGATAGTATGGATTAGTTTAGGTTAAAGGTGGAAATCTAAACTAAATATGATAAATGCTCGAGCTAATTAGATGTTAAGTGTTATGCATAACATGTGCCTTACGGTGGTAATAGGTACGTATAAATCGTGCCTGACGGTGGTAATAGGTACGTCGTGCCTGACGGTGGTAATAGGTACGTATAAATCGTGCCTGACGGTGGTAATAGGTACGTCATGCCTGACGGTGGTTATAGGTATGTTAAAATGGTTGCTCGGGTGGCTCCTTGCAACAAGTCATATGTGGCGAGTAGTTTCGGGTGGCCTGATGACCCACCTAATGTCATGAACATAGCGTGCTACTCATGGATCGACATTGTCTTTCCTTAAAAAAACGGTAACTTCGGTTACAACTTAACGAGGTGAATCAAAGTGATCAAATTGATTAGGCACGCTTAGGGTCATGAACTCTATGCTTATATGTGATGCGGATATGTTTATACGGTGGTATGAATGCCTAATTAAAATGACGTAATGCTTTAAAGTGACGATTTAAATGGATGAAATGTTTTGCTTAAACCTGGTGTTATCTTACTTAACTTTATAGCTAACACTTGTTTCTTTTAATGTGTTGACACCCCTCAGGTTAGGCAGTGAGATGACGTGTGAAGCTTTGGAGAGAGATGGGTAGATGATCAAGCTGGCTTTAGTTTACCCAATAGCTTCGCATAGACCTTATGTTATTGATTTCCTTTATGGAACTTATGTAATGACTATGTTATGATTGCTTTATGTTGGGCAATCTTATGGATTTCTTTTATTACAGATTTGATGCTATTAGTAACACCACCAATGTTTTCTCAACTGTTTTCTTTAGTTGAGTATTTTCCTAAATCGTTTCCGCATGATTTAACGCCGTTAGGCGAAATTTTTGGAAATCCATATTTTTATGAAACGGGTGTTACAATTTGGTATCAGAGAAGTAGTTTAAGTGAACCAAGGCCTATTTGACCATAGGATTTGGACTTAAACTTAAGATGTGCATGCTAGGTATTGTAGGATGCCTTAGCTTTAATGAAAGATGATATAGGATGGGTTGGGACGAGTGCGAGTGTGATAGGGCTTATGAGATGTTTACGTTACGATGATATGTTTTAGCCTTATTCCTCTATATCTCGTTTCTTCATCGCTAAGTTATCCGAATGCTACGATGGACTATCCCGAGGATAAGAAGGTGTTGTGCGCTAGTCGAATGTTGAAAGAAGGTGCTCAGGATTGGTGGAAGAGCATTACTATTTCGATGACTCCAGTTATGGTATCTGCTATCTCGTGGGCTAACTTAAGTAGAAATTTATTGAGGAATATATTGGGGTTCATGAGCAGCGTAAGATGGAAAAGGAGTTTCGTGCCTTGACGGCTGAAATTGGAAAAGTCAACGAGTATGCTCGTTTCTTCATGGAGAAGATAAAATTCGTGAGTCATTTATAGCCGGATAAATGTGTATGATGACTATGAAGTACATGAAGTTAAATGAAGTTTAAAGGTAGGTGAGGAGTGAAGTGATCGGTAGACAATGTTGTTGAGTCTACTAGTTCAAAGGACTTGTACTTGAACCTGACAAGTAGAGTTAATGATGGACATTTGAAGGGTGATAAGTAGGTGATGCACAGAAGGGTTACCGGGCACACGTATGAAAGGATATAGTTACAATTCCGGTCGCGAACGTAATTGTAAATGTATCACGACATGTGTGTGTTTGTGAGACTGTGTCTGTGTTGATCCAAATGAAGTGAAGATGACAAAGGTGGAATCATTAAATGGTATTCCATTTGATCACGTGAAGAGTAGACACGTATGAATGAAGTAATGAAGGATGAAGTTGAAACAAGTAAAGAAGTCGACTCAACGGTTGATTCAACCCTTAAACATGAAACACGTCCATTCCAAGAGCACTATGATATGATGTGAGGTTTTATTCGAGCTGTTAAATGTGGAAGTAGTGCTTGGGATTAAGATTGAAGGTTTGAGTTCGTATAGGATTCGATTAGAGGATGGAATTTGACGAAAGATGCGGCGCATACTTTGGACTGTTTTAGATTTGCGACTCGCGTAGTTTTGATTTCGCTACGGGACGACATGTGACGATTGAGACGATTGTCTACGGGGGAGATTCTTCCTTATTACAAGAATGTGAAAGTGATATTGATATCCTATATTTGAACGGAATCTTATGTATGACTACTTCTCAAGATAAAGAGTTTTCCCTTAAGAAAGGAGTAAGGGGTATAATGATGGGACATTTAAAGCTCCCTATCGATTAGCTCCGACAGAGATGAAGGAGTTGATGACTCAAATTCAGGAACTTTTAGATAAAGGTTTTATCCGTCCGAGTTCCTCTCCATGGGGTGCTCCTATCCTATTTGTAAAGAAGAAAGACGGATCCATGCGTACGTGTATCGATTATCGCGAGTTGAATAAAAGAACGGTGAAGAATAAGTATCCACTCCCTCGCATTGATGATTTGTTCGATCAACTTCAAGGTGCTTCCTATTTTTTCAAAGATTGATTTGCGGTCTGGCTATCTTCAATTGAAGGTTGAAAAAGAGAGTGTAGCCAAAACAGCATTCCGAACTCGTTATGGTCATTATGAGTTCCTTGTCATGCCATTCGGTTTGACAAATGCTCCAGCGAAGTTCATGGATTTAATGAACCGTGTCTGTCGACCTTTTTGGATCATTTCGTTATTGTTTTTATCGACGACATCCTTGTGTATTCAAAGTCGGAAGAGGAACATAGAGAGCATTTGAGAGCTGTCCTTCAAGTCCTCAGAGAGAAAAAGCTATATGCTAAGTTCTCTAAGTGCGAGTTCTGGCTAAAGGGAGTTCATTTCCTCGGCCATGTCGTCTCCTCTGATGGTATAAAAGTGGATCCTGCAAAGAAAAAAAAAAAAAAAAAAAAAAAAAAAAAAAAAAAAAAAAAAAAAAAAAAAAAAAAAAAAAAAAAAAAAAAAAAAAAAAAAAAAAAAAAAAAAAAAAAAAAAAAAAAAAAAAAAAAAAAAAAAAAAAAAAAAAAAAAAAAAAAAAAAAAAAAAAAAAAAAAAAAAAAAAAAAAAAAAAAAAAAAAAAAAAAAAAAAAAAAAAAAAAAAAAAAAAAAAAAAAAAAAAAAAAAAAAAAAAAAAAAAAAAAAAAAAAAAAAAAAAAAAAAAAAAAAAAAAAAAAAAAAAAAAAAAAAAAAAAAAAAAAAAAAAAAAAAAAAAAAAAAAAAAAAAAAAAAAAAAAAAAAAAAAAAAAAAAAAAAAAAAAAAAAAAAAAAAAAAAAAAAAAAAAAAAAAAAAAAAAAAAAAAAAAAAAAAAAAAAAAAAAAAAAAAAAAAAAAAAAAAAAAAAAAAAAAAAAAAAAAAAAAAAAAAAAAAAAAAAAAAAAAAAAAAAAAAAAAAAAAAAAAAAAAAAAAAAAAAAAAAAAAAAAAAAAAAAAAAAAAAAAAAAAAAAAAAAAAAAAAAAAAAAAAAAAAAAAAAAAAAAAAAAAAAAAAAAAAAAAAAAAAAAAAAAAAAAAAAAAAAAAAAAAAAAAAAAAAAAAAAAAAAAAAAAAAAAAAAAAAAAAAAAAAAAAAAAAAAAAAAAAAAAAAAAAAAAAAAAAAAAAAAAAAAAAAAAAAAAAAAAAAAAAAAAAAAAAAAAAAAAAAAAAAAAAAAAAAAAAAAAAAAAAAAAAAAAAAAAAAAAAAAAAAAAAAAAAAAAAAAAAAAAAAAAAAAAAAAAAAAAAAAAAAAAAAAAAAAAAAAAAAAAAAAAAAAAAAAAAAAAAAAAAAAAAAAAAAAAAAAAAAAAAAAAAAAAAAAAAAAAAAAAAAAAAAAAAAAAAAAAAAAAAAAAAAAAAAAAAAAAAAAAAAAAAAAAAAAAAAAAAAAAAAAAAAAAAAAAAAAAAAAAAAAAAAAAAAAAAAAAAAAAAAAAAAAAAAAAAAAAAAAAAAAAAAAAAAAAAAAAAAAAAAAAAAAAAAAAAAAAAAAAAAAAAAAAAAAAAAAAAAAAAAAAAAAAAAAAAAAAAAAAAAAAAAAAAAAAAAAAAAAAAAAAAAAAAAAAAAAAAAAAAAAAAAAAAAAAAAAAAAAAAAAAAAAAAAAAAAAAAAAAAAAAAAAAAAAAAAAAAAAAAAAAAAAAAAAAAAAAAAAAAAAAAAAAAAAAAAAAAAAAAAAAAAAAAAAAAAAAAAAAAAAAAAAAAAAAAAAAAAAAAAAAAAAAAAAAAAAAAAAAAAAAAAAAAAAAAAAAAAAAAAAAAAAAAAAAAAAAAAAAAAAAAAAAAAAAAAAAAAAAAAAAAAAAAAAAAAAAAAAAAAAAAAAAAAAAAAAAAAAAAAAAAAAAAAAAAAAAAAAAAAAAAAAAAAAAAAAAAAAAAAAAAAAAAAAAAAAAAAAAAAAAAAAAAAAAAAAAAAAAAAAAAAAAAAAAAAAAAAAAAAAAAAAAAAAAAAAAAAAAAAAAAAAAAAAAAAAAAAAAAAAAAAAAAAAAAAAAAAAAAAAAAAAAAAAAAAAAAAAAAAAAAAAAAAAAAAAAAAAAAAAAAAAAAAAAAAAAAAAAAAAAAAAAAAAAAAAAAAAAAAAAAAAAAAAAAAAAAAAAAAAAAAAAAAAAAAAAAAAAAAAAAAAAAAAAAAAAAAAAAAAAAAAAAAAAAAAAAAAAAAAAAAAAAAAAAAAAAAAAAAAAAAAAAAAAAAAAAAAAAAAAAAAAAAAAAAAAAAAAAAAAAAAAAAAAAAAAAAAAAAAAAAAAAAAAAAAAAAAAAAAAAAAAAAAAAAAAAAAAAAAAAAAAAAAAAAAAAAAAAAAAAAAAAAAAAAAAAAAAAAAAAAAAAAAAAAAAAAAAAAAAAAAAATATAAAAGTGGATCCTGCAAAGATAGAAGCGGTGTCGAAGTGGGAGCAGCCTAAGTCTCCTACTGAAATTAAGAGTTTTCTCGGTTTGGCTGGCTATTATCGACGTTTCATTCAGGATTTCTCGCGCATTGCCAAGCCAATGACTGAATTAACCAAGAAAGGTGTGAAGTTTGTGTGGACGGAAGCTCAAGAGAAAGCCTTCCCGACATTGAAAAAGAAGTTGTGTGAAGCTCCGGTCCTAGCCTGACCCGAAGGAACTGATGATTTAGTTGTTTATAGTGACGCATCCATCACGGGGTTAGGGTGTGTACTGATGCAACGAGACAAAGTTATCGCTTACGCCTCGCGACAGCTGAAGCCTCATGAGCGGAATTATCCTACTCATGACCTTGAGCTGGCTGCTGTTGTTTTTGCTCTGAAGTTGTGGCGACATTATCTGTATGGTACAAAGTGTACCCTTTATACGGATCATAAGAGCTTACAGTACGTGTTTACTCAGAAGGACATGAATGTTAGACAACGGCGGTGGATGGAGTTATTAAAGGATTACGATTGTGAAATTAAATATCACCCAGGCAAAGCTAATGTGGTTGCTGATGCCTTAAGCCGCAAAGGATATGCGAAGAGTAGATTATGTGCGATGATTACAAAGATTGAGTCAAATTTACTGGAACCTATTCGATTAGCTCAAATCGAAGCGTTAAAGGATGATAATGTGAAAGCGGAGTCTATTGGGAAAAAGAAGAAGAACAGACTCCAAATGGAAGAAAATAGTCGTGGCCTTCGAACTTACAAAGGTAGAATATGGGTTCCTCTCTATGGAGGCAATCGTGAGTTAGTAATGGATGAAGCTCACAAAACTAAGTATTCTGTACACCCTGGTGCCACAAAGATGCATGCAGATTTGAAGCCTATTTATTGGTGGCCCAGTATTAAGAACGATGTGATGATGTATGTGCAGAAATGTTTGACGTGTGCTAAAGTGAAAGCTGAACATCAAAAGCCTTACGGGAAGTTTCAGCAACTTGAGATCCCTGAGTGGAAATGGGATCACATTACGATGGATTTTGTGACCAAACTTCCGAGGACGCCTCGTGGTCACGATATGATATGGGTTATTGTCGATCGATTAACGAAGAGTGCTCACTTCCCCCCAGTTCGTGAGACTGCCCCTATGGAAAACTTCGCTACGATGTATATTGATGAAGTGGTTACTAAACATGGTGTCCCATTATCGATTGTGTCCGATCGTGATGCTCACTTTGTTTCCAAGTTTTGGAAAAGTTTTCAACGGGAATTTGGTACTCAAGTTCGTCTGAGCACAGCCTATCATCCGCAGACCGATGGGCAAAGTGAAAGGACTATTCAAACACTCGAAGATATGCTCAGAGCTTGTGTGATGGATTATGGTGGTTCGTGGGATAAACACCTACCTCTTGTCGAGTTTGCGTATAACAATAGTTATCATGCGAGCATAGGAATGCCACCTTATGAGATGTTATATGGTAGAAAGTGTAGGACTCCTAGTTGTTGGTTGGAGCCCGGGGAAAAGCAATTTGCTGGACCCGAAGTAGTACAACTTACGGCCGATAAAGTTAACGTTGCAAAGGAAGCCTTACGTGTCGCTCGCGAAAGGCAAAAGTCATATGCTGATAAGAAGAGGAGGTCGTTCGTTTTCAAGGAAGGAGAGATGGTTTTACTCAAGGTGTCGCCTTGGAAAGGTGTATTACGATTTGGCAAACGAGGAAAGCTAAGTCCTAGATTTATTGGACCTTCTAAGATCATTAAGAAGGTTAATGAACAGGCATTTCAGCTGGAATTACCTCCAGAACTTAATGGAATTCACAACACATTTCATGTGTGTTATCTACGTAAATGCCATGCAAATGAAGCGGATGTTATTCCACTTGTGGACGTAAGTATTGATCCAAACAAGCAGATTGTCGATGAACCTGGGAAGGAAACAAAAGAAGTTACGACGTAAGACTATCGATCTAGTCCTCATTAAGTGGAAACATAATCACGGCGAAAGTATGACTTGGGAGACCGAGTCCGTAATGCGGGAGACCTATCCCCACCTTTTTGATGTTGAAGTGATTCCGGGGACGGAATCCTCTTAAGGGGGAGGTAATTGTAACATCCCAAACTTTTTGTGTAACGGTTGACTTGAGTCGTTAAGTCAACACTTCGCTACCGTTAAGTATCTAAACGAGTTAATGCTTACGTGTGTTTAATATGCTATATGTGAGAGGCTTTAATGCCTTAAAGATAATATAAGGGCATAATGTGTAAAGTTATATGAATGTCGTATAGTCAAGTCGACAACAGAAAAACGTACTGATTTTGTTTTGGTCATAACTTTTGAACCGTAACTCCGTTTTTGACGATTCAAGCGGCCACATTTTTGTAAAAGAGTCTAGTTTCCAGAAATGAATTGAATTCGACCTGTTTGGGGTCGAACTGGTCGAATTCGACCTGATTAAGTTCGACCAAACCATATTCATGCCTATATATATGTTGATCTTTCATTTCTTCAAAGAGTTTTACACACATAACTTCTCTATCTAAGATTCTCTTTGAAAATCCCAGATCTTCATCAAGAACGTGTAAGTGCTGTTCTTAATCTACTCAACTCGTTTTTTCATATATATATATATATATGTTACTTATCGTTTTTTTTAGCAACAGCTTGGTGAATCATATCTTGGATTAATTGTTGTGCAAATCTTGGATATATATATATATATATATATATATATATATATATATATATATATATATATATATATATATATATATATATATATATATATATATATATATATATATATATATATATATATATATATATATATATATATATATATATATATATATATATATATATATATATATATATATATATATATATATATATATATATATATATATATATATATATATATATATATATATATATATATATATATATATATATATATATATATATATATATATATATATATATATATATATATATATATATATATATATATATATATATATATATATATATATATATATATATATATATATATATATATATATATATATATATATATATATATATATATATATATATATATATATATATATATATATATATATATATATATATATATATATATATATATATATATATATATATATATATATATATATATATATATATATATATATATATATATATATATATATATATATATATATATATATATATATATATATATATATATATATATATATATATATATATATATATATATATATATATATATATATATATATATATATATATATATATATATATATATATATATATATATATATATATATATATATATATATATATATATATATATATATATATATATATATATATATATATATATATATATATATATATATATATATATATATATATATATATATATATATATATATATATATATATATATATATATATATATATATATATATATATATATATATATATATATATATATATATATATATATATATATATATATATATATATATATATATATATATATATATATATATATATATATATATATATATATATATATATATATATATATATATATATATATATATATATATATATATATATATATATATATATATATATATATATATATATATATATATATATATATATATATATATATATATATATATATATATATATATATATATATATATATATATATATATATATATATATATATATATATATATATATATATATATATATATATATATATATATATATATATATATATATATATATATATATATATATATATATATATATATATATATATATATATATATATATATATATATATATATATATATATATATATATATATATATATATATATATATATATATATATATATATATATATATATATATATATATATATATATATATATATATATATATATATATATATATATATATATACATTTATATGGTTCTCACTGATCTAAAATGGTTTGATCGTTTCGTCGTTTCGTATTCGTTATAGCTTGAAAATACGTTAAATCGACTGTTTATGTAAAAATGGGATTAGGGCAGCCAGATCTGGTCAAGTTCGACCTATATTGGTTGAGTTCGACCTAGATATGGTCGAGGTCGACCTATGGGAAGTCTTGGCTCAATCATTTTGTCGTTTGGTGCTTTATCGGTTCGCAAAAATGCTCGTTTTAACTCGTAAAAGCTTGTTTTAACACGAAATCTGTTTCGGTTAATGCTGAGTTCGACCATGGATGGTTGAGGTCGACATCAACCTGATACTTATGTCAAAAAATAAGTTATGTATGTTTAAATGGTTTAAAGGCTCGAAAGGTTTGCTTAAAACGTGTTTATTTTGATCGTTTTGTAACAAAAATGATTCGGGATTTTGGTAGAGGTCGAGTTCGACCAAGTTGAGTTCAACCTTCTATGGTTTGATTTTGCTATGTCTTATGACCCGTGTCTTGAATAAAGTTTTCAAAATTTATGTTGGTCATTAATTGGTCAACTATATGTGATAGGTGATTAAGAACACGACTCAAGGTTGCTAGCAAGTTATATTGCTTTTACGCTTTCAAAAGGTAAGATACACTACTTTTGTCACACTGAGGGTGCAACGAAAATGGTTCGTAAACTATAACCTCCATAACAGTAATGTATAACTCATAGGTGGTTTGGTTGATATGGGAGGTACTCGGGGATTAATGATGACGATGTTTATGCCTAAAATGCTTCCCCGTACATGTGGTTACGATATGATATGTTATGATGAACGGTGGATAATGATATGTTGTAATGTTGTTATATGCATGTATATGTGGCTTGTTCATCTAGCACACTAGACCTTTTTAGGTTGCCATGACACGTGCACGTTTTAAGGGCCCTAACGTGAAAAGATGATAGTATGGATTAGTTTAGGTTAAAGGTGGAAATCTAAACTAAATATGATAAATGCTCGAGCTAATTAGATGTTAAGTGTTATGCATAACATGTGCCTTACGGTGGTAATAGGTACGTATAAATCGTGCCTGACGGTGGTAATAGGTACGTATAAATCGTGCCTGACGGTGGTAATAGGTACGTATCATGCCTGACGGTGGTTATAGGTACGTTAAAATGGTTGCTCGGGTGGCTCCTTGCAACAAGTCATATGTGGCGAGTAGTTTCGGGTGGCCTGATGACCCACCTAATGTCATGAACATAGCGTGCTACTCATGGATCGACATTGTCTTTCCTTAAAAAAACGGTAACTTCGGTTACAACTTAACGAGGTGAATCAAAGTGATCAAATTGATTAGGCACGCTTAGGGTCATGAACTCTATGCTTATATGTGATGCGGATATGTTTATACGGTGGTATGAATGCCTAATTAAAATGACGTAATGCTTTAAAGTGACGATTTAAATGGATGAAATGTTTTGCTTAAACCTGGTGTTATCTTACTTAGCTTTATAGCTAACACTTGTTTCTTTTAATGTGTTGACACCCCTCAGGTTAGGCAGTGAGATGACGTGTGAAGCTTTGGAGAGAGATGGGTAGATGATCAAGCTGGCTTTAGTTTACCCAATAGCTTCGCATAGACCTTATGTTATTGATTTCCTTTATGGAACTTATGTAATGACTATGTTATGATTGCTTTATGTTGGGCAATCTTATGGATTTCTTTTATTACAGATTTGATGCTATTAGTAACACCACCAATGTTTTCTCAACTGTTTTCTTTAGTTGAGTATTTTCCTAAATCGTTTCCGCATGATTTAACGCCGTTAGGCGAAATTTTTGGAAATCCATATTTTTACGAAACGGGTGTTACAGTTTGCCATCGTTTGTGGTTCAAGAGAAATCACGCCGCTCTTTCCCCACCACCCCCACCTCCACCCCCCCCCCCCCCCCCCCCTTCCCATCTTCTTCCAAAGGGTAAGCCAGAAATGGCTAAGAAATTTCGTGTCCCGGTCGCTTACCATACTCAAAGGTATTCCATGCAAACGAACGATTTCCCTAAAGTATAGAATCGCAACTTGGACTGCATCATAAGTGGTGTGACATGCCACGAAGTGAGCCATTTTTGAGAATCGGTCAACGACTACCATAATGGAATCCTTTTTGCTTGGTGTTCGAGGAAGACCTGTGATGAAGTCTAGACTGACATCTTGCCATGGGGCTGCTGGTATAGGCAGTGGCATATACTTTCCTTGAGGCAGGGAATGTGATTTTGCATGATGACAAACAACACAACGCTTTAACAGGTGTTCCACATCACACCGGAGGTGTGGCCAATAAAAGTACCCATTCACAAGGGCCACTGTTTTCTCTACACCGAAGTGACCAGCAATACCCCCTTCGTGTAATTCCTTGATTAAACCTTCTCGTAAACTATGTTTTGGAATACACAACCGATTTTCATTAAATAAAAATCCATTAACAATGTGGAAAGGACCATGAGCATGTACCTCACACTTTGAAAAGATATCTCCAAAATCAGGATCTTCACTATAATCCCCTTTTATGGTATCAAGTCCGACAAGTTGTGGACCAATAGTAGTCAAGAACATGTGTTTACGAGATAAGGCATCAGCACCTTTATTAAGGTGGCATGACTTATGCCTAATGGTAAACGAGAAGGCTTGTAAATACTCAACCCATTTCGCGTGCCTCGGTTGTAGCTTGTGTTGCCCTTGAATATATTTTAAAGCCTCATGATCACAATGAAGGATAAATTCTTTAAAGATGAGATAATGTTGCCAATGTTGCAAAGCCCGAATCAAGGCGTAAAATTCTTTGTCATACGTAGAATAACGTCTTTTGGCATCATTAAACTTCTCACTATAATAAGCAATGGGTCGTCCCTTTTGGGATAGTATAGCCCCAATTCCAACGCTAGACGCATCGCATTCTACTTCAAAAACTTCTTCAAAACAGGGCAACGCAAGGACAGGGGCTGTTGACAACCTATTCTTAAGTTCATCAAACGCCTGTTGAGCTTGTTGGTTCCACTCAAAAGTTCGGTGTTTTGTTATGTCAGTAAGTGGGGAGACAACAGTGCTGAAGTCTCTCACAAAACGCCTATAGAATGAAGCCAAACCGTGAAAACTTCGTACTTGCTGAATAGATGTTGGAACGGGCCAGTCGCGAATGGCTTGAACCTTCTTCTCATCGACAGTGATGCCCTCTCGTGAAACCACAAACCCCAAAAAGGTGACCTGAGTTGTAAAGAATTCACATTTATCAAGATTCTCATACAATTTTTCTCGTGATAACACCTCAAAGATCCGTTATAAATGCCCCAAATGCTCTTGTTCAGACTTGCTGTATACCAATATATCATCAAAGTACACCACCACAAATTTACTGAGAAAAGGTTTAAGTGTTTGGTTCATGAGTCTCATGAACGTACTAGGCGCGTTTGATAAACCAAATGGCATCACGAGCCACTCATAAAGCCCCTCTTTTGTTTTAAATGCTGTTTTCCACTCGTCCCCTTCATAAATTCTGATTTGATGGTATCCACTCCGTAAATCAATTTTTGAGAACACAAGTGACCCATGTAATTCATCAAGTAGATCACTTAGTCTCGGGATAGGGAACCGATACTTGACAGTAATTTTATTGATTGCCCTACTATCACAGCACATTCGCCACTCACCATTTTTCTTTGGGACAAGCAATGTCGGGACTGCACATGGGCTCAAGGATTCACGGATTAGTCCCCTGGCAAGAAGGTCATCGACCTGTTTTCTGATCTCTATGGTTTCATTTGGGTAAAATCGATCCTGGGAATAAATCAATTTTGTGTTGTATGTCTCTAAGTGGAGGTAATCCTGGTGGTAGTTCTGCTGGGAAAACATGCTTATATGATTCCAACAAAAGGTGGAAACAGTGGGTGTGGTTTTACAGGTTGTTTAGAAGTATCCTCATCTAATTCTAAAAGAATGAAATCTTTAATGTGGGCAAACTCATGCAAATCAGCTTTGAGAAGAGCACTTAGGGGTGACGGATTTTTGTTTGGTAATTTCATGTGGTGACATTGGGGTTAGAACAATACGACGATTATTTAAAGAAAACGAATAAGTATTATGATACCCGTCATGTGTGACCCGTCGATCGAATAACCACGGCCTACCCAGGAGCACGTGACAAGCGTCCATCGGAATTACATCGCACCATAGTTTGTCTTCATATGCCTGTCCGATACTAAATGATAGCAATACCCGCTGAGACACTCGAATTCCCTTCCCTTGATTGAGCCATTGAATGACATAAGGTGATGGATGGGACTCTGTGGCCAATTGTAACTTAGTTACTAAGGTTAGAGAGGCTGCATTCGTACAACTTCCCCCATCGACAATCAAAGAACAGACTTTCTTATTAATGGTGCACCGAGTATGGAAGATAGCCTCTCTTTGCAAGTTATCATCAGGGCCACGTGTACTATTCAAGGTCCTGCGAATAACTAAGCAATCTCCTTCATCAGGCCCTATGACAGTTTCTTCTTCATCAAAGATAGGATCACTTTCCTCGAGTTCGATCCCCGATTCATGTTTGTCAGCTAATTCGAAATCAGCTAAGGTAATCACCCGTTGGTTCGGGCAATCAGAAGCAATGTGGCCTAAGCCCTGGCACCGAAAACAACGTCGAGGAGCCTTGGGGGTGGAGGTTGATGCACCTGTCGGGTTTACGACTTTTGTGTTGAAATCCATGTTGGGTTTTGCAGGGGTAAGGGGCTTAGCATAAGGGATTGGCTTGGCTAGTTGTTTAATAGGCTCAACTTTTATTTTGGTCTTTTGTTGGGCTTCTACCTTATGTGATAGTAAGGTGAGTTCAGCGAGTGTGGAGTAAGGTTGTAACTCAACCACATGGGCTATGTGAGGATCAAGACCACCCAGATATCGTACCAGGGTTTGAGGATCATCCTCGTTCAGTCCACACTTCATAAGAAGGTGTTCAAACTCTTGGGAATACTCCTCTGAGGGTCGGTTATTTTGTTTCAAAAAGTGAAGCTTAGAAAAACTCTCTTGAAGATGATAAAAAGGTAAGAACTTTTCCTTCAATAATTTTTTCATCTTTCTCCATTCCCGAACCTTTCGTTTACCCTGCCCTTCTCGTTTGGAACACACATTGGCCCACCATGTAGATGCATACTTTCTCAACTTCAGAGCTACGAGTTTAACCTTTTTTTCATCAGGAATTTGTTTGTAATCAAAGACTCGTTCAACAGTCCTTAACCATTCAACGAAAGCGTCTGCATCAATTTTACCTTCAAATTCTGGGATGTCAACCTTAATATCCCCATGTAAATGGTTCTGGTTTCGTTGCCTACCAAAGGGATTGTATTCATCTTCATCGCTATCATGGGGGGGTCGGTATCGTGGAGGAGTTTGTTCCCTACCTTGCTGATGTCATACCGAAAGAGTAAGTTCCTGGAGCTGTTCTTGGATTGCTTGAATCTGTCGAGCCATGTTTTCGGGATTGAATTCCATCCTAAGCTCTGATACCAGATGATATATCCAGCCTTGAATATGAGAATTATTCACTGGTAATCGTTGGAAACTACCACCTAACTGTGCTACAGAAGACACCACACAAATGGAGGTAGGGCAAATCACAAAATTAACAAAAGATACAGAATCACCACTTTGCTAATTTAATGATTCCAAAAGTTCACCATTCAATGTTGCCAATATTGAACAAGCATTTGGAAGTGAAGAGAGAATAATAAACTCTCAAAAAAAACTGAAAATTATTAACTGTTCTCATCATGATGATGCCAGATGCTAATACATAGGAATACAAAAACTAACCACCTATCCACGATGTGCAAACATGCACTTGATTAAATACCACACATAAAAACAAAAAGGAGTAACACTGAAATAAAAGAAACATGTGCTGAAAAGGAGTGAAACTGCAACAAGACTTGGTAGACTTTACGGGTCGGATTGGACAGTAGCTTGGATCACCCAGTTGTACATGGGCCTGTTGAGAAGAGAACCCGATGTGTGCATGGGCTGGGCCGACTCGCTATCACATAATCATCTATTACTTACGAAAACAACCATAGTGTATAAAATAACACTAGACAAAAGTATAGGCATATGTCACTCATGTCGCTTATAATTGGGTTCACTCAACACAAAATAAGCAAAGATGTGTTGTATCTAAAAAGACTGGTCAAAGTCCCCCATAAACCACCCCTCGACTTGCACGTGGGGTCACCACACGTGTATGATCGGGACTTCTGTTCTACAAAATCTAAATTAAAATGAACGAATTTGTATGCATATGTATATAACCTCCAACACTTGGGTTTGTTGTATATTTTTAATAATGTTAAAATCATGTTTGCATGTGAATCCCGGTTTGCATTCTACACGAAACAAGATTTTGTGAATTTATGAAAATCGGATGTTTCAACTAATAACCAATTAATAATGTACTAGATATCATAACTAATGCAAACTTGCATTTTGTGCATCTGAAAAATCATAGTATATACATTTTCTTTTAACCACAAAAAAAGTTATATATTTCAATGTTTTATGTAGTACTAGACTACTACTAGTATAGTTAAGTTAAAAACTAATTAGTCTAATAAAAAGGAAAAGGAAAAGGAACTATCCATTGTGGTCTTCAATGGATTTTGAGCCCCAATACTTCGACGGTGTATGAGGAAAGTTAAAATGTAGACAGGTCTTACATCTACCAAGATAAAGAAACTGCTTTCAGGTTCGACCTAATTAATAGAAAAAGATCTCCGCCTTTGTATAATAACATATATTACCAATTAGCCTACCAGGAGTAATTACAACACCAAAAAATCCAAAATAGAAAATACATCTCCTCCCCTTGGTTGCAAAACATCTTAAGTTAACTTGACCCGAGAAATGTGTGTGGTTGATAAACTTTTAGACCATCTTAAGTTTTTGAAAAAAAAGGTAAATGGGTGGGAACTTTTTGGTTCCATGTACCATCTTAGTACCCAGAGCGCATACCGCATAGAACTCATGTCCGGTTCAGACCATTCTCACACATGAAATACAAGATATATTTCTCCACTTGCCTTTTACAATATTTGAACCCGTAAACTCAGTCTTCATCTTCTGGGCCCATGTGATCACATGTGAGAGTAGCAGTTGATCTTTTTTGCCTACCATCTTAAGTTTGTACATACTACTAATTAATTCCGTATTCAATTATTGGTAAGGATGTTAAAAACTAGTTTTATCCCAAAATACAAAAGCCAATTCGTATACATAGCATCTCCAAAACATGTCATTTTCGTTTAAAGTATAGTGAATCAAACAATCGTTTAATAATTAAATCAAAAGTATGGCATTTGATAGATAAGTAGTAGCTAAAAGGAGACAAAATATACACCTTTAAGATCTAGAGCTCCTAAAACACACATGCCAGTCATTGTCAAAGCTTACATATGCAAACTTCATCAAGGATTCAAAGCCGATCGTGACGAATAGATATTATATATATGATTAATACAGTATATAGCAAAGAAAAAAGCTCATTTACAGGTAAGGGACAAACCAAAAAAGGTTTATTATTCTAAGAGATGCTTAATAAATACAATTTCTTAGTACTTAACATAATTAAACACTGATAATAAGTTAAAATTGGCCCAAAGAATCCACTAAATGCATTTCTATTAATGGTGTAGTTTGAACGGGAGGCAATTGTTCAAAGTCCTGACCATAAAATAGGGATTAATGTATGTAGTTTATGTAATAATCTATTCTATCTAATCAGATGACAATAACAGTTTGATATTGGTTGATTCACGGGAGTTGTATCATGAACATACGCAAGAAGTTAACGTTGAACGCTAAGAATCGGTACGAAGTTTAATTTAATTAGATCCTAGCCATGGATCGATGTAATATGTGACACATTTTTTATACTTTTGTATAAATTAACCTTAGTAATATGAAGAAGAAGCTAGCAAATAGTTTAATTTTATTTGTTTTGACATTGTGGATGTCGATCATGATATTTCCTTAATTAGTTCGTGTAATTCATGGGAGAAAGAGAGTGGTGTTGTGACATCGTTGTAATCATAATTTCAAGTGGAGTAAAAACATTTACGACTTTCGGTCTGGCCTTGAACCTACGTGCCTATGACTTCGTTTCTCAGGAAATTCGCAACAGAATGGAATTCGTCTACGCTAAGACTCAACACGATTGTTTATTAAACATTGATTCCATCCCGATCCGCCTTCTACAGTCCTCCCAATCAAGCAACCGGTCTCCTTTAATGTCAAATTCTAGCTCTGTCACTGCCACCACTCATCATGCCACCTCTATAGTTTATACTGTGCTTTGGTCAATATAAGATGATGTAAAGATGCTTTTGAATATCACGACCACACTTACATGATACACAATACGACGAGGGAGAAAGAGGAAAAAGCCCACCGGCGTGAGGGGCCAGGACTAGGAACTAGTGATGGTAAAATAATCAGAAACTACTTAAAGTCTTCTTAATTAATCATTCACATTTCACAGGTGTAATCCAAATTGGCAAGACTATATATGCCTTATGATATTTGGTCCAAGCTAAAGACAATGACATATATACATCTTTAAGATATCTTATTATCTCCATGTGAAGGAATGTTTGACCAGGTTTTATCACTTTGCATTTTGAAGCATTGTCTTGCAAATTAGACGTTTTCGTCTCACGCGTAAATTGGCAAAACTACATAATTACCATTTTGCATTCTTTACAGTTGCTTGTATTATTGTTAGGGGCAAGGGTGCGTAGTCACAACTTGACAATTTAGCAAGTTTTGGTAAGTAAACCAACCAATAGGAAAAAGCCACGTGGCCTTCAAAAGAACTTACCAAAGTTTGCAAAAAGGGCCAAATTTAAAGGTGTAGTGGACTAGTGGTTTCCATTGGCATCTATCCATAATAATAATAATAATAATAATAATAATAATAATAATAATAATAATAATAATAATAAAAGTGATTATTTTAATAAAATATTCTTGTAATTTATGAAAATTTAATAAAAGTGTTATTTTTATTATAAAGATAAAAAATAAAAAATAATAATAATAATAAATACCGTATAAAAAACCTGTATCTATCATCTCCACACACACTCTGACTTTCTTTTCTCTCCATCTATATCTATCTCCACCTCTAATAATAATAAATACTGTATAAGATATCAAACCATTCTTATTCAAATATACATGCCATAACTCTCAATTCGGGTTGTAAACGAACTGAATGTTCAGTGAACAGTTTTTTTTTAGAACGGCAGAGTAATTAATTAAAACAGCATCTAGCAAAATACTAAATGCCAAATGCAGAGTACAATTACAATTACATCATATCTAGGATAAACGACACAATACAACATTATCCTAGACGCATCTTGAGACTTGAACTGCGAGGATTGTAAAAAGGGTGAAAAAACTCGTGTCAACTAGAACGTTCAGTGAACAGTTCATGTATTATTTGGAATGAACGAACATGACATATATAGCTCCTGCCATCCAATCATTCATTTTATCATTTATGTTCATGAATGTTTGATTATATGTTCGTGAACGTTTTATGTTCATGAACATTGGTTTGTTTCTATATAAATAAATAATAATGTTGACTTGTAGTTATAGTATGCATTAATTTATTAATATATCTCTAATATATAAAAGAGAAACCTTAATTTTAAAATGGAGAAGTTTGGACCCTTAGATGAAGTTCAACTTTTAATTATAACCATTAGATCAAAATGCTGATGTCATATACTTTTTATAACTTTTTTAGATTCAATTTTAACTTACTATATTTAAATATGGTCATTAACTATGGAAAGTAATTTCTTACATTTTATAATTATAGAAAGTAATTAATCTAATGATATAATTATAGAAAATAATCCTAAACTTTATATTATTTCTTAAAATCACTTTTTTTTGTTTTTTTTTAATCAAATTATGACTTTATATATGTTTTATCATATAACGTAATAAATATAGTTATAGTTATAAGTATTTAATTTTACATCGTTAATATCTTATGATATTCAAATAAAACATATTTCCGATCTATATATGTGTCTAAAATAATCAAAAAATAAAAAATTATAAAAATGACAACATCACCGTTTTTAAACATAATTTCTTTAATATTATTAAATTAATAAAAATGATACAAATGTAATTGATGATTAGGTATGTGGATAATTGATTAATAGAATCCCTGTTTCCTTTTTTTATATCTAGACCATGCAATTATTTTTTACATATGTTTTAACTCATTTAAATATTATATGTAAACAAATATAGCATGATTGTTTTTCAATACTTTTTATTTACAAATCAATATAAGATATCATGAAACATTAATATTTTATTAGTTATATATGTTTAACCGCGTATTACGCGGGATATAATCTTGTAATGATCTATACTTTAAACAAAATAAAAATAATTAGATGTAAATACCTCTTATAACTATATATACACCCGAAGGTATTTTGCTCGTTTTGTTTTTTCATTTTCTTTAATACTTGATACTTATCTCATGTTGACATTAAAGATAGTTTCGTGTGATGCTTGGCTCAAAGCTTTTGAGCATGTATTAAATGATCTTTTGGATATTAATGTTTTTCTGATTAGATGGATGTTTATTATTAAAATCCTAATTAAGAATGTAAGGTAATTATTATTAGTGGATGTCATTTTGTAATGTTGAATTTATAACCTTAAATTTATAACTATATATATGTATATTCATTAATGTTAGTTTCATGAACAAGCAAAATTTTTAAATGAGCAAACATAAACGCAAGTTTATGTTCGTTTATTCTTTCACAAAATGTTTATTAAGTTAAATAAAAAAACATGCATAATGTCCAGTTCATGTTTGTTTAATTTTGTTTACTCACAATATCCTCTTTTCTTCCTCGGAAAAATTAAAATTTGGTCTACTTCACTTGTTTTCATTTGCAGTATTTAATATGAACATACAATGTACTGTAATGCCTCACTGCATACCAACTTATGGAGAAATTGGGTACTGTTGATGATAATACATGGGTACCAGCCAACTCATAGTACATAGTAAGTTTGTAACCAAATTGAAGAGGATATTAAATTGTCATAAACAACATTGTCTTCTTAATTTGTCGCATCGATGGAGCACTGCATGCAGAAGGGAGTTGGCATACCTTTATAAACAAAGATAGGACAACATAAAACAATAGTTAAGTGTACAAATGTTTTCTCCTAATGTATATATACTTATAAAGAAAGATGGATATATGTTATGAGTACTGGGAAAGAAGGGGCATTTAATTGTTTATGTTAAGAAGACACAACTTTTCTTGAATTTGCACTAAAAAGGGAAGACATTGCTGTCTTCCTTCAGAATATTTTGGGCTATTATTTCTTTATAAAACCAACTTTAATTTACCTGTCTCATACATTAGTCTAATAGTAATGTGGTGGTTGCCAGATGTTAGACAGGATGATATTGTAATAAGCTAGCTTGAATATTACATTATTACATTACATGGTCGGGTTGGTCTGGATACTAACGGGTCGGGTATTATAGTTGTTGTAGATTGGATTCAGCACATTATTAAATTAGCACAGAGATGTAAAGCCCAATTAGACAACCATCCTGTCTTATTATGACTAAATTTGTTTCTAAAAGAATCAAGATAATTACTAATGTTACATTATTAAATTACAAGAAACTTATCAAAAATGCATATGGTGAAAACACATGGGTGTAACATATATATATTTAGTATTTTTCATTTCGCAAGTCCGACTAAACAGGACTTTTAAAATGAAAAACGGAGAATGAAGTTTGGAGGACTTCATTTTTGGGGCGCGGGAATACCTTTGAGGACATCCCTTAGAGCGTAGTAATGGCTGTCACACTTATGGTCAGCAATCAAGTTGTTTGACAGTAGTATTCTCTGAAAATGTTCACCTGTATGTCTCTTCCAAAGAGTGAACTTGTTCACTTTGTTGCCATTGTGTTTTTCTTCCTTCCTCTTAAGATAATAAACGGTACCCGGAATAAATAATTCCTCCTTAGGATATGCTAAATCGTGTATTTTCTCTTTAATGTCTTCATCTTTTGCCACATCTAGCTTGGAGGTCGAAGGGATACCACTTGGTACTGCCACTGAATCTTTTCTACTGGGAACATCTGTTATATTAGATTAAAACAGTACTCAAGTCAAACCTTTTGGTTAAATGTGATGTAATGGAAGGTAAATCGATAATAACTAAATCAATAAAACACAATTTCGTAAGAGTACGTAAATGTAGAAATCGGTTGGTTCTGTAGCTAATCAAGACGGTAATTATTTTGGTACATGTCAATATAGGTTGGCCTGAAACATATTTTGGTCAAATATACATATACTAGTAACAGAAAATTGGTATGGCAAAAGTTAATCTCCATCCAGTCCAAGTAAGTAAAACAGAAAAAGAGAGTTCATGCTTTCAAATTATAGATTACTCAAAAGACATGTTCTTATTCAAGTATTCACTATTCAGAGAGGACCAAACAAAGCTTCACTGATTCAGCTCTCGTTACTTTCATTCAGTCTCCTTGCGCAAGGGTATGGATATAAATGTCTACATCAAAGGGACTGGGTATTCTTGCTATTCCGTTTATTCAGTTATGATATAAATGAATTAAGGAGTTCTTGAGTGTTCCCATCTAATGATGAATCCAATAATTCTTGGCTAAAGAGAATACATTGAAATTGAAGGGGAACTTACATGTATAGCTTACATTAGTTCAATATACAAAACGAGTAAAGTGATTAAGGAGGTTTTTAAGGATAAGAAATACACTTCAGGTAACATTTGAACCATTTAACCCTTTTCCTTTTTTAGCCAAAAGGCAAATAGATGAGGTCTTTATTAGAGAAAATTGCCTAGATAACCAAAAATCATCTTAAATATATACCAAGATACTCAAGTTTTTTCGATTTTTCAATAAATACCCACAAATCGCAACTAGCTTAGTCAGACATTTTTGGTTCAAAATATTCGCAATTAGCATTTTATTTCAAGGACATCCTCAGGTTCAAAAGATTTTTGGTTATATTACTCAAATAACCATTTTATTTCAACTTTTAATTAATAAACATAAGAATCTACTTCTTGAAAAGCAGAGCTTAGTCAGCTTACCAATTAATTTTGCCTCGTTTCCAAACTTGGTATAATCAACTAGCTTCCTAGCTGCATCTTGTACAGAAGACACGACCTGTTTTGCATTTGTAACTAAATCTACAACACTTCTCCAGTCCTCCTTCTCAAAGATGGTTTTCCTGAATGAAAAGCAGAATTTAACATATATATCATAATAAATTTGTGATCCCCGTCATATATTCACAAAAACTCATACTTGAATTAATAGGTTACCTTACTCGTCTTTTTGGGTAAATTACATAAAAGGTAACCAGCTTGGGTCAAATTTCTGTTTAAGACAAACAACTTATAATTCACCAAAAAAAGCTGAAACTTTCGAAGTCTTTGATAGGAAGGCTCGATCTTGCATTTAGGGTATTTCAATTACCCAGTCAAAACGATGAGATGGCACGTGGTGTTGTAAATTTTGACAATATGGACTTTTTACTAAAGTGGTACTCATATGACAACATGCTTAACTTACAAGATTAGCATATATGAAATATTCTGATAGTTTGAGCCTTCACATGGATGGTAACAAGTTGGCTAACAGAAATAGAATTTGACCCATAAGTGGTTACTTTTTATACAATTGGCCCTTTCAAAATTCTCAATTCGGGTAAACTCAAGCAACATGTAAACAGAAATTTGGAATTGTGCTATTTGACCAAAAGCGGCCGCCTTAAAGCAGGCTCAATGATATATGTCATTTGCCATTCTAGTAAAGTTTTACTAGTAAAGTCTGCAGTGATATATGTTACTTACCAATCAGTCTGAAGAATTTCATTCCTCAATCTCATCACAGTTGCTACACTTAGCCTCGGGATTATATCATCCTGTAAGTGGGAAAACAACAAATCTAAAACTGGGATGTACCAATAACAGCAATAGATGCTTTAGCAAGCTCGATAACATGGATGCTCAAAGTATATACCAACCTGCATACAAACTGTTGTGACATAATCCGAGCAGCATTCTGCAAGCTCTTTGGAAACACAAGGCGGTGTGCCATATCCAACTGCCATAACAATTTCAGGGTTAAAACCCAACTCTTCACTTGATTTTCTACGAAGCATTATAGCTAGCATTGAAGCAATTGCACCTCCAAGTGAATGGCCCACCAGCCTTAACCTAAACCCCTGTAGACAGATTAGCCTTATACTCTTACACCATAAAGAACACATGAAGTAAATAAAGCAAAAAATTAGAAGTCGCAAAATGGTTCTGTCAGGTAAGTGGTCTACACAGGTAATTTTTTGGTATGCTTTAAGTTAAGTTAGGTCGAGCACTTACCCGAAACACTTTCTAGAAAAATATAAATTAGTTTTTCATAAGTAAACGGTAATCTGTCTTTGGCAAAAACAGGACTAATTAATTATCATGAAAGGAAGATTCTCGCCACCTCATGCTTCTCAAGATACTTTTTAATGGTTCCTATCTCATGAGTGAGAAACCAACGTGCAGCCTCGGCAGTACCAAAATGAGTTGAATAGCCTTCATAATTGACTTCCACATCACTGGAAGAAACAATGTCAGTGATAAGGTCAGAGACTGTATGTGTTCCACGAATTCCAAAAATCACAAGTTTATTGCGTGTATCGATCCCAATGTAGTAGCCTGGTCGCAGCATGCTAGAGTTTTTCACAAATTTCATAATATTGCTCTCTCGAAGCATGCTGTTTTTTGCTAGACCAGCAGCACTATCCCTATATGCTCCTTTTGCTAGTTCCACGTGATATATAAGATCCTGGATCTGCAGAAAAGAAAGATCAAGTAAGAACGATATGAAGGTAGCTAGTTTTGTTAATTGCAATGTTTTCAGTAATTACCATGGCGTCAGATGAAATTTTTACACCATTAACATCCTCAAATGGATTTGCAGATGCTTGCTTAAGGTAAATAAGGTATAAACCTATTGTAAGATCACTCAAGCTCCAATCTTTGACTCCAAGTTTACTCCGTTGGATGCTTGAAAGGATCTCTGCAAGCGTTCGACTACTAGGTGGGATTTTGTTTCCATGTGCATCAACTGTGAGATAGATATATAATGGATATACAATGGGTTATGTACATATCAAGCTCCGAAACACACAATCATACATAAAATGTAAACAAACCTGTGGGAAAAGGCCACCTGCACAATTGCAGAGCAGGATCAACTGCTTTGCTAAGCCAATCAAGTTCTAACTTCCACTTATTATTAATTGCATCATCGTCGTCAGAATTGTATTTGATCCCGGATTTTGAATCTGTTTGGTTTCCTTGTTGAGATGTTTTAGGTGATACAGATGCATCCTTTGTGTCCTTGTCAGATTTTTCTACCTTTGACCATTGTGATTGATAGCGGTTGAGTGTATCATATACAGACCATTGATATGATTCTCTTTTTCTTATCAGCTTGAAACTCAAATCTACCACAAAAAATAGAAGGAAATAAATAAAAACGACATACAAACTAGTCCAAAAAATTAAGATTATGCAATACAGGGCGAAATATTAAGGCAGATAATATTCTTTCTATTCGTAATACAAGTTGCTACATCTTTTGATCAACTAAACACTTATATCTTAAGTAATAATCCCAAGGCATTGTACCCACAAACTTTAATGTTCGTTATTCAAGAAATGATATGATGTTAACTCCTAGAGGAGAGACTGCGCCTTAAGTCGCTTGCTTTTTCTACAAAAAGAGTTTATAGTGAGCTTGATGGTGCTTTGCTGGCTACAATAGATCTAAGTCTTGTCCAAATTCTAAAATTGCTTCACACACCCAAGGGGAGGTTCCTAGTTCAACTCCTATGCACTAATATTCACCATCCTTGATGAAAATAATGACAAAATCTTCGCTTTGAGAAAGCCTATAGCTTAGTTAACGATAATACTTAAAATACTTTAAAGTTTACCAATTGAAATCTAAAATCCCCGCCCCAAAATAATGTTTCTTGAACTTTGAAAGTGATACCCTATATTTTCACTTTTAAGTGATACAGACACATGTTCTTCATAGAAAACAATGTTTGTATGTATTGAAACTATATAAGCTTTTTTACTTTTCTCCCCAAGAATGAGGCGATTGCCTCCAGCATGTAGCCTGGTTGAATCCAAACACGTAGGCAATCGAAAAATCAGGTTTCAAACACCATTGGAGCCAAAGAGGTACCTACCTTATACTTCTTTCCCCTAAAACTATAAAAGCTTTTATAAATGTCTCCCTAAAAACTGATGCAAAAACTTGTTAGCGTCTAAGGCACGTCGGTATTTACATTACATAACACCGCAAATAACAAATTTGCATTCGTCTCCATAACGTAGCCTAGTTGGTTACAGAGACTGAAGCATTTCAAAAGTATCCGAATTCAACCCACAACATAACCAAAATGGAACCTACTTTATGAAGAAGAAAAATCAGTTGGTGTACTTAATTTACCTCTCAGTGTAACGGGTCTAAGGCGGTTTTAACACGGGCCAAAAAGGGTTGCTGAAAAATCTAACCTTATTAACAATTCACACTCAAAAAACCTTTTTTCGAGAAAATCTTGAAAACCATTCTCCTATATATCAAACTTCTATAAAATGGGCCCATAATAACTAGCTAAATAAACATAATAAATATGCAACAAAAAATCATCAAAATACTTTAAACTAATCATATAGGGGTTTATAATAAAAGTTAATAATATTTTGTATAAAATGATGATACATAAAAAAGTGAAATATCAAAATGAATCAATAGATACATACATACCAATGTTATGTAACAAGCGTCTCATGTATATATTAGTAGCAGCCATTTTGATTAACAAATCATTACTTTGATGTGTTAAATATAGAAAGAATGAACAGGAGAAGGAAGAAAGGAGGAGGTTCTAGTTTCTAAAGAGGTGGGATTTTTGCTCTTTTTTTTTTTTCTAAATATTAAACAAACCGACTAACTAACTTGGTTGGTCAATTGGGTTATTCACTTATTTGTTTGGAAATGGGTTGGGTCATCAAAATTGGGCTACTTTTTATTTCTTATATAAGGTGGATTGAAAAATTTATTCATGAATTAAAGATTACCCGGCCACAAGATTTTATTTATTGTTTTGTTATTGGTATTTTAGTGACTATGGTGGGCTAAATTGGGTCATTAATTAACGGGCTTACAAAATTTTAGATTGGGTAATCTTAGGCTCTTAGCCTCTTAGGGTGATTTGGAAGAACTTGTGTTTACAAAAACATGTTTAAAAATTGATTGTAGATTTTGCATTTCTCCCTTTGATTGTAATCGAGATGAGTCCAGTAAATATACAGGTAGATTCGAGTTGGAGTTTGATTTGACCCAGTTCAAGTCAACTTTGAACTAAACATAAATCCGCACAATGCGGTGGCGATGGTGATAGCTGTGATGGTGTGGTGATGGTGGCAGTGGTGGCGATGGTGGTGGTGGCGATGTGGTGGTGAATGTAAAATTAATTGATGTAAAAGGCGTTAGTATAGTTATTTAAGAGTTGGGGGATCTATATTGTAAGTTATTTAATTAAGGGTATTATAGGTATATTAGTTGAAGATGTTTAAACTAATGAATAAAGAAGAAGGATAATATGGTCATTTCAAAGTCTGAATTGCTTAAAGGAAGAATGAGTAGTTGTTTTATATAAGAGTAAAAATATATTATTTTTTTCCTAAAAGTAATTCTTATTCACAACGCTTACCCCTAAAAGAGTGAGATTAGCTATTAGCCCGTGTAAAAATCGACTTAGACCTGTTAAACTTATACCTCTCATTGTAATGGGTCTAAGTCCATTTTAATTTTAACCTTTTTTCTATATTTGGTTTGGAATATCACACAAGCTTAATTAAACCATATTATGTATTAATCATGGTTTTAGTTTTCAACTTAAGCTTATAGCGAGACCAAGAATCACCTATCAAAATTGATTGATCAAAAATAACAATATGAATCTCAATATCTCATGACCAACAAACTAAGGGTGTTTGGAAAAAAACCATACCCCATTAACCCGACCGAACCCGAATGGCTTTAGGTTATATGGGTTGGGTTATTCAGGTTTCGGGTTTGTTATTTAGTTAACAAAACCATATAATTGGTTTAGGTTATGGATGCAATTTATTTTATTTGGATTAACTCGAATAACTCATATAATTTTTTTTTCTTATCTATGTAATATTTAATAGATAAAAAGAGTTTCTATCACCAAAATAAAATAAATTAATAGAAAGAATTTCTATTAATTGGGTTGCAACTTATTCATAAAGCTTTTCTTAGCAACCACTTATTGAATTCGAATATCACATTACATATTTAGACCAAACTTCATATGAAGTTATTAAAATTGTAAAGCCATAATGGTCATATTATTTTCTTGAGGGACTGAAATTGCAATCAAGGCATATATCTACTGATCTACATATAACCAATTATATATGCAATTTCCCTCAACCTCTAGATTCCCTGTCTATATAAAGATAAAGAACTATATACATGCTAGGGTTTTAGTGTATACCGTAAACCCCCCTTTCATTCATAGCCACCATTTTTAATTATACAAAACAAACACTTTCTGTTCTATTCTATGTTAGGGGCAAGGGTGTGTTAGGTCGAAAATCGACTAAGTATAATTTGTTCAGAAATAGATGAAGCTTAGTGAAGAATACTTGTATAGAATTCTGAAGTCGTTCAGAATTAGTTCACTGAAGCTTCACTTCAGTTCAGATCAACGTATCAGAATACCATTCAGAATGAAGTCAAAGACTGAAGTCTGAAGAAAGAGAATCAGCTCAGATGTGGAGCTCAGAAGTTGATTCTACCTGATCGAAGACTGAAGCATCTCAGTGTAAAGTACTTACAACACTTTACACTGATTACGAGGAAGCCTTTTTACTTTATATACCTTTACCCGGTTAATAGATTTGTCTATTAATAAAAGTACAAGGTTAAGTAAAAGGTTGGGAATAAAGTATGATATGTCACATCAATTGACTTTCACACTTTACCTTAAAATAAGCATGTAAGGAATTAGGTTTAATTCCTTAAATGCTCCCAACCATATTTGTACGACCTAAGTCCACATCAGCATAGACTTGGCCTATAAATATAAGGCTTCTCACAACTTGCAAATGGCTTGAAACTTTAGCATTGCAACTTGTGAGATATACTCTAAGTAATCCTTACGAGTATTTCCAAGTTATTAGATCACTTGTATTTCTAGGTTGTTTAGATATTTACACTTGGGTGTTTATCTTTGTTCCGCAACAACCTTTGTATTTATTTATATCAATAAATCAAATACATTGAAAAGTACATCGTGTCTCAATGCTACATACTTGAAATATACATATTATTTATATAGTTTCAGCACTTACTGTTTCTTGCATTTACTTTCAGCACCTTTATCTCCATTGTTTATCCATATCTGGATCATAATCTGAACTGGTCTACTTCCAGTTAGAACTACTTGCCAGTCGGGTATAAACCAGATAATAATTGGGACTCACAATTGGTATCAGAGCAGCAAGGTTGAGTTATATTAATTCATTAACATTTGATCTGCAAAGATGGTTGACCAACTATTCAATGAAGGTTCTAACCCTAATGCTAATACTCCACCTACTCCACCCCCTATCATCAACAACAATATACCATCGCATAATGTACACGTACACTTTCCAAATAATCATGTTCCCAAGTTTGATGGGAACAGTGAAAATTTTCAAACATGAAAAGCATGCATGCTCAAATATATTGCTGGTGTTGAAAGACATTTGACCGATATTCTTAAAGAAGGACCCTTTGTCCCCATGAATGCCTCCACTGTTGCCAGAAATGCAATTGGACTCCTAGGGTATCACCTAAGGAGAAGGATCATTGGTCTGAAGAAGATCATAGGCTGGTAGACCTTGATACCAAGCTACAAAATATGATCTTGTATGCTGTTCCTGAAACTCTTATGCCCACCCTTGTTTTACTTGAAAATTCAAAATTAATGTGGGAGGAACTTATGACACAGTTTGAAGGCACCTCTGAGACAATTGTCACAGAGAAAAGTTGCTTTAAATAAAAGATATGAGTCTTTTTTTGCTATCCCTGGTGAAACTTTAACTCAAACTTACATCAGATTTACTAATCTGGTAAATCAATTGAAAGCCCTGGGTGTAACTAAAGACAAAGAAATTTTGTTAGAAAAGTTTTGTGACATCTTACCTTCTAAATGGGAAAATTTGATCTTGGTTTTAAGACAAGGAAAAACCTTGCACAGTCACACTCTTGCTTCCCTATATGGAGCCTTCAGGTACACTGAAGAGAACAAAGCTGAGAGAGCTGTGGCTGAGCAAGATGCCAAAAATCATGCTTCTACCAGTTCAGTCATGGTTCAGTACACTGAGCCACATGGGACTGCTCTACTATCTTCTGAGAGTGATCATTCTGACTCGATGAAGAAGATGGTCTCTGAAATGTTAAAAACTGGTATTTCTGGTAATATAACTCATGATTGTGATGAGGATGACAATGATGATCTGGTTGTCATGCTGGCTAAAACGTTTAATCGTTTTAAGGCCAAATCTAATCGATCTGGCAAACCATTTGCTTCCAGCGCTTCTATTGACAAGTCTAATCTTGAATGCTTTAAGTGTGGCAAGAAAGGACATTTCATGAAGAAATGCAGATCTAGTCAGCCTTCATCATCACAATCTGCCCCTAACCATTCTATTTTTCAGAAATCTGATGACAGCTATAAGGCTAAATACAAGAAGTTGAAAGCCCACATAGCTCTCATGGCACAAGACTACTCAAGCAATAATGGTTGTATGATTGCCAAAACTGAAAAATGGGAAGAGTCTGATGAATCTTCTGATGATGAGGAAGAAGTTAGGGACATGTGTTTCATGGCACGTGAAGATCAAGGTCATTTGGTCAAGTCTGATGTTGAATCTGGTCGATGGGTGGATATAGTCATGAAAAAGGTTAGTGACTTTGGTTTTGAAAGTAATGAGGAACAAAAATTGGACCTTTTGGTTCTTTTAGAGGCTGACATTTCATTTGTCGAAACTGTGCGTTCAGAAAGCCTAAAAATGTTTGAAAGTAACACTTCTGAACTGAACGCCAGTCAGGCCAGACTAAAAGAGCTGAAAGATGTTCAGTTAGCTTTAAAAAGTTATCAGTCTATGGTTGCCACTTTAGAGTTGGAAAAAGAAGAATTAAAAACCATCTTTGAAAAAGAACAGAAAATAATTAAATCTTGGATGAAAGCACCAAAACCAGATGCTGCAATTAAAAACACCTTTGTAAATCAAAGAACAGCATATGAATCTGGTGATCTTCATTTGGCATCTATAATCACTGATTTAGATGCACTTCAAGGAAATGAAACCAGAAATTATTTTTCCTAAAGTTGGCAAACAGAAAACTGTGACTGATGAGGCCCAGGAACAATCTGAGGGTAAATCTGAAACAGCTCAGACAACTGTTTCAGAAAAGAAGGCTAAACCAAAAAGCCATCCCCTCAGACTTCATCTAAGGTTCCAAAAGGCCAAAATAAGAAGAAAATTATCTCCCCCACTGAGCCTTCTACCTCAGATTCAGGTAAGGCTCAGGTGTCTAATGAAGAATCAATTTTGTTAAGGTTAGAGAGTCAATTTCAGTTATTGGCTAGACAAGTGCAGAGTTGTAATGCACGTTTAAAAAATGTTGAAACCACTCCTCTTCAACCTAAGCAAAATGCAAAACCTTTTTCCAAACAAATCAAGCAAAAGTCTGAGAAGAAAAAGGTTGAAACCCCCATCAAACCAACTGTTTTTGTGTCATCTGAGATTATGACTGAGATCCCCTTCGATCCTTCAGTTCCTTATGAACCAAAGAAATATGAGACTGCTAAGGGAGAGTCTAGCGAACCTATCAAGAGATGGGTTCCCAAAAAAAACTAATCTTTGTGTTTTAAAGCAAGAGATGGGTTCTCAAAGAAATCTGAGACTGCTAATGGATTTTGTTCCATTAAAGCAATCGGCTAAAACTACTTTTTCCGGCTACCTATTGCTTTAATGGAACAAAATCCGGCAACGCTACCAAGGAAAAATCTAGCAACGCTACCGCTAAGTTAACACTACCAAGCTAATCACAAACATGCAATTAACGGCAATGTAAAAAGATATAATATATATATATATATATATATATATATATATTATATATATATATATATATAGAGTTTCCTTATTTTGAGAACCATTTTTTTTGTAAGAACCATGAGAACTCTTAAGTTATATATTTGTTCACATGTTTTTTTTGTTCATTCACATGTGAAATGATATAAAAATGTATTTTGTAGAAGAAACTTTTTTATGAAACCTTCCAAATAGCCTTTTATGAACTTGTGAATGAATTTGTTCACGTTTTTTGTTCACATGTGACAAACGACTACATATAAGGTTTTGAAAAAAAATTTCTTCTGCAACATATATTTTTATAACGTTTCACATGTGAATGAACAAAAAAAACATGTGATCCAATATGAAATTTAAGAGTTCTCACGGTTTTTACAAAAAAATGGGTTTTCAAAATAAGGGTCCCCTATATATATATATATAATATATATATATATATATATAAGCAGCAGCAGTTCACCGTAAACCCAAGAAAGGGCTCGCCGGAAAACTACAGCCGCCGTAAGCAGCAGCAGCAGTTAACCATAAACCCAAGAAAGGGCTCGCCGGAAAACCACAGCTGCCGTAAGCAGCAGCAGCAGTTAACCATAAACCCAAGAAAGGGCTCGCCGGAAAACCACAGCCGCCGTAAGCAGCAGCAGCAGTTAACCGGAAAACCCAAGAAAGGGCTCGCCGGAAAACCGAAGCAACAAGCAGCAGCACCAGTGATGATATACCAGGGGTGGCAAACCTTACCCGTAATGGGAATTGTGGGTAACTTTTTCAATCAATTGGGTATATATGGACTTTCATCAGAGGCTAGAACGAGTCAGCGGGTATGTTTAAAATTTATTGAAACTCGTTGTGCGGGTCGAGCGGGTAATCACCTCACACCCATTTGGGTAAATTTGGACAACAATCAGAAATTGTTGCTGGCAGAAAGGGAGTGACGGAGATGCTTGCCGGCGGTGGGTGGGGTGGGGATGGTGAGGCGGCGGAGATGCTTGCCGGCGGTGGCTATGGATATGCGTTCTCCGGCGAATGATTCGAGTTGGCGGTGGCACAAATCTCCGACGCTTTGACGAGGAATGAGGAAGATGGCAGTGGTGGACTGAATAGACATAATTGCTGTAAGCTAGTCATTGGAAAATAAGTGAGGAAGACAAGAAAGTTACAACTTACTTTTAGTATTATACATTTATATATATTATATTATTTTTATATAGGCCATATATTTATAGATGATACGGATAAGATAAGATATCGAGTATGGAGTCTTTTATTTACAAAAAAACAGTGTTGTCATCTCTATGACTTTTGTCAGCAAATTGAAAATAAAAAATAGTTTTTATATAAGTAAGTAAACGTGAATCTCAAATGTGTATATGTATATATATTTTTTGATTTACAATAAATATAAACAATACATTAATTGAACTTTAGTGAGAAATAGCGGGTTGACCCGCACCAAAACCCGCTTTGACCCGCACCCGTTTGACCCGTATTTTTAAAATACTCGCTTTGACCCGTTACCCAAACCCGTCCTACCCGCCCATTTTGCCAGGTCTACCCTATACGGAGCCCTACCTCCGTATGTAAATCTGCTATTACGAAGGTTGCTTAAGGATATTTCCGGACAGAAATACGGAGCTCACCTCTGTCAGAAATACGGAGCTCACCTCCGTCAGAACGGAGCCCACCTCCGTCAGAATTACGGAGCTCTGCCGTCAGAACGGAGCTCCGCCAAATATGGAGGAAATCTTTTATTCCTTCCTCCTAAAGAAAAGGGATCTGCCCAAATCCCTTCCTAATAACTAGGGAAACCCTAAACCTATCTTTTCCTCCAAGATTACCCATCTTATAAATAGAGGTCCTCCTCATAAGATGGAGGCATGTTCTCTTCACCCTCATAACACCTAAGGTGGCCGGCTTCTCTATGGAGGAGTCCCACCGCCAACACAAACATCTCCGATACAATGGCGTTAAGCTTCTCAAAGCTTTACACTGGTAGGGAATCGTCAATAAATCGGTCAAAACCCCCTCCTTGTTCCCGATCAAAGGTCCATGCGATTCTTGGATCAAACATCCGTGGGACAATACACTATATTTTCCCATTCCTACCGTCGGGTTAGATCCAATTATCAATAATCACAAAATTCTTCCACACCTTCTTTTTATCCCAGATTTCATAAAATTCAATATACATTACCTATGCTGCCGGTTAGATCCACAATCAGACACTATCAATATAAAAATCATTAATCCCTTCTCAGATCTCGTAAAAAAAAAAAAAAAAAGAAAGAGTAAAAACACTTTTTATTGGAAAAGTCCACCACCAGAAAACTCAACTCCAGATCCTGTCTCCCTTGATTCACAAAATCTAATTAGTATCCATTATTCAATTCACCTCTTTCAATAAATCACAACAACAATTGATTCTCACCATACTCTCATATTCAAAATATTCGACCAATAAAAGTCAATCCTATCAAATATAAAACCTTTGCTCCCTTCAGAACAATCACCACCGGGCCTAGGAGGGGACGGCTAAGGATAAATACTTAGAATCCGAGTATGCCGAATAACCCGTCAAAAAGAAAGATCCACGCAAAAAAAAACAAACCGCGACGACCACCAAGCCACACGGTGGTGAACTCGAGCCATGGAGGGCTGCTCACAAGGTGAAATAGAGAAAGATTACTGCAAAAAATCTGTGAAAGACATGCTGGAAAAATTACAAAATCGTCGTTATTAAAAATCCAGCAAACAACCCGAAAAAAGTGTAACCATGACGCCACCATAGAAGCCACTTCGCTGCTAATCTCCATCCATGAAGAGAGACCCCATGAGGTGACTAGAGCATGTACGAGATACTAAAAGAAGATCAGAAGAAAACCATAAAAGATTTCAGGGAAATCGAAAAAGAAAAAGAAAAAACGCAAATAACTACACAACAGCCGCGTAATCACCATCGGATATCACGAGACCGACAGCCGACCACCACCTGGACCTAAATGGGTTGATTAGGACTACCGAACAGTCCATAAACGATAAAGCTCGCTGGAGAAAGATCTGGAGATATAAAAAAAAACCCAAGAAAAACGACGACAAATCGATCTTTCGTCGTGTCAAAGCGTTACCATCACCCGAGCAAGTAAATAGGTCACCCAAGGGTGCATTCAATACCGCAGAAGATAGGCTTGGGTCGCGGAGAATGAAGAAACAAACGATCGATGACTTCGTTTTCTAAAAAAAAAAAAAAAAACCAACAAGGTCGAATGTCTTGTTTAATAACTTAATTCACAGCAGACACTATTATTAGTGACACAGGTGCTCCTAAAAACTCTCGTGAACCAGGTAGCATCGATCTTAAGTTACAAGAACACCAACAACAACGAGGAACGAAAGAAGAGGCACGAAAGATGACGAAAAAACGATTTTCAGCCTTACCGACACCCACCATGCATCATGGGGCTGCCGTATAGATGGAATCTACAAAAAAAAAAAAGCTCTCGCGACAAACTACCGCCATCTGACCACCAAGGGGTGACATACAGTGCGACTAAAATCCTCACTCACCAAGGCTACTCAAGCCTCAAGGCATGGACATCATCTAAAAGTCAACAGAATAATGTTCGAGCCCATTAAAGATCAAGAAAAATAATTGCTTTACGAGCATGAGATAATTGACATCGATTGTTGTCATACGCGTATTCTCAATAAAAGGAGGACGTGTACGTGCATGTTACAAAATTACAGTAATTCACATGGTGATCGTGCAAGTACAATGCAATTGGATCAATATGGGCAAAAGCCACAGGTGTCGACATTCAGGACCTTGTAAACTTCTACTCGAAGTTCATAAGATAAAGAAGAGCAGAAAAGAAATCAACGCTGCGATCCAGGTCCAAAAAACGTTACCTCCTACGCCTCTATGGACCCCCATATCGCTTCGTCTTGTTTACAACAAGATTGGTGTTGCTGACACATCGTATAGCTTCATGGACGACTTGCTGCGAGGTCGAAATATTGAATATGGAGCCGAACTACACATGAAGATTGTAAATAATACACGCTAGCTAGTTCGTGATCGCAAGCATGAAAAGACAGTGACACGCACCACATGATGGGCAGCTTAAGTGTCAGTAATATGAAAGATGATAATTACTTTCACTAATATATTAAGGAAAGAAGAACAAAGAAGACGATGTCCAGCCATTGATCGAAAACACAAACGAGCAGCCACCAACAATCACCGCCAGGCCGAGGATAAAAGCTACTGCTCGCTCATGAACGAGGCAAGAAAGCAAAAAAACGCAATGGAAGATTGAATCGTGCATAAAGACCCGGCCAAAGACCTTTTGCAAAATTATATTCACGTGCAAATGATGATAATAGCATGCACATGATCAGATACCTTAGCTATTGATAAGCACGTAGAAAAATGACTCGAGAATAAAAGTTATGACGACTTGTAACTTGGCAGGAGATTTTAGCAATAATTCATCTTGTCCTATTATCCTATATAGGTGCAAGATACTATACGCTAAGAAAAAAGTATCACATCAATGGACACATTGGCCACATGACGATCCTGCTAGACAACGAGGCCAACACACGGAAAATACTATGGAGACGAAGAAAAATAAGTTCAACAATGCTCACAAGGTACAAGCCTCCGACTCAATATATACATCTATGATAATATTACTTGTTTTCGTTCAGGAGGAATGTCGCAGATATATCCCACAAGGTCATGCACCACCGGGATATTTTTAACATCAATTTACCGTAGATGTGGAATTATTAAAATTCGCATTGGGATCCTTAAGCCCTAGAGTCCATCGGTAGAGAATTTGCTCCCGACGGCATCGCTAGATAATATATCGCGATGATTAAAATAAAAGATCGTTGGAGAAATTGATGTATTCAACCTACCCAAGCTTGCCAGAGATAACGAAAAAAAGGAGAGAAAGGGATTTTCTACTATTAAGAAAATGAAAGATACTATCGACATAATAAGAAGAATTGATATTCGATGACGCACATACAATCCGTCGCAAGCACACTACAACATCCAGAAGACCACAGTATTTATCTTGATCTCCTACCTCCAGCCGAAACATATTATATCTGCAAGAAAGATGTCATCTTCAAAGGCACGGACCGAAGGCAATACGTTTACAAAGACGGTCGTAACACCTAAGGCGGATAACCATATCACACTTACTCTCCGATATTCTGGCATAGCTCTGCGCGTAGCGAAGACTATATTATAATCTCCAAAGCTCCCAGAAGACTATATCAAGCAATTGGCGTAACATTTACAAAGCACGTCGAAGGAGGAGCATTCAATCAGCGGGGATTGCCACAACAATCGCAACCAACGATCACATCAAAAGACGACGGAGCAAAAACCTTCCGACCACAAAGCTGCTTGAAAGGTACACATCTCTGTCACTACTATAAGACCCTACGTGGGCACCAAGGAGATAACTCAGTGCCAGATGCTTACTGAGCTCTGCTAACATAAGCGAAGTTGGGTCGCTACCCTTCGCAAATATTTTTAATAAGTACGTACAAATAAATTTTAAATGTTCAAGGGGACGCCAGAGAACAAATAAAGACAACGTCATAAGGCGACTGCCATGAGACAATCACGTCATAAGGCGACTGTCATAAGACATTATCACAGATAAAGCCTTGGCGACAAAAAGTCAATAAGGCAAATCTTGTGCAAATCTGAGCATTGTGGAATAGTCTTGCAAAGGCAAAAGCCAATAGATAGCCTGATCAGCATCTTTAAAAGGCAAACGCCCAAAGATAATCCCAATGCAAAAAATTCAAGAAGAAGGTTACTCATCGGAGCTGTCAAGGAAGACACAACTCAAGACACGGACCTCCAGAGATACAGATAAGGGAGACATATAATCCACAACAGAATCCGATTTGAAGTAACCAATTATTACGAATGAGCGCCTCTTAAATCTTAGCCGATCCAAATCGATAGCTCTTAGAAACTTTGTAAAAAGTTTTTAAGAAAAATTCGTAATGGCTATATGCAAAGCTGTCGCGGTGTGAAAAGCAAAAGATAGAGAGCCATTTGAACAAAAATACAAGACCATGCTGAAACTTTCTAGCACGACATTTATTACGAAGCAGCTGCAGAGAGAATAGAGCATGTTAGCTAAAGGAATAGTTTTAACACCTTCCTGAAGACTTCAACAAACGAAGACGATCTCAATTCAGCCCTTACACATCAACACATTGAAGAATCTGAAGGGCTCAAGTTTGTCTTCACATCCTACGCCAACAAAACAAGGCCCTCCAAGCACTAAGAGACTCCCGGAATCTACGATGGTCAGATTACATAGTCTACAAATGGCGAAAATAACAAGAAATATGCACAAATAGTTTTATTGTGCATTAGAAGATAACAATGGAGTAAAATTCAAACATATTTTGGACGACGATTCAACATTGATATGTTGCCTAAACACATTTCTCTGCGAAGGAGAACGCAGTTACAAGAAGATCATTAAGAGCAATACTACCTTCAGCAACAAGAACCCGGATCAATCCTGCCTCAACATCCCCCTACTAGCGTCACACTAGCTAGATATCTTCGCAAAAATCCTAAACAAGTACGCAGCTCAAGAACCGATTATCCATCCACTACATTGAAGACCTTTCTCATCAACAGCGGAGCCGAAGCTATATACTACATCACAGCATCACCGACCCACCATCAGAACCTTCTCAAGAAAAAGTGACGCAATTAAGGAAAACATTGAGTTCACACACGAAGCTTCTTCATCACCTACGGACATGGCATACGCGAACAAACAGACACTTGGGCGACATAAAGAAGCATCCTATTTGATCCCAGCGAGTTAACAGGCTTTGACCCACTATAAGGGAAATAAATTGGAAACAACTATAAAGTACACAAGGGATACATAGATTTTGAAGTGACCTAGGAAGCTCCGGGAGAAGTACGGAAAAAGGAACCTCAGAGTATCATGAGTTTAAAGATGAACTATACCTACGAAGAAAGCCGACGATGACAAACATCAACTCCGATGGACATGAAAGTCTCATCTGCAGATCATCATGCCGACAGAAGTTTCCAGCAGTCCAACCATGACATCGAGGTAATTCCCCTAATTATTATAGAGGAAAAAGCCGGATAATCAAATGTTTTAATGGCCAAAGGACAAAGACAGAACAGTTAATACCAGACGAAAGACATCAATCACGGAGAGCTTACTCGGATCTGCAGCCAAATGATTTTCTTGGAGTCTAACACGACAGCCTCTTGCCAGTCTCTCCTATTAGACTGGGGGGCTTGATGATATACCCTATACGGAGCCCTACCTCCGTATGTAAATCTGTTATTACAAAGGTTGCTTAAGGACATTTCCGGACAGAAATACGGAGCTCACCTCCGTCAGAACGGAGCCCACCTCCGTCAGAATTACGGAGCTCGCCCGTCAGAACGGAGCTCCGCCAAATATGGAGGAAATCTCTTATTCCTTCCTCCTAAAGAAAAGGGATCTGCCCAAATCCCTTCCTAATAACTAGGGAAACCCTAAACCTATCTTTTCCTCCAAGATTACCCATCTTATAAATAGAGGTCATCCTCATAAAATGGAGGCATGTTCTCTTCACCCTCACAACACCTAAGGTGGCCGGCTTCTCTATGGAGGAGTCCCACCGCCAACACTAACACCTCTGATACAATGGCGTTAAGCTTCTCAAAGCTTTACACCGGTAGGGAATCGTCAATAAATCGGTCAAAACCCCCTCCTTGTTCCCGGTCGAAGGTCCATGCGATCCTTGGATCAAACAACCAGCAGTTCACCGGAAACCCAAAAGGGCTCGCCGGAAAACCGAACCAACAAAGCAACAGGAAACCCTAAATCGATTAAACCGGAAACCCCAAAAAAGGGGTCGCCGGAAAACCGAAGCAACAAGTAGTCAAATAGCCAACTACACCCTTGCACAAGCCAAACAAAGATTTGGCCGTAAAAAAGTGAACGTTTCCGGCCGGAAACCACCGGAAACCCCAAGAAGGAGTTTCTGATCTCACCGGAAATAAGGGTGCTATACGTTAGGAGCATCGACAAGTTTTTCCGGCATGGATTCCGGCAATAGAAGCCAAGAAAAACATAGATCTAGCCTCAACGATCACATCAAAAGACGACGGAGCAAAAACCTTCCGACCACAAAGCTGCTTGAAAGGTACACATCTCTGTCACTACTATAAGACCCTACGTGGGCACCAAGGAGATAACTCAGTGCCAGATGCTTACTGAGCTCTGCTAACATAAGCGAAGTTGGGTCGCTACCCTTCGCAAATATTTTTAATAAGTACGTACAAATAAATTTTAAATGTTCAAGGGGACGCCAGAGAACAAATAAAGACAACGTCATAAGGCGACTGCCATGAGACAATCACGTCATAAGGCGACTGTCATAAGACATTATCACAGATAAAGCCTTGGCGACAAAAAGTCAATAAGGCAAATCTTGTGCAAATCTGAGCATTGTGGAATAGTCTTGCAAAGGCAAAAGCCAATAGATAGCCTGATCAGCATCTTTAAAAGGCAAACGCCCAAAGATAATCCCAATGCAAAAAATTCAAGAAGAAGGTTACTCATCGGAGCTACCAAGGAAGACACAACTCAAGACACAGACCTCCAGAGATACAGATAAGGGAGACATATAACCCACAACAGAATCCGATTTGAAGTAACCAATTATTACGAATGAGCGCCTCTTAAATCTTAGCCGATCCAAATCGATAGCTCTTAGAAACTTTGTAAAAAGTTTTTAAGAAAAATTCGTAATGGCTATATGCAAAGCTGTCGCGGTGTGAAAAGCAAAAGATAGAGAGCCATTTGAACAAAAATACAAGACCATGCTGAAACTTTCTAGCACGACATTTATTACGAAGCAGCTGCAGAGAGAATAGAGCATGTTAGCTAAAGGAATAGTTTTAACACCTTCCTGAAGACTTCAACAAACGAAGACGATCTCAATTCAGCCCTTACACATCAACACATTGAAGAATCTGAAGGGCTCAAGTTTGTCTTCACATCCTACGCCAACAAAACAAGGCCCTCCAAGCACTAAGAGACTCCCGGAATCTACGATGGTCAGATTACATAGTCTACAAATGGCGAAAATAACAAGAAATATGCACAAATAGTTTTATTGTGCATTAGAAGATAACAATGGAGTAAAATTCAAACATATTTTGGACGACGATTCAACATTGATATGTTGCCTAAACACATTTCTCTGCGAAGGAGAACGCAGTTACAAGAAGATCATTAAGAGCAATACTACCTTCAGCAACAAGAACCCGGATCAATCCTGCCTCAACATCCCCCTACTAGCGTCACACTAGCTAGATATCTTCGCAAAAATCCTAAACAAGTACGCAGCTCAAGAACCGATTATCCATCCACTACATTGAAGACCTTTCTCATCAACAGCGGAGCCGAAGCTATATACTACATCACAGCATCACCGACCCACCATCAGACCTTCTCAAGAAAAAGTGACGCAATTAAGGAAAACATTGAGTTCACACACGAAGCTTCTTCATCACCTACGGACATGGCATACGCGAACAAACAGACACTTGGGCGACATAAAGAAGCATCCTATTTGATCCCAGCGAGTTAACAGGCTTTGACCCACTATAAGGGAAATAAATTGGAAACAACTATAAAGTACACAAGGGATACATAGATTTTGAAGTGACCTAGGAAGCTCCGGGAGAAGTACGGAAAAAGGAACCTCAGAGTATCATGAGTTTAAAGATGAACTATACCTACGAAGAAAGCCGACGATGACAAACATCAACTCCGATGGACATGAAAGTCTCATCTGCAGATCATCATGCCGACAGAAGTTTCCAGCAGTCCAACCATGACATCGAGGTAATTCCCCTAATTATTATAGAGGAAAAAGCCGGATAATCAAATGTTTTAATGGCCAAAGGACAAAGACAGAACAGTTAATACCAGACGAAAGACATCAATCACGGAGAGCTTACTCGGATCTGCAGCCAAATGATTTTCTTGGAGTCTAACACGACAGCCTCTTGCCAGTCTCTCCTATTAGACTGGGGGGCTTGATGATATACCCTATACGGAGCCCTACCTCCGTATGTAAATCTGTTATTACAAAGGTTGCTTAAGGACATTTCCGGACAGAAATACGGAGCTCACCTCCGTCAGAACGGAGCCCACCTCCGTCAGAATTACGGAGCTCGCCCGTCAGAACGGAGCTCCGCCAAATATGGAGGAAATCTTTTATTCCTTCCTCCTAAAGAAAAGGGATCTGCCCAAATCCCTTCCTAATAACTAGGGAAACCCTAAACCTATCTTTTCCTCCAAGATTACCCATCTTATAAATAGAGGTCATCCTCATAAAATGGAGGCATGTTCTCTTCACCCTCATAACACCTAAGGTGGCCGGCTTCTCTATGGAGGAGTCCCACCGCCAACACTAACACCTCTGATACAATGGCGTCATAAGGCGACTGCCATGAGACAATCACGTCATAAGGCGACTGCCATGAGACAATCACGTCATAAGGCGACTGCCATGAGACAATCACGTCATAAGGCGACTGCCATGAGACAATCACGTCATAAGGCGACTGCCATGAGACAATCACGTCATAAGGCGACTGCCATGAGACAATCACGTCATAAGGCGACTGCCATGAGACAATCACGTCATAAGGCGACTGCCATGAGACAATCACGTCATAAGGCGACTGCCATGAGACAATCACGTCATAAGGCGACTGCCATGAGACAATCACGTCATAAGGCGACTGCCATGAGACAATCACGTCATAAGGCGACTGCCATGAGACAATCACGTCATAAGGCGACTGCCATGAGACAATCACGTCATAAGGCGACTGCCATGAGACAATCACGTCATAAGGCGACTGCCATGAGACAATCACGTCATAAGGCGACTGCCATGAGACAATCACGTCATAAGGCGACTGCCATGAGACAATCACGTCATAAGGCGACTGCCATGAGACAATCACGTCATAAGGCGACTGCCATGAGACAATCACGTCATAAGGCGACTGCCATGAGACAATCACGTCATAAGGCGACTGCCATGAGACAATCACGTCATAAGGCGACTGCCATGAGACAATCACGTCATAAGGCGACTGCCATGAGACAATCACGTCATAAGGCGACTGCCATGAGACAATCACGTCATAAGGCGACTGCCATGAGACAATCACGTCATAAGGCGACTGCCATGAGACAATCACGTCATAAGGCGACTGCCATGAGACAATCACGTCATAAGGCGACTGCCATGAGACAATCACGTCATAAGGCGACTGCCATGAGACAATCACGTCATAAGGCGACTGCCATGAGACAATCACGTCATAAGGCGACTGCCATGAGACAATCACGTCATAAGGCGACTGCCATGAGACAATCACGTCATAAGGCGACTGCCATGAGACAATCACGTCATAAGGCGACTGCCATGAGACAATCACGTCATAAGGCGACTGCCATGAGACAATCACGTCATAAGGCGACTGCCATGAGACAATCACGTCATAAGGCGACTGCCATGAGACAATCACGTCATAAGGCGACTGCCATGAGACAATCACGTCATAAGGCGACTGCCATGAGACAATCACGTCATAAGGCGACTGCCATGAGACAATCACGTCATAAGGCGACTGCCATGAGACAATCACGTCATAAGGCGACTGCCATGAGACAATCACGTCATAAGGCGACTGCCATGAGACAATCACGTCATAAGGCGACTGCCATGAGACAATCACGTCATAAGGCGACTGCCATGAGACAATCACGTCATAAGGCGACTGCCATGAGACAATCACGTCATAAGGCGACTGCCATGAGACAATCACGTCATAAGGCGACTGCCATGAGACAATCACGTCATAAGGCGACTGCCATGAGACAATCACGTCATAAGGCGACTGCCATGAGACAATCACGTCATAAGGCGACTGCCATGAGACAATCACGTCATAAGGCGACTGCCATGAGACAATCACGTCATAAGGCGACTGCCATGAGACAATCACGTCATAAGGCGACTGCCATGAGACAATCACGTCATAAGGCGACTGCCATGAGACAATCACGTCATAAGGCGACTGCCATGAGACAATCACGTCATAAGGCGACTGCCATGAGACAATCACGTCATAAGGCGACTGCCATGAGACAATCACGTCATAAGGCGACTGCCATGAGACAATCACGTCATAAGGCGACTGCCATGAGACAATCACGTCATAAGGCGACTGCCATGAGACAATCACGTCATAAGGCGACTGCCATGAGACAATCACGTCATAAGGCGACTGCCATGAGACAATCACGTCATAAGGCGACTGCCATGAGACAATCACGTCATAAGGCGACTGCCATGAGACAATCACGTCATAAGGCGACTGCCATGAGACAATCACGTCATAAGGCGACTGCCATGAGACAATCACGTCATAAGGCGACTGCCATGAGACAATCACGTCATAAGGCGACTGCCATGAGACAATCACGTCATAAGGCGACTGCCATGAGACAATCACGTCATAAGGCGACTGCCATGAGACAATCACGTCATAAGGCGACTGCCATGAGACAATCACGTCATAAGGCGACTGCCATGAGACAATCACGTCATAAGGCGACTGCCATGAGACAATCACGTCATAAGGCGACTGCCATGAGACAATCACGTCATAAGGCGACTGCCATGAGACAATCACGTCATAAGGCGACTGCCATGAGACAATCACGTCATAAGGCGACTGCCATGAGACAATCACGTCATAAGGCGACTGCCATGAGACAATCACGTCATAAGGCGACTGCCATGAGACAATCACGTCATAAGGCGACTGCCATGAGACAATCACGTCATAAGGCGACTGCCATGAGACAATCACGTCATAAGGCGACTGCCATGAGACAATCACGTCATAAGGCGACTGCCATGAGACAATCACGTCATAAGGCGACTGCCATGAGACAATCACGTCATAAGGCGACTGCCATGAGACAATCACGTCATAAGGCGACTGCCATGAGACAATCACGTCATAAGGCGACTGCCATGAGACAATCACGTCATAAGGCGACTGCCATGAGACAATCACGTCATAAGGCGACTGCCATGAGACAATCACGTCATAAGGCGACTGCCATGAGACAATCACGTCATAAGGCGACTGCCATGAGACAATCACGTCATAAGGCGACTGCCATGAGATAATCACGTCATAAGGCGACTGCCATGAGACAACCACGTCATAAGACGACTGGGAAACCCTAAACCTATCTTTTCCTCCAAGATTACCCATCTTATAAATAGAGGTCATCCTCATAAAATGGAGGCATGTTCTCTTCACCCTCATAACACCTAAGGTGGCCGGCTTCTCTATGGAGGAGTCTCCACCGCCAACACAAACACCTCCGATACAATGGCGTTAAGCTTCTCAAAGCTTTACACCGGTAGGGAATCGCCAATAAATCGGTCAAAACCCCCTCCTTGTTCCCGGTCGAAGGTCCATGCGATCCTTGGATCAAACAACCAGCAGTTCACCGGAAACCCAAAAGGGCTCGCCGGAAAACCGAACCAACAAAGCAACAGGAAACCCTAAATCGATTAAACCGGAAACCCCAAAAAAGGGGTCGCCGAAAAACCGAAGCAACAAGTAGTCAAATAGCCAACTACACCCTTGCACAAGCCAAACAAAGATTTGGCCGTCAAAAAAGTGAACGTTTCTGGCCGGCAACCACCGGAAACCCCAAGATCTCACCGGAAAGGGTGCTATATAACGTTAGGAGCATCGACAAATTTTATCGGCATGTATTTCGGCAATAGAAGCCAAGAAAAACATAGATCTAGCCTCAAATCGAAAAACCCCCAAATTTTTCCGGTTAGGTTTCCGGTGGTAATGGAGTTTTGGCACAAAAAAAAAAAACGGTCACAAAGGCACGCTCCCAACGTTCACAAGGATCGGCCAAAACATGCCGATATATATAGCCAAAACTAGCCGATTAAACTTGTCAAAACTAGCCGATGCATGTGCTATAGGTTTGCCAACGAGCCGAAGCTAGCCGATGCTTTTTGCCGATAGAACTAGCCGACTACACCCTTGCCCCTTAGAAATACATGTCTAGGGCTATTCCAAAATAAAAATATACATACATGTCTATAATATAAATCAAGGATAGACATTAACAATGCAATTTAGAACATCGTATATGAATCAAGTCAAGACCTCAACTCCAATATCAAAAATGCAAAAATAAAGCACTACAATGATATGACTATACAAGACACTCTACATAGCACAAAAAAGATGGCACAAGTAAGCACAAAAAGGCAACAATGTCCTTCCAAAATTTTATTAACAAAAACAAGAAAAATATTACAGTTGAAATCAAAGTTAAGTCTTTGCCTTTGATTGCAATATCTGAACAAGTAACCAAAGTATATCCATCCGATGCACGTTTCTGTTATTTTGTCCCTGAAAACATCATCAAATAGCTTACAACCCCATAGGGAAACATAATAGCAAATCACTGGGCAAGATTGTAATACAAAGGTGGCAATTTCGACCCATTTCCTAATGAATTTTGGGTAACTTTAAGACTCGTACATGTCAAGTAAAATATTTAGATAAAAGGGACCAAGTCAGACAAATTTAATCTGAAGTGTAACTTTAATGCAAACCTCCATAATCGTTTTATTCATTTACTTCGATTACTATCGGATAAAAAGGTATCTTCGGCCAGCTCAACCCAACCCGACCCTACTAAAAATGGAGGGTTTGACGTAAACTCCATTTGATGTATTACCCAACCGCCCATCTCGGCAGCACCTCTAATCATATAACATGCAATTATAAAATTATACCTCGACAACAAAACACATCCACGTCTTATCACCGTCAGGTTCTGTGACACCTTTCAAAATGGTGAGACCCAAACTTCGTATGGCATCTGCTATCTCGAGAAAATGGATGCCTTCCTCACACATCATCTGCATCAATGCAATGGAAATTTCAGTTTTACTTTTTAGTAGTGCAAAAATCAATATTTTAATTAGTAGCACCATCAATCACCACCATACCTCTACCAGCATTTGGCCATTTGTACCAATATTTTCTACAGTTACGGGACAAACTTTCATGCTATTCCCAACCTCCATTGCCCAACTCGAACCTTGCTCGTGACTTGAGCTTCCTCGTAAACCAGTGTCCTTGCCAAGCAACTGCAATGTGCTAATTTAGTCAACATTGGAGCCAGATAAATCGGCAAATAAAAAGGATAGCAAACACGAGCATGGCACAAGCCTAATAATGCTTAATTATTGTTACTATTGACATCAGTGTGTTGACTCTTCTTTATGGTCTGTGTAAAAACTAAAAAGTATACAAAGCACTACCAATATTTCCAGTCTTTGATGTATAATGAAAAATAAGCCAAGTTAGATGTGATGTAGGCTAGTGGTTAGGGAGTTTTCCACTTTGTGGTTTCTTCCTAGGGGGTCATGGGTTCAAATCTTGCCACATGCAAATGTGGTGAGGGGGCCTTAGCAATGCTATACCCATCTACACATGGGAGAGCAAACCCTTTAGGGCATTGCCAAGATTCGAACCCGGCGTGGGCGCATCAAAGTTGGGGGTGTTAGCCATTTATCCGTTCTGCCTTTCAAAAAAAAAAATGTGATGTAGGCATGTAGCTCTATTTCCCCCTATTTTAAATATTTAGGTGATACATTCCATAAGCCTAATACATCTTATTAAATATTAATACATTTCATTTATTTTGATAGTTTCAAAAGATTCCAGGAGTAAACATCAACCATTTACTTATTAATGAGCCAATTTTGGTTTTTATATCAAACTTGTCAAATGTGCAAGATATAAAATACCTGCAAGGGTTAAGGGTCAAAGGGGTCGCTCAAAGTATATTTGTAGGCATACAAGATACAACTTCTGCTATTGTAATAGGAGTAATACAATTCTTGTGATCGAATTTAACAAACTATTATTTTAAAAAACAATTAAATATTCTTCGAAGAGAGAGTTTCAATCCGACGCAAAGGTACACGTTTTTATACACTACCCAACCCATCCATTCTGCCACTTCTACAAATGATCATCACAAAACTGATATAGCAAAGCCGTACCTTCGATTCAGCATATTTATCAATTTTGTCGGCATGCTTAGTAACAGATTGCATGAATAGCATGTGTTTGATTGTCCTTTCAAGAAGCGAGTCAATGCTGCACTGTATCACTACCCATTTCAGTACTCTTAAACTCTACAAATAAATGAATGAGAAAATAATATATGCATATAGTTACCTTCGATCCATTAGGAACAAGCTCACGAAGTTCCTTGATACGATCTTGAATAAGTTGTCGATCCCGTGGCCTAGGCCTACTACTTTCCCCAGGTTTAGCTCGTTTCTTGGTGACATTAACCGGCTCTTTCGACCTCTCTAACGGCTCACTACATCTACTTTGACTCGCTGACGAGAACCCTAATGAACTTTCGAACGAGTAACAACCTGAATTACTAGTTTGCATATCATTAAAATGAGTCTCAACCCACTTCACAGAGTTACTATACTCACTGTCACTTTGACAAACATTAGCTACAACTGCTTCTAGAAGATGTTCCGAGCCTGAGTTTGGTAACAAAAGATTGCTACTGCTTGTTCCCGGCATCTCATCTGCTTTTTGCCAACTGTGAATATTGTTTTGCTGATAAAACGCAGGCCCTAGTGCTTCAAACAGCTCATACCCGGCAGGAAACTTGTTCATGGTGTCCATTTCACTTTGTGATTCTATATTTTCACCTAGCTGTTGAACATTTGAAGAGACGGGAATACCTAGTTTTGCTGTTGGATCAAGATCTGATAATGTGTATGAATTGTTAATTTCATAATTTGTGGAAGTAATGGTATCATTATATGAACTAGTATTGCTGGGTGCACATCCTATCAAAGAATTTTGTAGCTCAAGAAATATCTCGCGGATGTGATTCACCATCTTCAAATCCTCGCCAATCTGTTCATTTAAGATAGATACAAATTATTTCATGCAACAATTTTATAATGTAACGATTTGAAATATCATCCAATGCAGAAAAACAGATAGTAGAAGTGTCAATTTCGACCCATTTTCTTATATATGGGTCAACGCTGATTATGTTTAATCTAGAATGGGTCAGATCAAAGAATTTAGTAGTAAACTAAAGCGGGACAAATGTTACCTGAAATGCATATTTAATGCATACCACCTAAATCGCTTTAAAATAATTCTCAGAGTATCATTGTAATAGTATCGGTGTTGTAATCAGATGTTCTTGATTAATACAACAAGATAAAATTATCTTACATTACTTATCGAACCAAGTTGTATGACTCCATGAGGAACAACATCCACAACAGCAACTGTCTGCATAACACAAATGTCCATTAATTTCGAGGGTCACAAACCTTAAAGGATAAAAGTGTACTACTGAGATGGAATTAAAGCAATTTGGATGGTTTAACTAATTGGAAAGAATAGAAACCAAATCATTTATTTTGGTTATCGAAGGGATAACCAGGTCATTTCAGCCAAACCAAATATATCCTAATAATATACTGTATTCATAATGCCAACAAACAATTATAAGTTAACATGTATTCTAATGATTAGTTCCTGTAATCTAGTTCTGAGAGAGGTTAAAATTGCTACTTGCTAGTCCACAAAATTTTTTCCCGTGTTTTCCTAATAGTTAAGCCTTCCCTTTTTCTTACCCAGCATTTCAAACTACAGCCCAAACTAGTCAAACCACCCAAACTGAACTCTAGAACTTTCAAATGCAGCTCACAGATTGTCTGATTTAGAAGACACTTTGCATATAAACCAGTCAAACAAAATCATCCACATGTACGCTTCTTTGTAGGCCTACTAATAATTCGTTATACGTTTGTAGTTGGACAATCCTATTCATACGACGGTAACGATACAATTGGTTTTGGGAAGAAGAAAGACGACATACCCTTATCCCAGCTGCAAACTGAGTTTTCCATCCATCATGATCCTGAAACAATAACATAAAATGTGACATACGGCACATTTACCACTAATATAAGATTTAATATGATACAAATTTGTTTGTACTAAAACTATCCCTTACCTCAAAGCAGGGAAGCTGGTCCTCAGAGATCCACATATGTTTACCCGCAACAGCAACTTGACCAATGATTCTGCCAAACAAAGTTAACTTCAGATATTATCGAGAACAAACACAGTATTTTTATGTGTAGGTGGATAACTCCACTCAAGCCATTGCTCCTCTGAATGGGTCATCTCGGTTCTGTTTTATCTCCAATGATGCAAGGATAAGTAAATAGCAACGACTCAAAGTAGTCAAGGAGAACAAAAGTCACCCAATGTATATATTAGCGTACTAGCTCATGAATCATATTAAGAAATTAAACTAATTTGAAATAATATAATTGATACTACCTTTATATTAAGAAAATGTGATCTTTTTAACAAAATTTATTAAAAAAATGTGATCTTTTTAACAAAATGAGATTTCGGGTCATCCCAACCCGAGTACCCCAACTGGCCTTTTTCGCCTTATAATATCTTTTACATGTTTTAACCCCTTACATAACCCGACATCCTGACTAACCATCTCTTTTGCGACCTTAATTTTTATGTGAAAATATGACAAATTAGCGTAGAACATACCCTTCTCCAAGAAAATATTGGTGATAAGACATCTTTGCAACTGCTAGGCCCAGAAGGTCTTGTCCAAACTGTTCATCCGATAAACTGTCGGTCATTTTACCAAATCGTTTGCTTCCTGAAGGATCATTTTTGTCACAATAAGCATCTTCGCAAGTCAACATCCTACAAGAAGTTCGTATCACGGGCAACAGTAAACAACCTAAGGTATATCATTATCTTCAAAACACAAATTAATATTGATATAAATTCAATAATTCATGCAAGGAGTATTCAATTTTAAGGCCCGAAGAGTATGATGCTCCAAAAATCATTTGAACTTAAGGGGGTGTTCGGACTTTGGATGTTTGTTTTTCTAATTGATAGGTGTGAGTGTGTGACTTGCATAATAAGAACCAGTTGATTATAACTAATACGAGTAACAGTTAGGTAATTCCACATGTATCTAAATAATCAGTTTTCTTACAACTCCATACTCGAACACCACTTTGAGGCACAGGTGTCAGGTAAAGACCATTTACCGAAATCTAAGAATTTATGGCTAAATTGATTATTAACACCATAAAGACCAATCCACTAATTACTTTATTTTGGATAGGTCAAACTACTATTACATACTAATAAACTGATAATACATCACTTGTGTCCCGTCGGGACTTACACCAACATAAGTGAATGGATCAAATTGCCGCCTCTACAAGTTAAATAAAACACAAAACAATCAATATGCAAGATCATAGGACATCAAGAAGCTTAACATTATAATACCATCTCAACAGTACAAAGTACAATCATTATATACAATTCTCGTGCACATCCACTACTACTAACAGCCTGACTTAGATATATTTATAAGCATCAATCGAAAACTACAAATTCCAAACCAAAAATACTAAATATAAAATCCCTCTTGTATGCGAACATTCAAGAAGCTGAACACTACAGATCCTAAAACATTCCGGAGTGAATAAAAATTAACTAATCAGCTGGTTATGATATAAGCAATAGATAAACAAGACAACTAACAAACATATAAAAAAAAAAAAGTTCTGCAAAATGATCTTACATTCGAGCTAGAGCATCTAGTTTCCAAAAAACAGCATAATTCCAATCAGTGTTAAGACAAATTGTCTTGAGTGCTTGATGTAATGCGCTACTCCCCATCTTCTCTAAATAAAATTTTTAAAAACACTTTTTCACTATAACTTCACCCGAAAACTAATGAATTATGATCCCCGAACACACGAAAACCTCTCAAAACAAAAACTAAACCTAAAAATGTAATCTTTTATACTTTTTTCAAACCCTAACTAACTAACTGCCCCTGTAAGAACCTCTCCCAGCTTGTTTTCTCCTTAACCCTGCTCGCCGTTTTATCGGTGGGTCTACTGTAAGATTTAAAAAACTATCTATTCCCATTATCTTTCCCCCAATTCTTATAACCCTGATCCTAACACAAACTTTTTAAAAAATTCAAATTTCACAAAAATCAACTATAATTTATTGAAAATATCAAGAAATACACAATTTAAGAAAATACCCATCAAAATTCAAGAAATTTGTACTGGTAAGAAGCTAAAAAAATATATTAAAAAAAGCCCTTTTTGTGTGTGGATCTTGTGATCAAGAATTTCAAGAATTTAACTAATATCAAAAGACATTGATGAAATGTATATTAAAATTAAAACTTTTTTCAATACCCAGCATAAATTTTACTTCAATTTTAGTAGAGATTGTAAAAGATTTGAACTTTTTATGAAATATAAACAGATGTTTATGTGGGTGTGTTTCAAATAGTTATAAACAGAAATCAAGTAGTGTTGTTTTTCTGAAAAGGTTCAAAAATCCACCCCAAAGTTTTAAACTTTTGCAAAATGGCATAAGTTTTGGAAACATATTTGCAAATTGACCCAATTTTCCTCAAATTCCTTTTTTTTTTCTTAAAGAATGATATGGATGGATGGTATGCTAAAAAGTAAAGTGTTTTAGTTTGTAAAAAATTTTTGGCTTCTCTTTAGTTATCATTTTTGTGAAGTTATGAGTAGCTTTTTATAGATGGTCTTCATACTTATGGCAAACAATATGATCTTAAAGATTAAAAATGTTTCCTATTTCCCTACCATCTTTTTTGCTCATATTTTCTCATTAAAAACTATTCACCAATGATTTTTATAGTTAAAAGTTAGGACACCAACAAAACACTTCAATTGCCACACTTCATTTACAATATATGTGTCTAGTAATTTCATTTGTATGATGCTTTTGCCTAGGGGGTATAGAAAACTTTATGTACTCTAATAATCAAAGTATACTTTTTACGACTAAAATTAAAAACTTTAGTACGTACTCAAGTTAAGGAATTGATTCAACCTCTTGTCAGTATCTTAACTTGACAATATTAGTTTAGATTCAAAACGAAGATTCGCCCGTATTTTGAATTTTTATTATAATTCTCACAGTTGAAGTCTCAAAAGTTATCTATGATCGTGTCGATTTGTTTTGATCTAAATAGCGTAATGTAATTGTAATCGTAATTGTATTTTGTCTTTTTCTTGTACTCTGAGCATCTATCACTTTGCTAGTGACATTAATTATAATATATTTCTCGTAAAGGTGCATCAAATAGTTGTACACTTACCATAAAATTCAGGAGTGAGCTTTTGATATAGAAAAGTGCAATCTTTTTATGCACGTTAAATGAAGACTAAGGACTTCATTTAGCATTTTCCTAAAAAAACTTAAAATGATAACCATAAAACTATTCGAAACATTAATGCTTAGATCATCTCTTTAATTATGGAAAGAAACCAAGCATTACCAAATATGAAAGTTGTTTGGAAAAAATAAAAAGGAAAACAAAATGATACTTGCCGGAATTTTTTTTAAAATTACTGAACCTTGTCCAAAACATGCTCAAATGTCAACGTCTCAAATGGTTATGGGATTAGAAAATTGGTTTAGTGTTCCTATTTTGCTAACATTTAATCATTATTATATGTTATCATTTAAATTGAGTTGATATGACCTAAAATTAATATTTGTTCTATCCTCCCTCCATTAAATTTGAACTCCGTATATTTTCAAATCCAAGTTACAATATGTCTCATGGGTAAGAATGTAAGATTTATTTTGGTAATTATGAGAAGCTTCATGAGTTACTTTGAGTAATTTGTTTTTCTTTAAAAATAACTCCTGATTATCAAATTACATAATTATTTAGTTTGATTTGCTAAACTTGTTTAATTAGTCCAACTGAGCTCCCTTAGTTTATTACAAGAAGATATACAAAAGATATGATCAGTTTAAAATAGCTTAAACACCTTATAATTTATTTCCATTTTTTTTTTATCATATCGTGTTTCATACATTCAAATATGTCGATGAAAAGGATGACAACATAAGAAACAATAAACTAGGTTTTTTGAATGAAAATATATTCTAGAAAATAATGGTCAATTATTTATAAATTTACCAAAATACTTAAGGATTGGACGGCGTGGTTAGTGATGCTAATGATGATGGGTTATTATTATTATGTTTATGTTTATGTTTATATATATGAAAAGATTGTGGCCGAAATATAATTGTAATCATAAAGTACAATGATGTCCTGCTTTTCAATTAATTACGATTGTTAATTACTTCGGTCAATAAAATTGTTGAGATTTCCATTAGACTTTGGCCACGTCTAATCAACCCATCTTCTTAATCTTGCATGACGTAATTTAATTTCGAAGGAAATAAAATTTTCAATGCATTTATGCTATTTTCACCTTATCCCACTAGTTTTGTCATTTTCAACACCAAATTTTAAGAAGGATTTAGACATCGAATCTCGTAATTTTGATAAGCAATCGTTTTTTTGAAAGGCGATAAGCAATCTATTTTGTGAGGTTTGTAGATTCGATATCGATATATTTTGACAACTCGATGGGATAAATTGGACTTTAACCACCCTATGTCTTTTTTATACGCTAATTTAACACAACTAGCCGGATATTCGTCAATATGGATACCTTTGTTTCTTGGAAGAAATACATAGTTCAATCCACAACATAAGTGTTTTCGGATTCTTTGGGTAGTTTTGGAGTAAAGTCAAATTGTCATTGATATTATACACATATATATATATAAAATAAAATGATCGATTAACAAAGCGCTAGGCACTACACTAAACTAAACTAAAATCTAAATAAATTGCATTTACATAATAATTATACATTATTGGTTATCCCAAATAAAGCATTACTTGCTATAGTTGTGTCTCAATCTCCTTTATGAATTGCCTTTATTATGACTTGAAAGTAAAATATTAATTTGTGTATGGTTAGGGAACCCAAATCATATAAAGTAGATTTTGTAGCATAACTTTTGAGTAACAGTAATCTTAGGAGGGTGACTATTGGGTCTCCAAGATTATGAGTAGTGTTATCAAATTTAATACTCCATAAGTCAATATAGGTGGCTTAAAAAGCTACGACCACTACTACTAAAATTTTAGTGTATTGTGTTTATCTCCTACTCTAGTGGCCATTTTTCACTTCAATGTAAGAAAGAATGGTGATAAGTTTTTCAAAATTTTAACCAAAAAATCAGATAGACCTTTTACGTTCTCACCTTTCTCATATTTACTTGACGTGATTGGATATTGATGACTAGCGTACTGTTGTCATATGTGTTTAGATGCTACCGAATTTGAACCCGCATTTCAACGGTAGCGACTAAAGGGTATAAAATATATATAAGTATATAAGAAACTAAAAACTTGTAAGCTTTATGGATTGGAATTTTCATTCCATAATGATTACATGGTAGTTCGTTTCAAGCTTATTTAAACCAACAAAAACTCGTGAATATGCCTTGTTTTCCACTACATGCTCTCATGTTTTCTACGAATAGAAACATTATTTTCGTCTTCTGCGTTGGGAATTTTTTTTTCCAAAATACTATTTATAAAAATGATAAATGTGATTAATTTACATAAAATCTAGTGGTGACACATGACCGGTCATAGATTAAAAGTGGAAATGAGCAAAATTTATTTGTTAATATTAGATCTTTTAAATCTATCAAATTAGTCACATATATCATTTTTTTTCTTTTTTTCTTTTTTTGGAACGGCGAATTTCTGAGGAGGGTCTAGACTACATTGTCTTAACCGGGCTTGCGCTAGAGCACCCCAGAAACCGCACACCATTGACCACCTGGGAGGAAAACCCTCAACTAAGCCGCCCGAAGGCACGACACTTAAATTGGAGTAAACCTTGCTCCCTCCAACCTCGAACCCAGGTCTCCCTGGATCCAAGGCCTTCATAGGAAGACTCCATACCGCCAGGCTATTCACCCTTTGGTCATTTTTTTTCTTTTTATAAAGTGGGCTTCAACCTTTTAAATTTTGTTTGGTAAAGAAAAATGTCTTTCTTTCATATGTTCATCTTTGTTACTTATAAGTTATAACCACTACAGCAGGTGTATGGATTATGTTTTCAAATTATGTTGGTTTAAGAAAGATCGTTGATTAATATGATTGGAGAGATTTCCACTATTTTTCTTTTCTAAAGTTTTAGGTGCAACCCTTATAACTTATAAGAACAATTCTGATGACTTAATTTATAGGTGTAGTGCGAGTTAATTATGTAGAAATTTTCAAAACTTAAGATAGTTCACGTGATATTAGATGGTTTGTGTTTATTAATTGGATTATATATTTATATACTATAGATGATAGATTTAAAAGAAGTTACATTACTAATTTTAAAAGTATTATTACCTCATACTAAAAATGAAAAGAAATCAAAAAAATTTGTATAAGGGATATCTTAGTTATTATTATGATATCAATCTTTACGGTTCCATTATTGATAATAAGATAATTAAACATGGTTTATAGTTGTTGTATCATTATCATAGCAAAAATGGGGGGGAAAAACATCATATTTGCCGATAGTTATTTATTTCTAGTCAATAATCTTTTTTTCAAGTCATTTTTCATTGACCAATTTCTAATAATTAACTATAGACAACACCTAAGCATGATAATTAGGTTAAAAAAAACCTTTAAACTATTTTGAAAGGATAACAGCTGTTAGACAATCTCCTGTTACACATGATCAAAAGCATCATATTTGTCAAGCTACTTGAATAATCATCCCACAAGAATCCAAGTCTATTAGAAATTTAGAGCATCCTATGACACAATATGATTTTGGTATCAACTCACACCTGACAAGTCAATCCTAATTCGGTCATTTGTTAATTATAAACGTGAAAACAGGAGATTTTCCTTGTTATTCCAAAATACGAGTTTTGACTCAGATGCATATGGTCTAGGCAGTGTTTCCCTGTGACTATTTTCGAACGTTTTCCCTTGGCACCTCCACGATGTACACGGTCAGCTTGGTGGTGGTTGTTTATTATGAACTGTGAGGCACGGCGCATGGGTGTGTTGGCCCAACCAACACAAACATTTTTGCAAACAGTGAGCCTGGGATTGACTCAACTAGGGTGCCATATATCTAACTATATCCAACTCATATTGGTCAACAAGCATCACATATATCACAAAGAACAGTAATGTTTAGCCATTATGATTACGATATTTGGCAACATCTAAACATTTATCTTCTACTCTCATTTTCTTTTGGATTCAAACAAGCCTCATATTTAGCTTTTTGTCTTGCTTACTTGACACGTACATACGAATCGATTTGAGTTAGCCGTATCCAAACGGGTCAACTAATACATGGTTGGGACAGGTCAAAGGAGTCAGAATATCACTCGAAGAGTGTATATTATAATGCATACAACCTCCCAAATCCTTATCCAAAAAAGTCAACCCAAACCCAATTCTACACACCCGGACCATTCAGATTCAGTTTGCACAAACAAAATAACCACTTTGACCCATAACCAATCTGGGCGACCTGTCCATTACCAATCTGCGAGGCGGCATAATTCGGTTAAACCAAACCACCCACCATATGCCACAAATTCAGTCAAGGTGCCTCTGCACCACCCAGTGAATATAATGACATTTAGCAAAAAAATCCGTAAAAACCAATCAACTAATCCTTTCACGAAAAGCCAGTTTACACTTCCCGGGCTAAACATGTAAACCAAATATTAGTTGAAATAGAGGCTGAAATGACAATTGCAACATTAGTAGTAAGAACCAGAAATGAGAAAATAAAATAGAATAAAAAAAAAAGAAAAAAAACCAGACGAATGGTTTAGCTGGGTGATACTAACTCAAAATGCAGTCAGTCTAATTGGATCATTTTTTTACAGGTCTAATCCCAAACACTATGATCATAAAAACGATAGTATTATACTAACAACTAGGTTATATCCGTGTGATGCACAGATTAACACGAATTCTCAGTTAGTAACTCGTTCAATAACTTGACAATAATAGTTTGGTGATAACAATGAACTGTCGATAAAACATAAAGCAACAATTGCGTGCTGCTACACACCTTTGTTTCTCTTTTAACTTATAATTCCAATTCCAATGTCCATTTCTGTCTTTTTGTAATTTGTTGGTGTGGATTTTCATCTATGCTCCTCTACAATCTGGTCACCTAACTCAATAAGCATTCTTCCGTGCTGATCATCATTATTCCTTCTTTAAGCATTCAAGTATATGCAGAATGAACTGAACTTTAAACACTTGATTTCTACATTATCACTGGCAGTATTTTGCCTCTTCATTCTTCCCATCAATCCTAAAAATAGCTATAAAGATAACGATAAGAAAAAGAACCACATGATCATAAAGAAAGTGTGGCACACACGAAAGAGGAACAGAAGCACGCAACAGACGAAGGTAACCAGAAATATATGAGCTGTGATAACTTGTAGTTAACATTACTAAAACACATATTTCTACCCGCAATTATCTGAACAAACACGGTTAAGTTGTTAACTGCTATAGACTATACTGCCAATGAGTTTGCTATCAACAATTCTCCATACACTTTCAAACTATACTCATTGTACAAAAAAGTCATTTATTAGCACCCCAACTAAAATTATTGAAGTAGCTTTCGAGAAATAACATTACTACATAGCAAACTCCTTTATAATTAAGTCTGTCAAGTAACAAATATACTAATCATCCTAATCAATCGAAGTATTCTAAAAAAACTAGGTTCCTAACCACTCAGATGTGCCTCAAAACCTCAGTTGGGTTTTACTTCTGCTATTGATCAACCTGCGTAATTTTCAACTACTGATTAACAGATAGACAATCAGTTTCCAAAAAGTTGTTTGTAACTTGTTACTCATTTTAAAAGTAAGCAATAAATAATAGACATTCAATTAAGAATCTGGTTTAAGTGCTTATGTGTATAATCTGAGAGAGTTGGGTTTGGGTCCTTTTACCTGAACCGGTTTCTTCGATAATAACTGTAACTGGATTTTGATCCACAATTTCCAACTTTTCATGTCATAGATATATACAGTGTCCACATTCCTAGACAGTGTCTGCGGGGAAACCACAATCCCAATGTCGAACATATTAACAGAATGTAATCAAATAGTGAAGGTCAACAATGACCCCCACGAATATCAAAAGGAAGGTTGCATGAATTGCTTGAGTTAACCAGCATACCATTTCTAGTCTATCTATCAGAAACCAATTCCAAGTCCATGTTTATTTGACATAGTAAACAAATAACGATCTCGGCAGTAAGTTGTCTAGAAAGCCTTGTCTTAGTTAAGGTACAGCCATACAGCATCCTAATGTTCATGTATGGAAATACATTTGTTTATGGCAGGTCATATAATTCAACTAAAAACTATAGGTTTAACCCTCGTCACTTACCTGTCCTACTAATCTTTGCTGCTTCCTATACCACAATGAGGCATATTTAGGAAATAATGCGAGGAATACACACGAGCCTATGACAATGAAATATAGTAAAGAAAGAATATCATCTTGGGTATTCTGTTAGGCTTGAAATTATTACTTTTTTTTAACAATTGAAGAAAAACATCAATTTAAGTGTATGACTTTCAAATTTATAATGAGAAAACTAAGTCAGTATTTGGTTCACAGTCCAGTCATGTTTAGCTTTAGCATGCTTAAACAAAACAGCAAAAAACTAACCACCATGTTATGGTTTCTTAAATGGGTAAAACTATTGTATTGTATGTTAACAAAAAAAATATGCACATTCTCAGTTTTTAATACTAAAATTATCTGTATAGAGCCAAGAAGAGAGCAGATATGAAATTCTTAACCAATGTATTTGTGAAGGGTATGTAGACAAAGTATAGTTTTACCTAAGGTTATCAAAACAGGGCGGATTGGGTAAGGAGTGGGGGTAGTATGCTGTCAAAATGGGTCAGATATTACTTAGCGGTTTTCCATGTATTTGCTTAATTAAAGGTCTGCTAATAGATGTAATGATACATTCAGCTATACTCTCCCCGCTTTTCCAGTTAGAGTCACAAACTTGACAGCAACAATTATGTAGCGATATCAAGAATAAATTGATCATGCTAAGAAAAAATGAAAATCTAGTCTCTGCTAGCATTTAAATTTAAAGTTATACTACGTATCAGGCATAAAACATGTGCATGAGTTACTTTTAGCTTAATGTGTAGTTGTAATGTACGGAAACTCCGCAGATGAGATCACTGCATATATTAAAACTTCATTTTGCAGAACAATAGGTCAACTAATCCAAATTATACAGTAACACACGCCCTCTACAGAATATTGAGGCAATAAAGGAAAGTGTGGCACACAGGAATGAGGAACAGAAGCACGCAACAGACGAAGGTAACCGGAAATATATGAGCTGTGATAACTTGTAGTTAACATTACTAAAACACATATTTCTACCCGCAATTATCTGAACAAACACGGTTAAGTTGTTAACTGCTATAGACTATACTGCCAACGAGTTTGCTATCAACAATTCTCCATACCACCTTCAAACTATACTCATTGTACAAAGAAGTCATTGATTACCACCCAACTAAAATTATTGAAGTAGCTTTCGAGAAATAACATTTACTACATAGCAAACTCCTTAATATTAAGTTTGTCAAGTAACAAATCACGAGATCTAAATATTCTAATCATCCTAATCAATCGATCGATCGAAGTATTCTAAAAAACCTAGGTTCTTAACCACTCAGATGTGCCTCATAACCTCAGTTGGGTTTTACTTCTGCTATTGATCAACCTGCGTAATTTTCAACTACTGATTAATAGATAGACAATCAGTTTTCAAAAAGTTGTTTGTAACTTGTTACTCATCTTAAAAGTAAGCAATAAATAATAGACATTCAATTAAGAATCTGGTTTAAGTGTTTATGTGCATAATCTGAGAGAGTTGGGTCCTTTTACCTGAACCGGTTTCACCGATAATAACTGTAACTGGATTTTGATCCACAATTTCCAACTTTTCATGTCATAGATATATACAGTGTCCACATTCCTAGACAGTGTCTGCGGGGAAACCACAATCCCAATGTCGAACATATTAACAGAATGTAATCAAATAGTGAAGGTCAACAATGACCCCCACGAATATCAAAAGGAAGGTTGCATGAATTGCTTGAGATAACCAGCATACCATTTCTAGTCTATCTATCAGAAACCAATTCCAAGTCCATGTTTATTTGACATAGTAAACAAATAACGATCTCGGCAGTAAGTTGTCTAGAAAGCCTTGTCTTAGTTAAGGTACAGCCATACAGCATCCTAATGTTCATGTATGGAAATACATTTGTTTATGGCAGGTCATATAATTCAACTAAAAACTATAGGTTTAACCCTCGTCACTTACCTGTCCTACTAATCTTTGCTGCTTCCTATACCACAATGAGGCATATTTAGGAAATGATGTGAGGAAAACACACGAGCCTATGACAATGAAATTTAGTAAAGAAAGAATATCATCTTGGGTATTTTGGGTTCACTTTAGGCTTGCAATTTATTCCTTTTTATTGACAAATGAAGAAAAACATCAATTTAAGTTTATAACTTTCAAATTTATAATGAGAAAATAAAGTCAGTATATGGTTCACAGTCCAGTCATGTTTAGCATGCTTATACAAAACGACGAGAAAACTAACCATCATGTTATGGTTTCTCAAAAGGGTAAAACTATTGTATTGAATCTTAACAAAAAGAAAAATGCACATTCTCAGTTTCTAACACTAAAATTATCTGTAAAGAGCCAAGAGCCAAGAAGAGAGCAGATATGAAATTCTTGACCAATGTATTTGTGACGGGTGTGTAGACAAAGTATAGTTTTACACAAAGTTATCAAAACAGGGCGGATTGGGTAAGGAGCCGGGGTAGTATGCTGTCAAAATGGGTCAGATTTTACTTAGCGGTTTTCCATGTGTTTGCTTAATTAAAGGTCTGCTTATAAATGTAATGATACATTCAGCTATACTTTCCCCGCTTTTCCAGTTAGAGTCACAAACTTGACAGCAACAATTATGTAGCGATATCAAGAATAAATTGATCATGCTAAGAAAAAATGAAAATCTAGTCTCTGCTAGCATTTAAATTTAAAGTTATACTACGTATCAGGCATAAAACATGTGCATGAGTTACTTTTAGCTTAATGTGTAGTTGTAATGTACGGAAACTCCTCCGCAGATGAGATCACTGCATATATTAAAACTTCATTTTGCAGAACAGTCAACTAATGCAAATTAAACAGTAACACACGTCCTTTGCAGAATATTGAGGCAGTAAAAATGTGACAGATTACCTGGTTAAGAGCGTTTAGATTTCTGGAATTTGTGGATTTACGATGACAAACGTGGCGTCGACTGTAAATACAATTCCTCAGCTGCACATACCCTAGAAGATGCATTCAATATTGAGGAACGCTGTCATGACTGACGAGGTGGTTAATAAGTCACGTTTGCAGGAGAAGAGGTGCTGTTGTTTTCATCCAACAACTTAAGCGGACGTTTTTTTTATACTTCAACCGACACCCGCAAAACTAATACAAAAACAACTCAAGTGGTGACTAACATCATCCAAAATATCAGCATTACAAAACCTTTACCCTTTTTGGCACGATATTTACTTCTTCTCAAACAAAGTAACAAAAACACGATACTGCTACTGCTATTGTGAGAGATAACAATAAAGATGGATGATAACATATCAATCACTCATTAATCAAATAAAGATGGATCAAAATATAAGCCATTTAATTACACAATCAGATATAAGGTGAAAGGCTTAAAGCTAACAATTTTCATCAGAGAAAGTAAAAAACAAAATTAATAAAATAGTTATACCTAGCACTTAAAAGTTAGCTAAAACAAACTGAAGAGAAGTGGTTAAATAAAAATATAATATAAATACTTCACTTGTAAAGGAAAAATGTATCTAAGAAGAAACCTTGTCCATAACTTGTCCAGTTATCCTTATTTCTTATGAATACAAATTTTGAATAGATTTGTATACCGTATCAAATTAAATATAACTAGATTCATATTCTGAAGTTAAAATAAGGAAATCCAAATCTAAAAGTAAGAATATAACGAACAATTTTGTTAATATATTTACTTTTTCACTTTTGTTAAATCTAAACAAGAAAATAAATAACAATACAAACTTTTAAAAAAAAAACAATAAATAAGCTAGATTCATATTCTGAAGTTAAAATAAGGAAATCAAATCTAAATCTAAAAGTAAGAATATAACGAACAATTTTGTTAATATATTTACTTTTTCACTTTTGTTAAATCTAAACAAGAAAATAAATAACAATACAAACTTTTAAAAAAAAAACAATAAATATAGCTTTTAAAAAAAAGGAAAAGTATTTGTGTGTGTATGTAACTTGTGACTAGCTACTATTGTATGAAAGAAACTTTAGTCGGGTTCATTGTATGTAAGTAACCTACTAAAACTGAACAAATCGTGTAAGAAATCAACGTGGCACCACAGGCATCTGATACATGGCCCAATGAGAGACCTCCACATCAGCTTGTTTACACGATTCATTCAGTTTAAACAGGTTACTTACATACAATGAACCCGACTAAAGTTTCTTTCATACAATAGTAGCTGGTAACACAGATACTTTTCCAAAAAAAAAAACAATAAATATAAGAAATGTTGATTCTTTAACTCATGATAAATATATTTAAGAGTAAATTGCATTTTTGGTCCCTGTGTTATCACTCAATTTGCAGACACAGTCCAAATTCACTTATCGCTGCACTGTGGTCCAACTTTCAGCTTTTGGTTGCATTCTCAGTCCAAAAAATGATGTTCGTCCATTTTCCACCGTTAAATGGGTCATGTGAGGGGTATGTGAGGGGTAGATATGTCATTTTCACATAAACATGGGTCATTTTTGCAATTAACTCAATCTTTTTTTTTCATCTTCTATAAATATTAAAAAATATCATCATCAACATCACCAATTTTTATATATCTATCAGTCTATCACCCATATCTATATTTCTATACTAGCGTTCATTCGGCTGTGCATTGCACAGCCCACCAAAAAGCTAGTATTAAGTAATGTAATGAAGGAATTTAGAGTTTAATAATAATAGTTTTAATAGCATTATCAAGGTGATCGAACTTGAAGCTAAGAAGAAATGTGTTTTAACATATTTACACTAATTCCTGGCACACTTTGGATGGTTCCAAATTGACTTATAAATGCATGAATACATGAATTCAAACTTCAGCGATCTATCTAGTAATGCACAACAAAGCAGAATCCTAAATATCCTATATTTTGCTAGTCACTTCCTGTTCAGATCCCAAGCATTAACAATGTTCAACCAAGGAATAAGAACAACACCGTGAATACTCAGGCTAATCATTAACAACAAAATTCGGATGATATCCAGTTGCCTGTATTGATGACCATATGCTAAATACAAACATGTTTCATTAGAAAGGTAGCATCATTAAAGTCATATATACAAAATCATTACAACATCAAATTCGGATGATATCCAGTTGCCTGTATTGATGACCATGCTAAATACAAACATGTTTCATTAGAAAGGTAGCATCATTAAAGTCATATATATACAAAATCATTACAAGCATCATTGAATGGAAGCATGTTCCAAGAAGGTAGAACTATATTACAACTACAATTAACAGGTTGTAGTCAAAAGGAAAGCTCCATTGTTTGGTCATGGTTCGCTAACAAAAAGGTAGATGCTATTGATATATTACAATTACGATTAGAAGCTTTTAGCCTAAAGGGAAAGCTTGACGGTTGGAGCCAAAAGGGAAAGGCTAAGGCTAGTTGCAAAAGGCAAAACATCACCGTTTAGGACCATAACACTCGAGTGACCAGTGCCTTGAATAAAGTTAGTTTGGTTTGCACACATGACTTTAACATCTGAATAACCTTTCCTGACTTTAACAGCAACTCACACAGTTTTGGCGTTTTTGAAGTGTTGTTCATCAATAAGCAGGCCGCGCTCGGGGTGCCCCAAAACCTACATCACAAACAAAGCAAATGAATGAAGGATAGAACGGATGACCATAAATTGTTATGCAGTGATATGAATTACGTAACAGCAATGCAAATGGTCATTCTCCAAAACCCGAATAAGTAATGCTCGCCATTTAACAGCACACTATTTGAGATGTGCCTGGAGACTTTAGCTTCAACTGAGAATTGACAAGCACCAGTGACAAGCACCATACACATCATTGTGCTTATTCTATATTCCACATTTTGCCATTTATAAAGTTTATCACATAACAAAAGAATAAGATGTTGACAAGTTATAGAATGATAAAATGCATTTGACAAATTAACTACCATCTCTTACTTATGAGAGTGGCACATTTTGACTTTTTGGCTCAAGCCTAATGCTTACTACATAGTACATTGAAGATATAAGATGTGTACAAGAAAGGTTAATGCGAGTATAATATGAAGTCAGACTACCCAAATGGAATTTCTATATCAAATCTTTTAGTGAAATCTGACTTTTAAAGTCAAACAAATCACTAAACATTCAATATATAAACTCTCTGAAGGAAATTTTGCTGCTGATAATATAAACGAAGTAGAAGTATGGAATAATAACTTACCTTCTCGAGAATACATTGTTCATCGATAGGCATAAAGGAGTTTGTGTTTCATGTTCCACTAACAATTAATATGAGAAGTACACCGAAGGTATAAACATCAGCTCTACGTGTCAACGGGTCTCAAATTGCATACTCTTGTGACAAATAACCACTGTTAAGAAACCAACAGAAATTAGTAACCTTTCATGGCAAAGAGTGAACACTAAGAAAACACACAAAGAAAACACTAAGAAGCAGGCCTTGCACATCGTTCCAGCCACTCACGTGCTAACATGCTTCATATTGTCCGGCACATATACAATTCGTTGGGATGCTTGATGATTGTGTCCCATGTCCTATTACACTACCCACCAAGTACCCGTGTTGTTCAGAACAAAGTGTAAGTGGCCCGTCCATAGAATTTCCGTATAAAGGCTACTTGTGTCTACCAAAATGATATACTTGTATATTATTAACATGATATTACTATGTGCAGAAAGGACTCATTAATAACATACATTTGTAAAAAGTCCTTCACATTGCATATTCTTTTAAGCCCCAATCATCTATGAAACACACCATCTTTTGCTGTCCTTTGCAACCTCTAGATGTCATCAACCAAATACGCTTCTTGTATGCTGATTCAAGATGAAAGCTATTAGTCATAACGACAGGTAGAAAGATGGGCATGTCTTGTAACCATAAGGATCGCATACCAGGTTCCTGTTTACTATATATCAGAATATGATCGGTTTCCCTCTCAAGGTCTCTCTCAAGTTTTGCTTCTGCACCAGCCTGAACCTTAACTCGCCTTTGAGCCTCTTCTGATGCATCGGCTTCTGCCTTAAAATCTAGCTCTGTGGCCATACATTAAAAACAAAATGTGTTTATATTGCCTTTATAAAGCTCACCACTTGTGTGTTACATCAACAATAAAAATAGAGCTATAACTGAATTCAGATGAGAAACTCAAAGCAATAAAAAAAAACAGCTAGATATACTACTATTTTTATAGCCAATCTTTCAGCAAAAATCGGCCCAAAATGAATTCGTAGCAGAAGCATATTCAATTACATACACCGTATGTACAGATGATTTACGTTGACAGTTAATGTTATGTAAAAGCTTTCTTGTTTCTTTAAAAAACATTGTTAACAAAGTTATATATAAATATATTCATCCCAAGCATCATTCACTTGAAGCATATGTTCTTAGAAGGTACAACTATATTAGTATATTACAACTGCAAGGCTAGATGCTACAACTATATTACAACTAAAATTAGAAGCCTTTAGCCTAGAGGAAAACTTCTTAGGTTGGACACAAAAGGAAAGGCTAAGACTGGATTCAAAAGGTAAAGCATCACCAATTATCTGAAAGAGAAGTCGCAACATTGGTTTATCAATGGAAACTTGAATGATGCTTTCCTTAGGATACTGAAACTGATAAAAGAAGCGACATTTCGTTTAATCATGGCACTTTTTCAATGAAGAAGCAATTGAATTGTTCAAACGCTATAATTAGAACGAATTTGAATATACTGAGGCCGACTAAACTTCTAAAAAAAGAAACCAATTGATATAGGTGTCAAAAGATGGGTGGGACAGACTGAAACGGGTCATACTTCCGTTTAGGTCTATAAGCTATTGAAACCTCATGAACAAATTGCGATAATATCCACAATTTTGCGATAATAAACAAAAACAGCAACAACATTTACAGCAAATCTGCAGCAAAAACAGCAATAAAAACAAACAGAAAACAGCAGTCTGCAGCAAAAACAGCAACAAAACAACATTAACAGAAAATCTGCAGCAAAAACAGCAATAGAAACAGCATTCACAGCAACTAAACAGCAATAAAAGCAACAAAAAACAGCAATCTGCAGCAAAAACAACAATTACAGGAAATTTGCAGCAAAAAGAGCAACAAAAACAGCATCTACGGGAACTAAAGAACAACACCAGCAACTAAACACCAATTGTGCACCATAAACCAGTAAAAAACAGCAACTAAACAACAAAATTAGCAACAAAAACAGGAATTTTGCACCCAATAACAGCAATAAAACCGAATGTAAGCAGTAAAAAATGGCAAAAAAACATCGTTTCTTTCTTTAAATTAACCATGATAAAACAAGTTACAATATACAACTATTCCCCCCTGCTACAGCGTTGCATTCGCCCCTGCCTACAGCTATGTGTACGCACTATCTTCGGTCCATAAATGCAAGAATCCTAAGACGACATATATCAATGAGATTAGTATGAACAATGGACCTTTATGTACTGTAAAACCATTCATTGTACTAAAATGGAATGTTAGTATCACAAAGCTTTTGAATGCCCTCTAATGGGAGGTCTTGAAAATGTGTATTTTCATGCTATATAATAAAACCAAGTGTCCTTAACCACTATATATATATATATATAATAATCACCTTGATTTGATTGTAATATACTAATATTAATAAGTTTATGTTGAAAAACATAAAAGGCATGAGCACACATAATTCAAGGATATAATAAGAAAAGAAAAAAAAACTTACCATTGATCGGTAATATCTACTTACTACAAGGTACATTATCTAAATTGAAACACCATCTACTTTATAACTATCACAAACCAATAATAGCACCTTTCTCATTAACAATAAAATCAAGTAATAAAAAGAAAATGAGAGTATATAAGCAAAACATATATCAGGATTACCAACTAAACTGATACCACAGAGTGTTGTAAAATAAAGTATGCCTATTTGATCGGAGCAGTAAAAAACGGAAAGGAAACATGAGATAACAGTGGAAAATGAACCTGGGTATAATTATCATTTATCCGTGCTTTAGGTACACCAAAAAATAGGTAACCAAGTTACTTGGAGCAACTTACTTGTCTATAGGTTCATTTGGCCTACGTTTTATATTTAATCGCTAAAAGTCACCCAAATCATATATCTAATGCATAAAGCCTGCTCTACCATTTTATTTATAACTTGGAGATTATGGTTGAAAACTTGAAACCACAAGTTTTGCATAATATTCGGCACACTATATTCATGTAAAAACCTCTAAAAAACAATGGACAGAAAGATTTACGGGAATATTTGTGACTTTGTGTTCAATTAAATCCAATTAGATCAGTAACCCAACTGCCCCATTTTGTCATTTTTAGTGGATAGAATTACATATATCAAGTAGAAAGTTAAAAACAATTTACCTTTATACAGGATACACCACTGCGACGGACACCATCATCTTTGTCATGGCCTAGAAACTGGGGGGAAAAAAACAATTTACCTTTGTACAATCATCTTTTTTCTTCAAGAATCAAGATCAGCACCACCAAATCATGATATTCAGGACAATAACTACAAACACAATGAATAAGAAAAAAGAAGAGACATAGAGTTACTCACCACATAGCAGCCCACACAACCAAGATGAAGACATAGATATAGACACAGATATATATCAGAAGAAAGAGGGATTGCTGTTTGATTAGGTTGGATAGCCGGCGGTGATGGTCGTGGTGGCGGAGTTGCGGCGGTGGCTCGGCGTGGTGATGTGGCGGAGGCGGCAGTGGGGTTGTCATCCTGCCGATGTATAGAGAGAAAGACAGGGAGAGAGATTTTGAGAGAGAGGGGGATGGGTGATGGATGTGAAAAGGGATGGTGGATTGACTTAAAGAAGATTGGGTAAAAAAAAGCAGTGGGAGAAACAGTCACCAATTTACATGGCAATTTTTTGGGTTGTTACAGTATCAATGACCTAAAAGTCCATCCATGCAAACTATTAACCTTTGTTAAATATGGGGTGCACGCCAACTATTTGTTGAAATGTCACCTTTATTTCTAGGGCGTTGTTGCTAAAAGTTTCGCGTTTTAACTTAAGACGTGTCTATTTTTGGGAGTTCTATGGCTTCCTCTTCTTCATCTTCGGACGACACTTGGCCATGCCCCTTTCGCATGTTTCATTGTTGCCCGGATGGTGAAGTGGGGAGAAAATGGATATGTCGGTTAATTTCTCATATCAAAAGGTTGCACCTTGCAAGTGATGAACGTAAAAAGGTGTTGCGCGAGGCTATTTCTATGGACCTAGGGTTGTTTACAGCCGTGGAAGAAACTATGAAGGTCTTTGGGCAATGGGTGTGTGGGGAGTGTATGACTATACATGCCTTGAGTCGTGCCTGTCACCACCCGGATGGGCTTGTTCGTTTTATCGATGATGACATAGGTGGGCACATTATTGGTATCACGAAACCTTCTATCTCATGGCTGAGTCCAAAGTTCATGATTCGTTTGCTTTTGATGTGGCTCTTGTTGATCGTGTCTTTAAAGCACCCATCGTGACCGTCAAAAGCATCCCACATAGTTGTCGTTTGGCATTCTCACAAGCGCTGAAAACAACTCTACAAGGTGGCTACCCAACCAGATTCTGTTGAAGCTTGGGTAAGGTTGTTAATTCTTCCCCGTTGCACTTTGCAGGTGTTTAGACCTAAATGTAGGCAAGAAAGTAGGTCGGGAAATAGAAAGACTTTGCAACATCGTTCTATTATGAGTTCTTTAGCCATGTGGGGGAACAAAGATGGTATTGCCACGCTAGTTGATAATATTTTACGAGGTTCTGATTTGGGGACTTCGGGTCCAAAAGGCGCTGATATTAATAAGGAAAGAACTGCTACCAGCACCAATGTTAGACAATGTCTTCGAAAGGTTGCGGATGGTCACTTTACTGCTGCGGTAAAAGTGTTATGCTCATCTGGTGTTGCTCCTCACAATGGTGACACCTTGAAGGCATTAAAAGCTAAACATCCAAGCATGTCATCGCCACATTTGCCAAACATTTTATATCCTGAGCCTCCCTTGGTTGTAATGGTTGATAGTGTCCTTGGTTGCATTAAATCCTTTCCGAAGGGCACTTCATGTGGGAAGGATGGGTTAAGGGCGCAACACATTTTGGATGCTTTATGTGGAGAAGGGTCTGTTGTTGCCACTGATCTTTTACAGGCTATCACTAGTGTGGTTAACTTATGGTTAGGGGGTAGATGTCCATCAAGCTTGGCAGAGTTTGTTGCGTCTGCTCCTTTGACTCCTCTTTTGAAACCCGACAACGGGATACGTCCTATAGCAGTTGGTACCATATGGAGGCGTTTGGTTTCCAAGGTTGCGATGAAGGGGGTTAGTAAAGAAGTGGCCAAGTACCTCAATGACTTTCAGTTTGGGGTCGGGGTGTCGGGTGGGGCAGAGGCTATATTACATAGTGTTAACAGAGTATTGGGTGAGCGTCACACTGATGGTTCACTTGCTATGCTCGCGGTGGATTTTACTAATGCCTTTAATTTGGTTGATAGATCAGCTTTACTTCATGAGGTCAGGTTGAGGTGTCCTTCCATTTCCTTGTGGGTTGAATTCCTATACATGTTGCCAGCAAGATTGTATATTGGAGATGAGCATATTTGGTCTTCCACGGGGGTTCAACAAGGAGACCCTCTAGGACCACTTCTTTTCGCCCTTGTTTTGCACCCTCTAGTGCATCAGATTAGAGATAAGTGCAAACTTCTTCATGCTTGGTATCTTGATGATGGGACTGTTATTGGGGAATCTGAGGAGGTTGCTAAAGTGTTGGATATAATTAGAACAACAGGCCCATCCTTGGGGCTTGAACTGAATATTAAGAAAACCGAGCTATTTTGGCCCTCTTGTGATGGTAGGAAGTCTCGGAAGGGCTTATTCCCCGATGCCATTGGGAGGCCGTCATTGGGGGTGAAACTTCTAGGAGGGGCTGTTAGTAGAGATGCGGGTTTTATTAGTGGGCTAGCAAAGAAGAGAGCTGCTAATGCTGTTGATTTGATGCGCCTCCTCCCACAGCTTCGCGACCCACAGAGTGAGCTTCTATTACTACGATCATGTATGGGTATTGCCAAACTTTATTTTGGCCTGAGGACTGTCAACCTGTTCATGTGGAGGAGGCAGCGCGTTTATTTGACATGGGACTGCGTGGCGCTATTGCAGACATTGTGGTTTGTAGTAGTCCTTTTTTTGGGGACCTCCAATGGAGATTGGCTTCCTTACCTATTAGGTCTGGGGGTTTAGGGTTATATTCAGCAGTTGAGGTTTCATCTTATGCATTTGTGGCATCAAGGGCCCAATCTTGGGTACTACAGGATCACATCTTACGAGACAGTGGTATATGCGGTATGGATTCTGATTATGCGTGTGCCTTGGCTGGTCTTCGTGATACGATTCCCAGCTTTGATGTTGACGGTTTCACTAACAAGGACACCGTCCCCGCTAAAGCCCAACATGTATTGGCGAGTGCCCTTTTTAGTAAAATTGTCCAAGATATGGAGGTACACTTTGACTTGACAATCAGACAAAAAGCCATTTTTAAGTGTCTACAGGCACCACATGCTCAAGATTATCTCCTTGTTGTCCCTATAGATGGGTTAGGACAACATATGTCACCGGTAGAGTATCGCACTATACTAAAATACCGTCTCATGATCCCCTTATTTCCTATTGATGAGATATGCCCTATTTGCCGGAAAGCTTGTTTGGATTCCTTTGGGGAGCATGCGATTCACTGTAAAGAGCTCCCGGGGTTCAAATACAGACACGATTTGGTTAGAGATGTTCTCTTTGACATTTTTAGGCGGGCTGGGATTTCTGCTAAGAAGGAAGCGCCAGTGAATTTCTTGACTGACCCGTTGGAAGGGAGATCTACTCTCAGACCTGCTGACATTTTGGTCTTTGGTTGGACTGGGGGAAAACATGCATGTGTGGATTTAACAGGAGTCTCTCCTCTTGTGGGCTTAGGGTGCAGCTTCACAGCCGGTCTTGCCGCTTTAAAAGCTGCCTCATGCAAAGTGGCCAAACACGAGAAGGCGTGTCTTGACAACCAACACGTATTTATACCCTTTGCATTTGATACCTTTGGATTTCTTGCACCTGAGGCCGTCGAGCTACTTGGAAGGGTCCAACGGGTCATGCATAGTAATGTCATGACGCCGCGATCGATGAATGTAGTTTTTAAACGTCTTAGTTTTGCTATACAAAAAGGAGTGGCGGCGCAGCTTGTTGCCCGTTTGCCTTTTATTTCTATGTAAATTACTATATCTATCAATAACATTTCATGTTACAGTAATTTAGCGGTCTTTTCTATAACATAGGTAGATATCATACACTAAATTATAATCATTTTCCCATGTCTCTACTCTCATTCCGATTAAAACAAATAGTTTTCCATAAAGAAGAAAAGAAGAGAGAATATCAAAACAATCGTAAAAAAATTCAAGAAAAAGAAGAAAAGAAGAGAGAATATCAAAACAATCGTAAAAAAATTCAAGAAAAAGAAGAAAGAAAGAACCGGTGGTTGTTTCTGGCTTGAATGGGTGGCAGTGGGTTGCTTCCGGTTGTGGGTGGCGGGGTTCCTGCAAAATCTCCCTCTTTCTCTCGCTCTTTCTCTTTTTCTTTTACCCTAAACAAACGCACATATACTCTCTATTAAACATCCACTCCCCCTCTCTCTCACTCAACTCCGGTCACCAGCACTGCCGTCGGCTACAAAGATGGCTGATTGGTGTGATATTCAGTTAGAGCCACCATTCTCTTTTATTTGTTGAAATCAAACAGATGGAAATATGAATATAGCTATCTTGCCAAAACTCAAAATCAAAAACCCCAAATTTTTATTTTTAGGGTTCTTAAAAAAAATGATGTTTGTGAAGGTTGAAGCGAATAATCAAGAAACAGATAATGTCGGATCGTGTTTGGGCATAATGGTCACGGGAATGACGACTGAAACAGTAGCGATGCTTGCTTATAAAATTGTATGTAGAGTTATTGGGCATAGTGGTCGTAGTAATTGATGAGTGTAGCGGCAGCTTCTTTCATCCCAACAAAACACAAATTCATGTATATCAGATTTTGGGTTGTTATATCTATCCTTTGAAGTGTTATTAAAAAGAGCTATATTTTCTTTTAGTATGATGAATAATCTAGAAATGGATATTTAGAGTTTAAGAAATGATAATGATGACAACGACGTATATAAGTTTAGATGGAGGGGTTCAAATGAAATTAGCTATATGCATATATATTATTAGTATAGTATAGTATTTATATTAGTTAAGTAATTAATAATAGACAAGTTGTAATGAAAGGACGATATTGTCCATCACATGTGTATCACATGACCCAACTAACGGTGAAAATAGACGAGCATCACTTTTTGGACTAAGAGTGCAACCAAAAGGTGAAAGTTGGACCACAATTGCAACGATAAGTGAATTTGGACTGCCCCTGCAAATTGAGTGATAACACAGGGACCAAAAATGCAATTTACTCTATATTTAATTTAAAATATAATAGAATTGCTAACAGTAAACCGCCATGCTTGTATTTGTTATAACATACAGTAATCCGATTTTTTTATTTATTATAATTTAACTCATTATATATTTAAATAATATAATTTATAAACTTAATGAAATGCATTAAAAATAAAGGTAAAAACAAATATCTGACAATAGAAAAAAGCATGTGCATCACCTCCATGTCTATCTCCCCTTCAACAGTGTAACTTTTTGTTGAAAAAGGAAAATAACAGGCATAGTTTTGTTTTTACATTACCTGGCAATATTTGGGTAAAATTTTATCTTTATGAGTTTTATTGGGTACTATGTAAATATGAGGAAACAGGTCATGATGGGTAATGTTAACAAATTTAGAAGTATGGCAACGGGACGAGCGGGTATGATAAGCAGGTCGTGATGGGTACCAACAATTTTGGGAATATATGCCAAGTAAGAAAAACATAAAGCTGAGAAGTTATTTTCCTTTTTCAACAAAAAGTTACACTGTTGAAGGGAAGATAGTCATGGAGGTGATGCACATGCTTTTTTCTATTGTCAGATATTTGTTTTTACCTTGTAATTTTATTTCTAATGCATTTCATCAAGTTTATAAATTATATTATTTAAATATATAATGAGTTAAATTATAATAAATAAATAAAAATTGGATTACTGTATGCTATAACAAATACAAGAATGACGGTTTACTGTTAGCAATTCTATTATATTTTAAATTAAATATATTTAATCATGAGTTAAAGAATCAACATTTCTTATATTTATTGTTTTTTTTAAAGCTATATTTATTGTTTTTTTTAAAGTTTCTATTGTTATTTATTATCTTGTTTAGATTTAACAAAAGTGAAAAAGTAAATATATTAACAAAATTGTTCGTTATATTCTTACTTTTAGATTTGGATTTCCTTATTTTAACTTCAGAATATGAATCTAGTTATATTTAATTTGATACGGTATACAAATCTATTCAAAATTATTTGACTTTTAGTAGATTAATTAATATATTTGTAACATCCCAAACTTTTTAAGTTTGACTATTTGACTATTCCGTTAGTTAACGTTAGGCTCGTTAAGTTTATGTGTCCTAAATGGGATTATGTGATTAAATGCTAATGTGTTTAATATGAAATGATTAAATTATGTTAAATGAAAGTAATTAAAGTAAAGTTAAGAAAGTTAAGTGCTTGATAGATGGTTAAGTCTCCCGGTAAGTGATTTAAGCTATGAAAGTCATGTTTGGAAGTTAAGGGGTCCTAAGTGTAACATTAGGAGTTGATGGCCAGGGGTCAAGGGGCAATTAGGTATCCCTAATTGTCATAATTCTGATCATATGTAACAACCCTCAAATTCCGACTAGGACAATTTACTTGGATTGATCCAGATATCTATCCCTAGCGGTTTATTAAGAGAATTGACCCTCTAGACATTTAGGGCATGGTGATATTTGCCCTCTAGTTCAATAGACTGCCAAAAGGTAGCTAGTTGCCTTAGAAATGTCATAAACAATAACTATAATTATCTAAGATAATCTCCAACTGAACAGATAAAGACAATTTCATAAGAATGTGATTTAAGACAACAAGACTCTAAGAAACTAAACAAGACAACAACTCAAATAATAACAATATAGAACGGAATTTTAATTCAAGAAATTAAGTTATAAAAATAAGCATGACTTAAAAGTTGTGTTAGCAACCAAGAATCCTTATAATTGCCCTACAATTCAAACGCCATCCCAATCAAAGTGCATTTGAGCATAAAATATGATGGACATCTCAAAAATATAATTACAAGCTAGACTATATGTCAAAGTGAGTTTAAATAATAATAAGTATATATATATGTCTAATATAAATACAGATTTACATACAATGAGTTAAGTGACAAATTAAAACACAAAAATATATATGTGCATATACATACACATATATATACATATATTTTACCTTAAAACTCAACTAACTAAAACACTTAGCAAAATTTACACTTATACATACATACAAAATATACACATACTTACAAAAAAAATAATTCAAAAACCCCTCCTTTTCTCCCAACCAAAACCGGCCCCAATACACCACCCCCAACACTTTCTCTTCATTTTCTCTCTTGGAAAGGCACAACACACACACACTTATGATTCTCTCAACACTCTCCCTCTTTTCTCTCAATCACCCACTCATTCACACACTTTTCTCTCCTCAAAAATTCTGCATTCTTTCCTTCTTCTTGTTCATCATTTTCGGTTAAATCTTAACATAATCAACTATAACAATAAGGGTTCATGCTAGATCATTCAAGGGTGCGTTAAAGAAAGCTAAGGAGTCCATTTTGGGGTCATATGGTCGTGAGTTTGGTTGCCCAAAACAGCCCCCATTTCGAGTTCATCAAGGTTGATTTACAAACTCTTTAACTAGTTTATCTTCTCCAATGTTCTTCTATCAAAAGTTCTTTATAAAGCTCATGTTTTTCTTTGATTTTTCTTCTTGAAACACACTTAATGAGGGCAAGTTGATAGAATCTTCTTCCTCATGCTCATGCATGTCGAGATCTTGAAGAAAGATTCAAAGATTCAACTCAAATAAGACCCAAAAGTGATGATTCATGAGAAAGCTTTCAAACTAGTTGATGAATCTTCATAAAAATCGATTTTCGTTGATATAGATGGAACTTATTTTCTGTGATTTTCATAAATAAACTTATCATTATGTTGTATGAAAGACTTGTTAAAAGATTTGTTCATAAAATGGTTAGATGGTCACATGCAATCACATTTTTGGATGATTTTTGGCAAGAACTAAGTTTATTGATTTTGTTGGGTGGAAGTTCAAGTATAAATGATGATTGATGATCTTGAAATTATTTGAAATCTGTATATTTGGTGTTAAGAGATACAAAATAAAGTGATAATCTTGCTAGTGGTAATTTAGAGGCTAAAACAAGCAACCAACACCATTGGTGAGTTGTGTTAACCCAAAAACATTCTGACAGAACCAACTTTTTGTCTTGGGACGGGTAAACTGAGCCTTTGCAGACCGATTCAAGCAAAACTTTCAAAATAAAAGTTGTAGATAAATGAGTTAACTTAAAGCACCAACTGGAACCACTCAGAAATACCAACACGAACTAAAGTTATGATTTTTCTACCAAAAGTGGTCAAAGCTGGGTTTTTGTCTAAAGTTTATATCAACTTTGAGAATTTTTATCTACAAAAATAAAAGGGTCCAGAGGCTTACACTTGGTGAGGATTGAGTTTAATGTGTCCTAAGCTTAAAATAAAATCATGGGATTTTTCTAACAATCAAAACAACGAGAACTTTTATAAAACTTCTGATGTCGCAAACAGTGCCCATTTGGGACAGTTTGTGTTTGGGTAATTTTTAAGGATAGCAAACACTGTCTAAAAACTCATCAAAAATTCACAAAAATAGTATACACATATAGGTTGTTGTATAAAAATCACCAAGGTCCAAATAATTTGGTTTAACCCCAAAACAGTAGCCAACATTTCATAAAAATGTGAAGTAAAAACAGAAAATTCTGAAGTAAACTAATAATTTGTGTAATGGGCTAAGGAATGGACTAAAGGCCATAATAGGCTAAAACGGCCCAATTAGTGAACCAAAAGGACCATAAATTAGTCGGCCCATTTGGATCAATAACCCACTTGACCCACTAAGCATATAGCCCAAATAAGGTTAAGCCCAACAACTAAATTAAGCCCAAAACATTTAGAAGCCCATGACACTTAGGCTCAGTTGGTAACGACTCATAACACTTAAACGAATTTCATAAACCCGAGTAATCATACGACAAATCGAGAAATATGTGAGTTAGTAGATAAGTGCAATCAAAGTAACACAAAAGATAATTAAGTGGGATGGACATAAGTAATTACGTTAACCAAACTATAAATTGATATCACAAATGCTAACTCGTATTAAAATTGGTTACACATCCAATAATGAATAAGGATAACATAACTTAATATGGCATTTCTGTATGATAACCTAAGATAGGACCTTATTCGCCTTAGTTTCGCGTAGGAATGGTATTGGCTTTGAAATGCGAATGAGGAGCGTAAGGAATATATGATCAAGGAAGCTATAGATGGGAAGTATCCATTTTGGATAAGTAGATATAATGCTCGGCATATCAAGGTGAGTCATAGCCCCCTTTCAAACTCTTTTATGTGTTTTACTTACGGGGTGAAAAGCATGATTAAATTAAATTGACTTTCTTTTATGAAAATGCTATGTTGATCGAATGATGATTATATGGGAATTATATTGTATGTTCAACGTGTTATATGTTATATGATGAGCTTGAGTACTGTCAAACGGTGGTCCCCTGTACACTACTATTAACTTATTGAGGCCTGTAGTTAGAGGGTTGCGCAACTAGGATTCGTCCCCTCACTCACATCAGTGGCGACAGGTTGATTGGCCACGTAGGCGGCCACCTTCAACAGTGTCGGTCATGGGGTGCTCTAATCTACCTTATATATTATTGGTCGTCTCCATGGCACGACCCCTTTATTATCATTATTGCACGTGATTGACAGCATGTGCTTCTATTATTATCTCTTCGGGACATATTATTATTATCATTATTTTGACGTAAAATGGTCTTAGTAGTGGCTCAAGAACAAACTCATAAAATATGCCTTTGCCCAAGTGTTGTTGATATTATTGATGGTTGGTTATTATTGATTGAACATACGGTTTGGGTATTGGACTATATATGAAATCTTGGAAGTTGTGGAACTTGGCGATAACAAATTATTAATGACCTCATGGTTTGGGTGTGATATATGATTAATCGTTTGATATATTTTTCTCTCAAGATGATTTGACAAATGAGAACTTTATAATTACCATGGATTCTCAACGCTTTGAAATAACATTGTGGTATTTGGAAAACTTGATAGTATGATATGAGAATTTTGTCGGTCATGTGGTTTGGGTGTATTGATATCTAATAACATGTTTTCTAAGTATTGAAATGGTTATGTAACGAGATTTATTTAAAAATCTATGCACTCACCAACTACGTTTTCGTAGTTGACACTTTTTCTTCATGCTTTTCAGGAATTAGCGTAAGCTTTGAGGAATTATATGCATCATGCTTATTTGCATTGCACTTTGGAGTCAAAGATCAAACCTTGTGATGGGCAATGGAATCCGTCTTGATCATTGTAGTATATCATTTCATGTATTTGTTATTTGTTTCGTGGACTTAATATCCAAGTACGGTGGACGCATTGTACTTGGGAATTGGTTCACATGCGTGTACATTTCTAAATTCTTTTTAACAAATAAAGCTATGGTGAATGTTTATCTATTATCCTTTGTTTTGAATACTCGACTTTCTGTACATCTCATTGTTCCGCCTTAGTTGGGGTGTTACAGAAAATGGTATCAGAGCCTAAGGTTATAGAGAACATTGGGGTTCCTCCGGGAATTTCAAACTATAGCCACTTTTCAAAACGAATTTTATAGTCGAGTCGAGCATAAGGTTAAGCGGATTAGTTTGAGCTTTACATGGTAGGACCATAATTAAACGTAGAGTCATGAATCTACGTTTAATTATGAGAGGACCATGTAAAACTCAAACGGCCACTTGGACTTATGTTCAAAAGGATTCCTTTTCAAAAAAAAAAGCTTTAATAAACGCGTCTTTATGTGAATACGTGTTGCATTTAGACATTCACCTAAGCACATAGAATGATTCGATACTTGCCTTATTGAGGATTAAGCTAGTTCGATATAAGGATTAATTTTAGATGCCACGAAGTTACGAAGCCCTTAATAGGATCCCCTCTTGCACATAAGAAGTGAAATGAATCTAAAAATGAAAGATATTCATTGATAAATACTATTTTATGTTATGACATGTGAATTTGGGCATGATTTGATTGAAATGTGAAAGTTTAAAATGTGCAATGTGAAAGTTGTATGTGCAATGTGAAAGTTGTAATGTTCAATGTGAAAGTTGTGATATGCAATGTGAAAGCTTGTAATGTCAATGTGAAAGTTTGGAATGTGCAATGTGGAAACTATATGAGAAATGCATGCGTAAAAGCTGTGTGATGTATGATGTTGAACTTTAAGTAGCATATGCCCTTTAAAATAATGCGATTACTGTGAAGCATGAAATCACTTTGAGATATGACTTGTTTAAATTATTGGGTAATGAGGTTGATCATTTATGATTGATCTGAAAGAGAATATGAGTATGACGAGTTGATAGGAAATTTTACGGACAATAGAGATATGAAAGCTTTCAACCATAAGATTGAGTTACTTGAAAACTAGCGCGTGAATATTGTGATGATTACGTAGTCATGCCTTTCTATTGAGAGAATTATTGCGCCCTAAGATTGAGCTATTTGAGGACTAGTGCATGGATGATTTAATGATTACATAGTCTTGCCTTAGTATCGAGATAGTTATTGTGCTCTAAGATTTGACTATTAAGAACTAGTATTTGCATGATATGATGATAATGTGGTTAGTCCTTACTATTAAGATAGATATTGCGTGTTGAGATTTGACCGCTTGAGAACTAGTGATTGCCCCTGGGAAACTCATAATAAATTAGAAAATTTCTAAGTATGAAAGTTGTCATTAAGTACCCCTCCGATATTCGTTCACTCGTGCTCTTTTGAAATTATTTAATATCCTATTTCTTATGATACCACTATTCATTATGGACATACGACAACGCGATATCATCGGTGGAGCATCTTCCCACGAACGTTGGACGATATACTCTGAGAATTGTAGCCCCAAGATATGACGCGACTCTATCCTCTTAGATACTACGCATAACCTTTGTATTCGATCGAAACATATGAAGACGTCGGATGAAGTTGGAGACTTATGAAGGGCGAGTGGTATTAAAGCTAAATTACAATTCGACGACACTGGTAGAACACATTCCGATATATATATCTAGACGACATGTTCTGAGGATTGTAGCCCCAAAATTTGGTGCGATACCTCTATTCTAACACGCGTACACGAACAATTATCCATACTAACTAAGTCGGTGCGACATATATTGACGTCATTGAAAGTTGGAGTCCATTGGGCAACGAAAGACATAGAAGTGATTTCTTTAACTCGCGCAAGGAATCTGATTCGAGCCTTAAGGATTCTTTTGTTTTTGTATTTTCTATTTCATTCATTCGAAACCAAATTTTATATCCTTGATATTCTTGATAATTCAAAGTAATGATCACCACCATTTCTCTTCAAAGGTTAGTAACCTAACAACACACAACTCACTTACGTAACATTCCGCAATGGCGAATCGAGTAACTAGTACCCTGCTCTTGATGCGACATCAAGGGATGCGAAAGACGTTGAGACATCAGTTGTCCATAAGTGAAATACTTGGGATAACTATATAGCATAGAAGATGCTATTGGATCACATACATAACATAGAACGTGGAAGATATGTTTTATGTAAGTCAAGTACAAGGTTAATTTTAAGTCTCCAGGTCGGATTAAGGGTTTGGGTTTGAATGGAAATCGTTTAGAGGGTTTAAAGTTAGGGAATTGCTGATCGGAGCCCGATATGCGGCGCATGGAATTTCCATGCGGCGCATATCCTGAGCTTTTGAAAATATGCAGAGCATATGCAAACGCATGGAATCTTCTGACTTCTGAAAACATGAAATATGCAGCGCACATATATTCCATGCGGCGCATATTCTGAGTTTTTGAAAATATGCGGCGCATATTTGGTCTGAATTGTACTTAAGTCTTGTTTAGCTTATAAATCAATCTTATACTCGTTCTAGGTTGTCGGGAACACTTACCAAGCACTGTAAGACATACGTAACTCATTGTTAAGCAGTACCAAGGTAAGATAACATCTTTTGTCACCTGATGGTACAACAAAACACGTTTTTATAAGTTAAACTTCCCAAATGATTATGTATGCATGTTTATATGATTATGGGTGATTATGAGAGGTTAATAAGGGATATTATGCTTACCATTAACGATGTATGACATACTTATGCAGGTTGCAAAGGTATGAGGTAAGTGCATATGTTATGAAATGATAAAATGTTTATGTTATGTGATTATGAAATATGAAATGCTTATGTTATATGATTGCATGCGTAGCTTGAACACCTAGTCACTAGACATATGATTAGGATTGCCATGTCACGTGCACGTTTAAGGGCCCTAAAGTAAATATGTGATTAGTTTAGGTGAAAGTGTAGCCTAAGCTAATATAATTAAGAAGTCTCGAGCATATGTAAAGTCTTGTGTTAAGCTTAACCCGTGATAGTTCCTCGGAGCTAGGACGTACGTGGTCACGTGGTTTGGGAATCATGATACCTCCTGTGGCATAGTTATGTTTGAGTATTCCGGGTGGAGTAACTAACCACTAATGCGTAAAGGCATAAACGGTGTATTCAGTTGGATAGACATTGTCTTTCCTTAACGACGCCGATGGACCACCTTATGGTTTACCCATCATGTCGGGTGTGAGGACTCCATGTATGGTCTACGACCGCCTGCACACAAACCCCACATCCCTATGTAAGTGGCATAAGTCACTTAGCCTACGTCTAGGCAAAGATATAAAGTAAGGAAAGAAAGATATGAAAGAAAAGTTAGGCACTTTAGGTATATGATGATCCTAATGTGTTATTGTAACATCCCAATCTTTTTAATTAACAGTTGACTAGAGTCGTTAAGTCAACATAACGTGTTCGTTAAGTCTCTAGGAGATTTAATGCTTAGATGTGTTTAATGTGCTAAACGTGTGAGGCTTGAATGCCTTAATGATTGATGTGATAATGAGTTTAAGGTGTATTTATATGCCTTTAGAGGTGCTTGAAGTGTTTAATGAGTTGTAAGTAGTCCCTAAAGGTGTTTTGAGCTAAATATGAGTCCTTTGGAAGCTTAGGGACTAGTTTTGACTTATGTGGAAACTTAAAAACGGGATTTGGGGGTGATGTGTCCAATTTATATATATCGCCCACATCATTTATGGCCTGTTTCGTATGTGTTTCGAGTCAATTTTGTATGCAGTTGGCGCGTTTATGGTGTTTGTTAGTGCTTTCAGGTTCTTAGCAGGTTGCGCGTCCATTTGGTGCACTTTATGACGAATTTAGGCCAAGATGTTAATCCTAGTGTTCGAGAGCTGTTAACGAGAAAGAATTGTGAGGAGGTTAGTATCAATGCGCCGCAGTGGGAAGAATGAAGCCCCACTGCGCCGCAGCCACTGGTGAACACGCCACATGTTTTCCAGAGGATTTACACTGTGCCGCAGTGGGCAGAACGAAGCGCCACTGCGCCGCAGTCATTGGGTGAAAAGGCCCCATGCTTTCCAGGGGATTTACATTGCGCCGCAGTGGGAGGAATGAAGCCCCACTGCGCCGCATTCAAAGGTCGAGAAAAAAACCTAATTTCCAGAAATATTCCACTGCGCCGCAGTGGGAGTGCGCCAGTCTCACTGCGCCGCAGTCAGCAGTACGGGGAGCCTAATGTTTCAGCTTTTCAGCCGCTCAGATTGGGGGAGGTATATAAGCAAAAACATAAACCGTTTTTCTGCATCCAAGTTTTCTTTCTAAGGGCTGTTCACACACGAATTCCTTCAAGGGTGATCTCAAATTCCATCAATTGGATTCATTGAAGATTCAAGAACACCGTCTAGATCATATCTACTTTTCCGTCCTTGCAATTTTAATTTAAACAATCATTGGTACAATATGTTCTCTTTCAATTTCTTTTATGAATTTCAATTTAGCATGAGTGGCTAGAATTCTTAATCATCCACTTTGATGAAACTTGACGAATGATATGATTGCAAATTTTAATTCAAGAGTTGATTCTATTATCGTTGTGTCGTGATCTTTATCAATTAATTTCCTTGTGATTTATTCTATTGATGTTGATGGTTTATGTGTTCATCGTTAGTGGTACTAGGTGAATATATTTATCGTTTCAATTCGATTGTCTTTGATCGTTTGTCACCGGTTCATGGTATGACGGTGGATGTCAAGTCGATAATAGGAATTAATCGGTAAACGTGTTTAGAAACGGTTGGTGGTACCACGTTTTAATTCACATAGACGTAATTGGTATTTGGATAATCAATCAAACTAATCATTGGGGAGATTCTCTAGGCATTGGTGGTACCGGCTTGGGTAATTAAACTAGCAATTTAGGTGTTTTGGGTGATTTGCGAGCGGTTGGTGGTACCACGTGAGCACTTTTATCCATTCACGATTATCTTGTCAACTCTTTAGAATTTGGTTTTAAACGAAAGCAATCATATCTGTAGTCGAGTGGATTCGAAGTGGATGTTCTTTATTAACATTGTCTAAAAACTACTTTATTTTATTTTGTCTTGTTATTTGAATTTCTTTTACTTCAATTGTCAAAGTTAGGTAGCAATTCGGCTACGGTTCCATCCTTTTTCTAAAACTACTTTAGCAAACAATTATTTCAAAACCAATCCCTGCGAACGACCTCGGACTTGCTAATTACTATACTATATGCGATCAGGTCCACTGCCTGAAAGTGTGTAGTAGTCGGTTTTTGGTCGGTACTTGTTTATAAATTTACAAACTCGATTTCACACATCAGGGGGTGTTTAAACCCTAATTCTTTCTTCATTCAGTTCCCAAAACACATTCTTCCAACCCTAGAGCCGCCCCTTCCTCTCCTTGATCGATCCTTATGCGATTTCTTGTGTTTTCGGGTAGATCAATGATCAATCGGTGTATATAATCGATCCGGCTATCATCCAAATAGGTATAGCTCGAAATCTTTGATAAATATCATTCATTTCAATCCTTAAAATTCGTTCATACCTGGACCTATTGAGTAATGGTTGATTGAAATCGTTTTGTTGTTAGATTTACCGATTTCGGGTCAATCGGTGATTGTTATTGCAATCATTTGGTTTCTTTGGATTTCCTACAGGTATGAGATTATTGTTAATGTCATTTTGGTACTCAAATAGAACCAATATAGAGTTAATATCTGATCTTGATGTTTGATTTGGATTCCATTGCGTTTGTGAGTCGATTTAGGTCAAATCGGGTGTCAAAACAATTGTAAAATGTGTGTAACGAATACATGAATCAAATGATGGTATCTTAATGATAATTAAGTCATATTTTTGTGTATTTTTTAACTGTAGAGGTCGTAGTTATGAGCCATGTATGTTTGATGGTCGAGATTGCTTTTAAAACGAGTTGGATTTCCAGGCCTGAAATTGTTGTCATGTTGAAAATTTCATATCTTTCTTATATGAACTATTTGGGAGATGAATCTTATATTTTTGAAAAGGTCTATGTGTCTTCTTGAATCGATATGACTAAAGCTTCTGGTGATTTTGCCCATAGATAGGCGAAAAGTGTTGATTTTCAGTAGTAGTCGGATTTCGGGCAAGTTGTGCAGGCCTGATTTGAAAACGTCATAACTTGTTCATTAGAGATATTCAGGAGTCAAACCTTACATTTCTGGAAAGCTCTTTGAGTCCTCTACATTTTTTTAAGAACTGAGTTTTCTCTCATTTGGTCGTCTTGTATGCCAAAAGTAGTCTACAAAACTGTAAATAGTCAAAAGATGAAAGTAGTCTACAAAAGAGTCTGGTAGTCTACAAAAGAGTAAAGTAGTCTACGAAATGTGAAAGTAGTCTACAAATGGCGAAAGTAGTCTACAAAAGAGTATACTGTAGTAGTCTACAAAGGATAAAAGTAGTCTACAAATAGATGAAGTAGTCAACAAAGACTATTATTCGATATATATATATATATATATATATATAATATTAAAATATATTGTATATATATATATAGACGTAGGTCGTATAGCATCGTTTACACTCGTTGATTCGTCCTATGTTTGTTATAGGTAGTCGGGAATACTTGCTTTGCAAGGTAGCTTTTGTTATCGTTTGTGTGCGCTCTACGAGGTAAGATACACTACTTTGACACGCTGAGGGTTCAACGAAAAGATGGTTTCAAATGATAACTTCCCAACTTATATCTTGAATTGTTTGTGGGTATTCGGGGTTACACGGGAGGTGATATGGGTTATGTAGTTGACCATTGAGACCTGAAATGCAGTCCCAAATGAAGTATAATGTAGTGAATGTTATGATATGTAGTATAATGTAGTGTATGTTATGTTATGAAGTATAATGTAGCGTTATGTTATGAAGTGATATGTAGTATCTTGTAATGCATTGAGATGTAGTATATGTAGCATGTGTTGTTTTGTGCATGATGGTATGGCTTGCTCATCTAGTTCACTAGACTTGTTAAGTTGCCATGACACGTGCACGTTTAAGGACCCAAAACGTAAAAGCAGTAAACGTAGTAAATGTTTAGGTAATGCAGTCACCTAAACTAAATGAGATGCAGTTCGAGCTCGTTAAAAATTTGATGCAGGAAAGTGTTAAGCTTAACCCGTACTTGCCCTAGCCCGGCTAAGTGCGTTGACGTAGGTTGCTTGGGTGGCTCCTAGCAACATGGTCATTGAGATGCAGTTGAGTAATACAAGGGGTCTGACCCGCCCTCATTTGTCTTGTACATACGGATTACTCCGGGATTGGCTTACCATTTCTTAATGACGTTTGATGTTCAACTGAATGGTTGTCATCTAGTCGGGTGTAACTTATGTTACACATTGACGCAGTTAAAATGTAGTAAAGCAGTTAAAAAATAGAAAAGCAGTTAAATGTAGAAAGCATTTATGTGGTTATATGTGTGTAATGAAGTAAAGCAGAATAGGCACATTTAGGGTGGTTCATCCTAATATGTTATGTTGATGACGTGGTATGTTTGATGTGTGTTGTGCCTTAATGAAGTATATAAATCCATAATGTTTGAAATGGACAAATGTTTTATAACTTAAGTGTTATCTTACTTAGTTACTTCGTTAGCTAACACTTGTCTTTTGAAATGTGTTGCTCCCTCAGGTTTAGCGTAGCTGAGGTAGTTGATGAAGAAGAGCGAGGAATGGGTAGATAGCTTGCTGTTAACCTTAGCTACCCATAGATGCTGAACTTTTATAGACATTTGTTTATGTTTGTCTTTTATGAAGTTTGCATGTTATGTAGTCGGTTGTTTTGTGTTGGGCAGCCGACGGGTTTCTATTTAGACTTGTTTTGATGGTACGAATAAGTAACACCAATGAATAAGGAAACCAAACAGATTTTAATTGGTTTGGACTTTTAAAGTTTCTTCCGCTCTATTTTAACGCTGTTAGGCGAAAATTCTTGGAAACCCGTATTTTTAAACGAAGGGTGTTACAGTTATGTTAAGATATGTGTGCAATGATTTATATGTATGTGATATTAACACTAAAAGATGATTTTGTTAATATATTTAAATGGCAAATGTTTTCAATACTATGTTATCTTACTTAGCTAATTCGTTAGTTAACACTTGTCTTTTGAAATGTGTTGCTCCCTCAGGTTTAGCGTAGCTGAGGTAGTTGATGAAGAAGAGCGAGGAATGGGTAGATAGCTTGCTGTTAACCTTAGCTACCCATAGATGCTGAACTTTTATAGACATTTGTTTATGTTTGTCTTTTATGAAGTTTGCATGTTATGTAGTCGGTTGTTTTGTGTTGGGCAGCCGACGGGTTTCTATTTAGACTTGTTTTGATGGTACGAATAAGTAACACCAATGAATAAGGAAACCAAACAGATTTTAATTGGTTTGGACTTTTAAAGTTTCTTCCGCTCTATTTTAACGCTGTTAGGCGAAAATTCTTGGAAACCCGTATTTTTAAACGAAGGGTGTTACAGTTATGTTAAGATATGTGTGCAATGATTTATATGTATGTGATATTAACACTAAAAGATGATTTTGTTAATATATTTAAATGGCAAATGTTTTCAATACTATGTTATCTTACTTAGCTAATTCGTTAGTTAACACTTGTCTTTTGAAATGTGTTGCTCCCTCAGGTTTAGCGTAGCTGAGGTAGTTGATGAAGAAGAGCGAGGAATGGGTAGATAGCTTGCTGTTAACCTTAGCTACCCATAGATGCTGAACTTTTATAGACATTTGTTTATGTTTGTCTTTTATGAAGTTTGCATGTTATGTAGTCGGTTGTTTTGTGTTGGGCAGCCGACGGGTTTCTATTTAGACTTGTTTTGATGGTACGAATAAGTAACACCAATGAATAAGGAAACCAAACAGATTTTAATTGGTTTGGACTTTTAAAGTTTCTTCCGCTCTATTTTAACGCTGTTAGGCGAAAATTCTTGGAAACCCGTATTTTTAAACGAAGGGTGTTACAGTTATGTTAAGATATGTGTGCAATGATTTATATGTATGTGATATTAACACTAAAAGATGATTTTGTTAATATATTTAAATGGCAAATGTTTTCAATACTATGTTATCTTACTTAGCTAATTTATTAGTTAACACTTGTTCTTTTGAAAATGTTGTGCCTTCAGGATAAGCAAGCGTGAGCTAGGAAAGGATTAGCTCGGTGAGATAGGTAGAAGTAATAAAGAAGACTAGCATAGTTTGTTGAATGCTTAGACTTCCCTTAGCCTTATGTTTTGGCTACTTTACTTATGTTTTAAGACTTTGTAATAATGTGGGCATTTATATTGGTGCCAAGAGTTGGATTTCATATTTACTATTTTGATGATGCACATTAGTAACACCATTTTATGAAAGGTACCATCCGGTTACGGATGGGGAAGATTTTAAAGTGATTTTTTCCGCTACGTTTTAAACTCCGTTTGGCAAAGTTTTTGAAAATCCAGGTTTTTAAATGACGGGTGTTACAATATTTGAAACAATAATGTAATTATAAAAAAGTTTGAACGATATTTACTAATTTTACAGTTAGACCAAAAAGTGATAGAAAATGCGGGTTGACCCGCACCCAACCCGCTTTGACCCGCACCCATTGGACCCACTTTCTAAAAATGACCCGCATTAACCCGCACTCATTTAGACCCGCACCCGTTTTAACCCGTTATCCAAACCCGCCCATTTTGCCAGGTCTAGTGATAGTTTGGTGTCACTTTAATGCAGGTTATGATAGGGATTTGGACTTTTTAGGTCAAAATTCTCTTCCTATTTTTTCGAGTTATGGTCACAAACTCACAATTGGTCTTTGTGGTGGTTGCCTGGTTGGCAAAATTTGAGTTTTAATGAATGTTTTAAAAACCAATATTTTAGTCATTAACCAGTATTTCATAACAAAATATAATTATTAAATAAATAATTTATAAAAATATAAATTTAAAGTTTACAAATTAACAAATAAATAACATTAAAGTATTATGAAAAAATTATATAAAAAAAACAGATTTACCATACCAGTTTAATTGGAAAAAATCGGACAAAATCGAAAATATTACCAATAAAGAATAGTGAAAATACCAGACTTAAAATCGGCCTAGCCTCCGGAGTTAAACCGACCGGTAGGAGTTGTTAGCCATTTTTTTTTTCTTGTTTGCCAATAAAAAAACAACAACCATATCATCAGGATAACAAAAAATAAGAAAAAAAAATGAAAATGTAACCAATCAACCTTTCAATCCAAAAAGTAGAGACCAATCATCACTTAACCTTCTTTAGATCTCGGCAACAATAATTTCATAAAACTCTCGAGCCATGAGCATCAACAAATACATTAGAATAACAGCTGAAAATAGACTCCATCACGAATTTGTTAACAAAGAACTTATTTTTTGCAAAGTACGCTATTTCCTATCATCATAAAAGAATTCGTGGTAGTTGTTAAAAGATATTTTGAGTTGTGCCGCTTTGAGTTGGAAGTTTTTTCGAAGATAACATTGTCCATCTCTTTTGGACTTAAAATTTTAATTTTATATTAAATAGATAACCGATCCATTAAGCTACCATCGTTCGCTAACCATCGTGGAAAAAAGAATCACGTAAAACTAAGATTAAAAAGGTATGAAATTGTATTTCAATCCATAACTTCCGCTTTTATGTTATATGTCCTCACCATTAAACTATAATCGTATTGTAAGTCTTGTTGTTCTCATTGTAGAGGAGGTCAGCCCCATTAATATTAAGGTCTTAACATTAAATCCTTCTTAAAATATTCATGGTTAATGATGCAGAAATGTCCAGGTTCACTGAACTGGAGAAACCCAGCGAACTGGAGAAGCTAACTGAACTGAAGGAAACTGAACTGATAATGTCATCTGAACAAGCCATGTTGATTCTGCCAGTAGTGGCCCATTTCAGACAAGTCTTTACTGAACCAGTCCAGTCACCAGTAGTAACACTTCTCCAGTGGCAAGATTCTCCAGTAACCAGCAGTGGTAATCCACCAGTGAAGATATCCACTGAAGCACTCCAGATGAATGCTCCAGATTTTGTCTCCAGTGGAAGTCCAGATTTTTGTTTCCAATTTCCAATCAATAAAGTCACCACTGAAGTCCCATGTTTGTGGACCCAATAAAGAAGAATGACAGTTGTTGACAGGGATAAGGAAGGCACGTGTGACAACGATATTTCTAACGGTATTGTGGGACCACTTGCAGGGGAATGTTTCTAGAAACCTACTCTGTCCATTTCCTATTGGCCAAAAACAATTAGTGGCTTAGCACATGACAGCTTTTATTTATTTTATTATTGTATTTTCTTTTCCTAGAAAATAGCATGTGGCTATAAATAGGGGCTTTATTTCTCATTGTAAGACAGTTTTTGATGTTAAATGAAATTAATAGAACAGCCTCTATTTCTTACAAAATCTTCATTTACCTTTATAGATCTAAGATCTTTGTGGTTTGAAGTGACCCCTTTATCTATAATTGTGGTGACTCGTTCTTTATCAATTATAGTGGTGAGGTCTTTAAATCTTCGATTCCTTTATCTGTGTTTGTGGTGGCTAGACCTTTATCAAACATAGCGGTGGGTTGGAGTGTTTCCTTTATCCTTGATTCCGGTGGCCAGTCCTTTACGAATCTTGGTGGTGGATGTAACATCCCAAACTTTTCTTTAAGATTTGACTAACGCCGTTAAGTCAACTTCGTGTGTGTCGAAAAGTCTAGTGTGAATATATGCATATACGTAGTTAATGTGTGTTATGTGAGAGGCTTGGAAGCCTAAATGTTAATGTAGTATAAATGTGTGAAATATGAAGGTTTATGTCTATGTAGTGATATCTAATGAAGGACTAATGTTGTATATGGTCAATAATGCAGTTTGTGACCAATAATGAAGGGTTTAGAAGTTCAGGGACTGATTTTGACATAGGTTGAAATCAAAAAACGGGATTAAGGGTTTAGGAGCTGCCATTAGATGAGATTAAGCAGCCATTAGCAAATAATAAAGTAATTAACCCTTTCTTTAATCCTAAAGCAGTTAATCGAGCAATTGATCAAACGATTGGTGTTGTAATTGATCGATCATCGAGTCAAGCAGGTAATTATTGAATCATTGAATGTATTTTCGAGATCTAAGGTCGAATTATATTGATTCAAATCTGATTTTTAAAGGAGTTTTCAAAGAGTTAGAGTTTTAATGGTGTTTTGGTTAATTAACATTCAAAACGATGTTAAACGAGAGTGTAATCGATCCGGATGATCAAAATGTGTTTACTGGTGTCAAATACATGTTTTGGAAGAAGTTTTGATGAGTCGGTTATTGGAAAATCGAAGAACTTAGTCGTTTTTGAAAAATCTGTCGAACAGTGTTTGAACGAAGATGATCTTCGTTTGAGGTTATCTTCGTAAGTTGAAAAGCTATCTTCGTTTTCACTAAGTTCGTAAGAAGAAGGGTTATCAAATTCGTTGGCTAAATTCGTAAACTACAAAGCAAAACGAAAATGAAGTTTAAATTCGTTTAACGGCCTATCTTCGTAAAGTGTGACTTAAGTTCGTTTTCTGTTTAAATTCGTAAGAACAATGTTTGAAGTTATCTTCGTAAGATCAAATATATTCGTAAGAATCCATTTTCGTAAAGTAAAACCAACGAAGATAAAGTTCGTACGAAGATAAAGTTCGTACGAAGATTAAGTTCGTAAGAACCAAACGAAGATAAGGTCTAACTTCGTAAGGTGTAATTCTGGAATTTTACGTAGCCAGTCTTAAGTTCGTACGAGGGTCCATTTAAGGTCCTAAATGACTTATATTCATTATGTTAATGTACGATAGGTGTCGGAGGGTACCTATATGCAATACTAGCTACTTGTTTGTGCGCGTATACTTCTATCAGGTAAGATACACTACTTTGTCACGCTGGGGGATCAACTAAAAGCTGGTTTCAAATCATAAATACTTCCATTCGGTACCTTATTATTGCATGTGGGCTTAAGGGTTACTTGGGAGGTATTATGGGTTATGCAGTTGACCATGAGACCTGAGATGCAGTCCCTATTGTAGTGTAATGCAGTATTGCTTAATGTAGTATGTAGCTATGCAGTTGATGTAGTTTAATGAAGTATCTTTATATGCATAATGTATAGAAATGAAGTTGATGTGTGATATGCATGCTGGACTTGTACACCTAGTTCACTAGACTTGCTAGGTTGCTATGTCACTCGCACGTTTAAGGATCCAAACGTAATGAAGTAAAAGTGTGTGAATGTCTAGGAATGTGTGTTACCTAGACTATATGTGTGTGAATGTTTGGGAATGCAGGGACCCAATCTATATGTGTGAAATTGAGCTCATAAAACAGATGCAGTGAAAAGTGTTAAGCTTAACCCGTACTAGCCTTAGCCGGGCGAGTGCGTAGATGCAGTTGTTGCTTGGGTGGCTCCTCGCAACATGGTCTTTATAACGCAGGGCGAGTAATACGAGAGATTTGACCAACCTCACATACGGATTACTCAAGGATTGGCTTGCCATTCCTTAACGACGTAAGATGAGTAGTCTTTTGACTAATCATCCAGTCGGGTGTGATGCAGGGCACACTTATATGCAGTTAACGAAGATACGTGTGACAATGTGTGAACTAATGCAGGATAGGCACCTTTAGGATGATTATCCTAATTGAAACGAAGTTGAAATGCAGTATATGTGTGAACGTGTGATGTGTGTGGTGCCTAATAAAACTTGTCTAATAATGAAGATTGTTTTAATTGGACAAATGCTTTTAAATTAAGTGTTATCTTACTTAGCTATTTTAATAGCTACACTTGTTTCTTTTAATGTGGTTGTTCCCTCAGGTTTAGCTTGAAGGAACTATATGCAGAACGAGTGAGGCTTGGGTAGATGCAATGCAGGAGCCTTAGCTACCCTATAGACGCTTTGTTTAGACATTTGTTTACATTCAGTACTTAATGTCGAATTTATGTAATGACGTTTGGACGGTTGTTTTATGTTGGGCAACTGTTGGGTTTTCCTTTGAACTATTCTATGATGTCGCAAGTAACACCAACTAAATGCAGAAACCAAAATGTTTATTGGTTTTGACTTTTAAGGTCCTTTCTTCCGCAATATGACACCGTTAGGTGAAAAGTTTTTGAAAACCCATATTTTTAAACGTCGGGTGTTACAAGTTGGTATCAGAGAATTGGTTTAAGTGAACCAAAATTCGACTTATGCCGTAGGATTTTGGACTTAAACCGACGAAGACCATGTTAGGCTTAAGTAGGATGCCTAGCTTTGAGATGAAGTACTCTAGGACGGGTTGGGATTGAGTGAGAGTGTAGGATTAAGGCTATTTGATGTGTGTTTATTGATATGTGGATATGTGTTTTAGCCTTTATTCTTTCGTTCTCGCTCCTCCGTCGCTAGTTATCCTATTGCTACGATAGAAGGTCCACGAGGTGATGTGCCATTTTCCAACTGAATTTGATAAGTGTGCGATGTAGTTTATGTGTGAAGTGTAGGAAATGAAGGAATGTTGGAGAAGTTGATGAAATGGTATTCCATTAATGTCCAACCCATGGGGTTCGTGACATGGATCGTAAAAGAAGTGAGTTGCTTATGTGTGAAGATGTTTGCATGAATGTAGTTGGTGATGAGAAGGCGATACACAAATGCGGTAACGAACATGCGAGTGAAAGGATACAATTACAATTATGGTCCGGAACATAATTGCAAGCGTATCACGACACGAACGTGTTTGTATAGCCGTACTTGTGTTGACCGGTGTGCAAAGTAATGAAGTTGGAGAGGTTTCTATGTAGTGAACCTTTTAGTGTCGAAAATAAACATCGTATAACAACTTTCATGACGTTGATGTCTCGTGAGTGTAGAAGTATGTGAAGATCAATGAAAAGTTATAGCCGGTTAAATGTGTACGATGATTATGAAGTACATGAAGTTAAATGAAGATTAAAAGTCGGTGAAGAGTGAAGTGATTGGTGGAATCATTGAATGGTATCCCATTTAGCCATGTGAAGAGTAGATACGTACGGATGCAGTAAAGGAGGACGAAGTTGAGGCAAGTAAAGAAGTCAATTCTATGGTGAATTCAACCCTTAAACATGAAACTCATCCATTCCAAGAGTACTATGATATGATGTGAGGTTTTATTCGAGCTGCTAAATGTGAAAGTAGTGCTTGGGAATAAGATTGAAGGTTTGAGTTCGTATGGAATTCGATTAGAGGATGAAATTTGATGAAAGATGTGGCGCATACTTTGGATTATTTTGGGAATTACGACTCGTTTAGTTTTGATTTTGTTACGGGACGATGTGTGACAATTGAGACGAGTACCTACGGGGGAGATTCTTCCTTATTATATGAAAGTATAAGTAATGTTGGTATCCTGTATTTGTACGGGATCTTATGTATGACTGTTTCTCAAGATGAAGAGTTTTCCCTTAAGAAAGGAGTAAAAAGTATAATGATGGGAACATTTATAGCTTCCTAAAGCATATGAAGTAAAAGCTTTCAAGAGTATTTGATTTCGAAGTGATCCACTAATGCAAGGCAAAGATTATACTTCTAAAGTCGAGCCTACTCGTAGTTTTGAGACGTTCTTTAAGGTTCTCGGTTTCGTTGCGATCGTGAGGTAGAGCCTTCAAGTGATGTATGTCTAGTGTTACTTTCGTGCAAATGCATCTTCCATTTTGGTTCTCCGTTATAGGAAGAAGTTATTGTTTCCGATTGTGGGATCTATTTATCTTATAAGATGGATTTACAATGTTGCTACCCGTTGTTGATAATGAAAGTTCCGATGAAGTTATGCATACGCTCATTATGACGACCCTATTGAGTTTCTGAAAATGCTTTATGATAACTAAAGTCCTCGTGAATAAAGTTAAGGGATCAAGTTTGGAGTATTCTCTAGATCGCTCAGTCGTCATGTTAGTGATGACAATATTGCCTAGTCTAAGAATGATGTAGGACATCATATTTGTGTAGAGAGTGTGATTACGAATTTCAACGCGAAGAGGCTTAGTTTTAAATTCGTCAAAAGTGAGTAAAAGTTAAATGAGCAGCTGACATGTTGTGTTGAAAGGAGCAAAGTTTTATTTAATGGCTAAATCCGTGGTTGTGAGGCTATGGTGAGTGCTTGACTACGGCAAATCAGCTCAAGGTAATGTTCTTTGAGACAAGAACGTAGTAGAAATGAAGCATAGTCAGAAGAGGTGAGACGAACCATCATGAAGCAATACGTTTAAAAGTAAGATTTCTGTATCCGAAAACGAAATGACCAAAAGTGGTACTTAAGGAGACTTGTGAACCGTGGTGACATGCTCATTTGAATGCCGTCAGTAATGTGATAAAATCTATTATGATACGAGGTGTAGGACGATACTTGTCTTTTATCACGTTAGAGCCACAACAAAAGTAGTTTTCTTTAATTAACCTGTTAACTGGATTATCTTATGTGTGTTGGGTTCCGAGTTATGCGGGAGGTTATGTGGGATTGTATGAAGGATGAAGTGGCTTACTATGAAATGATGACGTTTAAAGTAAAGTGGTTATATGTATATGGAGTATGTCGATTATAATATGCCGCCATGAAATGATTGTTGTGTGATGACTTAATGTGTGGGGCTTAGGTGTGGAGTATCTAGTTCACTAGATACATGAAGGAATTGTTATGAGCTGTGCACGTTAGTGGGATTAAACGTTAAAGTAGATGAAGGACTAGTTAGGTAATGTATATACCTAATGATTACAGTAAAGTGTGAAATGTGGGAAATCGTTCTAGCCTTAGTGCTAGTGCGTAAGACGTGGGAAATCGTGCTAGTTGTAAAGCTAGTACGTAATATGTAAGTGGTATATAGCGATGCTTCTATTACGGGTTTGGGTTGTGTCTTAATGCAGAGAGACAAAGTGATTGCTTATGCTTCACGTCAGTTGAAGCCTCACGAGAAGAATTACCCTACCCATGATCTTGAGCTAGCGGCGGTTGTGTTTGCATTGAAATTATGGAGACATTACTTATATGGTATTAAATGCACACTTTACACCGACCATAAGAGTTTACAATATATGTTTACTCAAAAGGAGATGAATGTGAGACAAAGAAGATGGATGGAATTACTTAAAGACGATGATTGTGAAATCAAATATCACCCGGGTAAAGCCAATGTAGTGGCGGATGCACTAAGTAGGAAAGTGCGAAGCTCTTCTTGTAAGTTGATGAGCATGCAAGTTCAGGCCAAGTCGGGTCTATTAGATCGAATTAAAGAAGCACAAGAGATGGCATTAATGAAGGATAATATTGATAACGAGAGTATTGGGAAGAAGAAACGTCTTGTGATGGAGACAAATAGTCGTGGGTTTAAAACATACAAGGGTCGCATTTGGGTGCCACTGCTTGGTGGTAACCGAGAGTTGATCCTTGAAGAGGTCCATAGAAGTAGGTATTCGATGCATTCCGGTGTCACCAAAATGTATGCAGATTTGAAGCCGATTTATTGGTGGCCGGATATTAAAGGTGAAGTAGCTCATTTTGTAGCAAAGTGTTTGACGTGTGCACGTGTGAAGACGGACCATCAAAAGCCGTATGGTTTGTTGCATCAATTAGAAATTCCCGAGTGGAAATGGGATCATATTACCATGGACTTTGTAACGAAGCTACCTAAAACGCCGAAAGGGAATGATATGATATGGGTGATTGTAGATAGACTGACGAAGAGTGCTCATTTTCTAGCTACCCGACAAGATGTGCCTTTAACGAAGATGGCAAAGATGTACATTGATGAAGTAGTAGCGAAACATGGAGTTCCCTTATCTATTGTTCGGATCGAGACTCGAGGTTTGTGTCAAACTTTGGAAGGGTCTTCAACGGGAGTTGGGTAGTAGAATAAATTTGAGTACCGCCTATCATCCCCAAACCGATGGGCAAAGTGAGAGAACCATTCAAACCTTGGAGGATATGTTGAGAACGTGTGTACTTGAATACGGTGGAGCATGGGATGAACACTTGAAGTTGATTGAATTTGCTTATAATAATAGTCACCATGCAAGTATTGGGATGCCACCATTTGAAATGTTATATGGAAGGAGATGTAGGACTCCAAGTTGTTGGATGGAGCCCGGTGAAAAGCAGTTGACCGGTCCCGAAATTATTGAAATTACCTCTGAAAAGGTTAATGTAGCTAAAGAAGCCTTACGTGTGGCAAGAGAAAGGCAGAAAACATATGCAGATAAGAAAAGGAGACCGATTGAGTTTAATGTTGGTGATTTAGTGATGCTGAAAGTATCACCTTGGAAAGAAGTTATCCGATTTGGAAAGAAGGGAAAGTTGAGTCCAAGATTTATTGGACCTTTTAAAGTGGTGAAGCGCATTAAAGATGTGGCATATCAGTTGGAATTACCTCCAGAATTGGATGGAATTCACAACACCTTCCATGTATCCTACTTGAGGAAATGTTTAGCTGAGGAGTCGAGTGTGATTCCTATTAAAGACGTGAGTATTGACCCAATGAAGAGAATAGTAGACGAACCGGTAGCGATACTTGGAAGAAAGCAAAAGAAGTTACGCCGAAAAGTGATTGAACTTGTCTTGATAAAGTGGAAGCATAATCATGGAGAAAGCTTGACTTGGGAAACTGAAGCAGTAATGAAGGAGAAATATCCCGAGTTGTTCCTATCTGATGAGATTCCGGGGACGGAATCCTCTTAAGGGGGAGGTAATTGTAACATCCCAAACTTTTCTTTAAGATTTGACTAACGCCGTTAAGTCAACTTCGTGTGTGTCGAAAAGTCTAGTGTGAATATATGCATATACGTAGTTAATGTGTGTTATGTGAGAGGCTTGGAAGCCTAAATATTAATGTAGTATAAATGTGTGAAATATGAAGGTTTATGTCTATGTAGTGATATCTAATGAAGGACTAATGTTGTATATGGTCAATAATGCAGTTTGTGACCAATAATGAAGGGTTTAGAAGTTCAGGGACTGATTTTGACATAGGTTGAAATCAAAAAACGGGATTAAGGGTTTAGGAGCTGCCATTAGATGAGATTAAGCAGCCATTAGCAAATAATAAAGTAATTAACCCTTTCTTTAATCCTAAAGCAGTTAATCGAGCAATTGATCAAACGATTGGTGTTGTAATTGATCGATCATCGAGTCAAGCAGGTAATTATTGAATCATTGAATGTATTTTCGAGATCTAAGGTCGAATTATATTGATTCAAATCTGATTTTTAAAGGAGTTTTCAAAGAGTTAGAGTTTTAATGGTGTTTTGGTTAATTAACATTCAAAACGATGTTAAACGAGAGTGTAATCGATCCGGATGATCAAAATGTGTTTACTGGTGTCAAATACATGTTTTGGAAGAAGTTTTGATGAGTCGGTTATTGGAAAATCGAAGAACTTAGTCGTTTTTGAAAAATCTGTCGAACAGTGTTTGAACGAAGATGATCTTCGTTTGAGGTTATCTTCGTAAGTTGAAAAGCTATCTTCGTTTTCACTAAGTTCGTAAGAAGAAGGGTTATCAAATTCGTTGGCTAAATTCGTAAACTACAAAGCAAAACGAAAATGAAGTTTAAATTCGTTTAACGGCCTATCTTCGTAAAGTGTGACTTAAGTTCGTTTTCTGTTTAAATTCGTAAGAACAATGTTTGAAGTTATCTTCGTAAGATCAAATATATTCGTAAGAATCCATTTTCGTAAAGTAAAACCAACGAAGATAAAGTTCGTACGAAGATAAAGTTCGTACGAAGATTAAGTTCGTAAGAACATAAGTTCGTAACGAAGATAAAGTTCGTACGAAGATAAAGTTCGTACGAAGATAAAGTTCGTACGAAGATAAAGTTCGTACGAAGATAAAGTTCGTACGAAGATAAAGTTCGTACGAAGATAAAGTTCGTACGAAGATAAAGTTCGTACGAAGATAAAGTTCGTACGAAGATAAAGTTCGTACGAAGATAAAGTTCGTACGAAGATAAAGTTCGTACGAAGATAAAGTTCGTACGAAGATAAAGTTCGTACGAAGATAAAGTTCGTACGAAGATAAAGTTCGTACGAAGATAAAGTTCGTACGAAGATAAAGTTCGTACGAAGATAAAGTTCGTACGAAGATAAAGTTCGTACGAAGATAAAGTTCGTACGAAGATAAAGTTCGTACGAAGATAAGTTCGTACGAAGATAAAGTTCGTACGAAGATAAAGTTCGTACGAAGATAAAGTTCGTACGAAGATAAAGTTCGTACGAAGATAAAGTTCGTACGAAGATAAAGTTCGTACGAAGATAAAGTTCGTACGAAGATAAAGTTCGTACGAAGATAAAGTTCGTACGAAGATAAAGTTCGTACGAAGATAAAGTTCGTACGAAGATAAAGTTCGTACGAAGATAAAGTTCGTACGAAGATAAAGTTCGTACGAAGATAAAGTTCGTACGAAGATAAAGTTCGTACGAAGATAAAGTTCGTACGAAGATAAAGTTCGTACGAAGATAAAGTTCGTACGAAGATAAAGTTCGTACGAAGATAAAGTTCGTACGAAGATAAAGTTCGTACGAAGATAAAGTTCGTACGAAGATAAAGTTCGTACGAAGATAAAGTTCGTACGAAGATAAAGTTCGTACGAAGATAAAGTTCGTACGAAGATAAAGTTCGTACGAAGATAAAGTTCGTACGAAGATAAAGTTCGTACGAAGATAAAGTTCGTACGAAGATAAAGTTCGTACGAAGATAAAGTTCGTACGAAGATAAAGTTCGTACGAAGATAAAGTTCGTACGAAGATAAAGTTCGTACGAAGATAAAGTTCGTACGAAGATAAAGTTCGTACGAAGATAAAGTTCGTACGAAGATAAAGTTCGTACGAAGATAAAGTTCGTACGAAGATAAAGTTCGTACGAAGATAAAGTTCGTACGAAGATAAAGTTCGTACGAAGATAAAGTTCGTACGAAGATAAAGTTCGTACGAAGATAAAGTTCGTACGAAGATAAAGTTCGTACGAAGATAAAGTTCGTACGAAGATAAAGTTCGTACGAAGATAAAGTTCGTACGAAGATAAAGTTCGTACGAAGATAAAGTTCGTACGAAGATAAAGTTCGTACGAAGATAAAGTTCGTACGAAGATAAAGTTCGTACGAAGATAAAGTTCGTACGAAGATAAAGTTCGTACGAAGATAAAGTTCGTACGAAGATAAAGTTCGTACGAAGATAAAGTTCGTACGAAGATAAAGTTCGTACGAAGATAAAGTTCGTACGAAGATAAAGTTCGTACGAAGATAAAGTTCGTACGAAGATAAAGTTCGTACGAAGATAAAGTTCGTACGAAGATAAAGTTCGTACGAAGATAAAGTTCGTACGAAGATAAAGTTCGTACGAAGATAAAGTTCGTACGAAGATAAAGTTCGTACGAAGATAAAGTTCGTACGAAGATAAAGTTCGTACGAAGATAAAGTTCGTACGAAGATAAAGTTCGTACGAAGATAAAGTTCGTACGAAGATAAAGTTCGTACGAAGATAAAGTTCGTACGAAGATAAAGTTCGTACGAAGATAAAGTTCGTACGAAGATAAAGTTCGTACGAAGATAAAGTTCGTACGAAGATAAAGTTCGTACGAAGATAAAGTTCGTACGAAGATAAAGTTCGTACGAAGATAAAGTTCGTACGAAGATAAAGTTCGTACGAAGATAAAGTTCGTACGAAGATAAAGTTCGTACGAAGATAAAGTTCGTACGAAGATAAAGTTCGTACGAAGATAAAGTTCGTACGAAGATAAAGTTCGTACGAAGATAAAGTTCGTACGAAGATAAAGTTCGTACGAAGATAAAGTTCGTACGAAGATAAAGTTCGTACGAAGATAAAGTTCGTACGAAGATAAAGTTCGTACGAAGATAAAGTTCGTACGAAGATAAAGTTCGTACGAAGATAAAGTTCGTACGAAGATAAAGTTCGTACGAAGATAAAGTTCGTACGAAGATAAAGTTCGTACGAAGATAAAGTTCGTACGAAGATAAAGTTCGTACGAAGATAAAGTTCGTACGAAGATAAAGTTCGTACGAAGATAAAGTTCGTACGAAGATAAAGTTCGTACGAAGATAAAGTTCGTACGAAGATAAAGTTCGTACGAAGATAAAGTTCGTACGAAGATAAAGTTCGTACGAAGATAAAGTTCGTACGAAGATAAAGTTCGTACGAAGATAAAGTTCGTACGAAGATAAAGTTCGTACGAAGATAAAGTTCGTACGAAGATAAAGTTCGTACGAAGATAAAGTTCGTACGAAGATAAAGTTCGTACGAAGATAAAGTTCGTACGAAGATAAAGTTCGTACGAAGATTAACGACGTAAGATGAGTAGTCTTTTGACTAATCATCCAGTCGGGTGTGATGCAGGGCACACTTATATGCAGTTAACGAGATACGTGTGACAATGTGTGAACTAATGCAGGATAGGCACCTTTAGGATGATTATCCTAATTGAAACGAAGTTGAAATGCAGTATATGTGTGAACGTGTGATGTGTGTGGTGCCTAATAAAACTTGTCTAATAATGAAGATTGTTTTAATTGGACAAATGCTTTTAAATTAAGTGTTATCTTACTTAGCTATTTTAATAGCTAACACTTGTTTCTTTTAATGTGGTTGTTCCCTCAGGTTTAGCTTGAAGGAACTATATGCAGAACGAGTGAGGCTTGGGTAGATGCAATGCAGGAGCCTTAGCTACCCTATAGACGCTTTGTTAGACATTTGTTTACATTCAGTACTTAATGTCGAATTTATGTAATGACGTTTGGACGGTTGTTTTATGTTGGGCAACTGTTGGGTTTTCCTTTGAACTATTCTATGATGTCGCAAGTAACACCAACTAAATGCAGAAACCAAAATGTTTTATTGGTTTTGACTTTTAAGGTCCTTTCTTCCGCAATATGACACCGTTAGGTGAAAAGTTTTTGAAAACCCATATTTTTAAACGTCGGGTGTTACAGTGGATTCTTTATCTATCTTTTATTTTGTTGTTGTTTGTTTCATTAAAATCCAGAAAATACCAAAAATAGTCTTCCGCTGTCGTTTGTCGCGTGATTTACGCATCAAATTTGGTATCAGAGCCAGGTTTGAAAAAGGTTTCTTAATCTTTTTTTTTTTTTTTCTTGATTAGGTGCCAGTCCTTTACGAATCTTGGTGGTGGATTCTTTATCTATCTTTTATTTTGTTGTTGTTTGTTTCATTAAAATCCAGAAAATACCAAAAATAGTCTTCCGCTGTCGTTTGTCGCTTGATTTACGCATCAAATTTGGTATCAGAGCTAGGTTTGAAAAGGGTTTCTTAATCTTTTTTTTTGTCCGTTGGGGTATTGTTTGTCTAGATCCGTTCTAGATCTGTTTAGATCTCATTTCGATTTAGTCAGATCTGAGTTTGGTTTTCTAGATCTGTTTGTTGGTTGTTTAGATCTAGTTGTTGCTGATATAGATCTATTAAGTTGGTTGAATATAAATGGCTTTTAGAAGAAATATGACATTAGAAGAAGCTCATAATGCTAGGAGGGATAGACAGATAGAAGATCTACAAGAAGCACTTGGTAGAGTTGTTCATATGTTAGAAGATGGTGGTTTAAGGTTTAATAGAGACCATATTGTTGCTAGTGAAAGGGATTCTGAATCTCAAGGTCCTAGTGAAAGATCTGATAGTACACCCAGAAACTCTAGTGATTCTGATGACCCACATCCCAGAGAAAGACGAAGGAGACATAAGGGTGATGATACTAGAGACATTAAGATAGATCCACCAGATTTCAATGGGTCTTCTAACCCAGAAGAATATTTTGAATGGGTTCAGGTTATGGATAGGATTATGGAAATAAAAGATTATGATGATAAAAAAAGTTTTAAGGTTTCCATTATTAAGCTTAAAAAGTATGCTTCATCTTGGTATGACTATAAGGGTAAGAGTAAAATCAAGACCTGGTCTAAACTGAAGGAAGTTATGCAGAAAAGATTTGTTTCTCAGTCGTACAAGCAAGATCAGTATCTACTGATGAATAATCTGAAGCAAGGTGCTAAAGAAGTTGTGGAGTATATTAGGGAGTTTGAGCAACTGAAGACAATAACTGATGTCAAAGAAACTGAAGAGCATACTATCGCCAGATTCCTTGTAACAACTCGCAAAAATCTGAGTAAATATAAAATTTAATTAATATTTTCTGTAACAATTCAAAAGAACAAACTAAATATTTGAGTTCTTTTATATAATATATGTTGATATATATTTTCCAAATATTTAACGTATGTGAAATTATTAAATTTTCACAAAAATACTTTGAAATAACTTATAAAATAATAAGAAATAAAAATATTTATTTTACGATTTATAGAAAATTTATGGATATCTAATTGTATAAAAATATACAATTACATATTAATAATACATCTTTACTTTATAAATTTGATAAAAGACGACTAATGAAGGATATAAAAATCATAAGGTATTATGTCTAAAGCCTTAATAAGATCAAATTTAAAGTTTGACAAAATAACGTCAACTATTTAGATTAAATCACGGGTTAAACATTTAGCGAACAATGATTATTAATTCTCTATACCGACATAAATAAGAAATCATTCAGTCCATGATTCTTTCTTATTCTTGGACAAAATTATTTCTCCTTTTTCCTTTTGAATTGCCCCCTCCCACCCCACGTTGTTTCCTCTCTTTTAACTTCTTTCTCCTTTATAATACATAGATATAGAATGGAAAGATAAATTACTTCTTTCTTCATCATCATCTTCTCGGCTTCTTCTCCCTCCTAACACCAACACGACCACCGAGCTCCACCACCATTAAACCCCAACACCCCCACGGTTTCACCCCAAGAAAACACCACCACCTTTCTTCTCTCTTCTTCTTTGTAACCTCTCGGCTACATCACCAGGTTCACCACCTGCTTTCTTCTTCTTTATGATTCTCGGCTCACATATAAACACACACACACACACACACACACACACACACACACACACACACACACACATATATATATATATATATCATATGGTTACAGAAGATGCTACTGTTCGTTTTCTTTTACAAACCGAGAAGCCACCATGATCACGATCACCATGACAACCTGCTGCTTGTGTTGCTACGCTACTGTTGCTGCCACCTTCCTGCTGCTGCAACAGTTGCTGCTACTCGTTGTTATTCTTCATCATCACCACCTTACGGCCACCACCAGGAACTATTACTGCTGGTCGACCACCCCCATTAAACATCATCACCACGAGCTGCTGCTACTGTTTGGAAGTCTTCATCACCATCCCACGGTCTCACCACCACGAAACCACCATTGTTACTATTCATCATCTTCAACCTTCAACCTACTGTTGCTGCTCGTTATTGCTTTTGCCACGAACCACCACCCTTTCACCACTATCAGAGATTAAGGACATCAAGGAGAGTCATTCGAGTACACGTAAGGTTTGATTAAATCAATCCATGCTTACTTGTTTATAAACGTTATTATATATATAAGTCGTGAAATTTCTATGAGCCACCACCTTTTGCCATCATCAACCACCTAGAATATTCACTAAACATGTTGTTTATTCATTTATAAGCTTCCCATAACGAATTTAAAAACAAGAATTATAAATTGTAATCTGACCGTTAACACCGTTAGATTTTCTGACAGTTTCAGTCCTAAACCGTTAAACTGTTTACAGTTTTAGTCCTTCGTCCGTCAGTTTCTGATTAAACTAATGACTCTTTTGAAATAACTACAAAATGGGTTATTTTTAACATTAAACTGTATATATTGCAGAAACTGTTATTTTCCAAGACATCAGAGACTGAAACTGAAAGTCATATAAACACTAAAAATATGATGACCAAAATTGAATGATAAAGATAAAACAACTAAAACATTGGTATAATTATTTATTAAATGAATTATATTTTATGTTTTAGATTAACTTGTCATGAGGATTATCTGCTGTTCTGATTTGCCACTACAACTAAGGTGAGTATCGTAAACCCTCCCTACTCAATTGAGATTCGGGCTGAAAAGTGTACATGTATATTTGATTGATTGTTTGATTTAACGTATTGACTTGTTGCTCGGTTAATTATGCTTTCGTTTATGAATACTTGTTGTTAAACGATTGTCGGTTGATTCACTTTGTCATGATATGGAACGAGATGTTAATTGTCTATTTGTTGATTGTTGATGTGATTACTTGTGGTTTAATGGCGCATTGTTTATCATCTAAGTCGTAACGGGTTAACGATATATGGCGCATTGTTTATCATGTAAGTCGTAACGGGTTAACGATATATGGCGCATTGTTTATCATGTAAGTCGTAACGGTTTAATGGCGCATTGTTTGACAAGTAAGGCGTAACGGTTTATGTGTAATGGAATTGTAATTGAAATGTTGATTTTGTTGATTTTGTGCTAACGTGAAACCTTTTAGGGTTTCCTTAGACATGATTAGGTATTCTAATCCTCGCTTATCGTTAATGGTTGTTATCCGACACACTTGTTTCCTATTACTTGTCCCTACGAACTCACCAACTTTATGTTGACGCATTTTAGTACACTTTTCAGGTAATCAGGTTAATCAGAGATAAAATGGATGATTGTGTGCTTGCATTACTAGGATTGGACTTGCTTCGGACTTTCTGGATCCGTGATCCTTATTTCCCCTCAATGGGTTATGCTTAGGATCAACTACTATCATTTGAACTTTTTATTATAAATGTTGTTTGATTGGATATCTTTGCTTGATGTTGATAATTGTATACATTTGAATGAGTTTGTGGATTGTTTCAATCTTATGAATGCATATAGTTTGACTCTACATAATTTTAATGTCGTGCTGTGCTTTTCTAAGTGATACCCCATGATTCCGCCTTGTTGGGTGTTACATTCCTTGGTGGGTTGAATGCTACTATTACTGAGAAGATAGAATTGCAGCCCATCTGGACTTATGAAGGTGCATGCAAACTGGCCCTCCAGATTGAAAAGCAACTGAAGAAGAAGGTCCAGTACAAACCTTTCACTAAGGTTACTTCCAGTTTCAGTCAACCAGTTACCAGACCCAGTGAAACTGTTCAGAAATCCTTCAGAGGAAAGGAGAAAGAAACTGGAGGATCAAAAGAACCAGTTGGAAGAAAATGCTTTAAATGCCATGGTTTTGGTCACTTCCAGGCGCAGTGTCCCAACTAGGGGTGTAAGAAATGAACTGAAAAACCGAAAAACCGGTCCGAACCGCGTGATCCGAAACCGAAAAAACCGAAACCGAAAAAACCGAAACCCGAAAAAACCGAAAACAAAAAAACCGATGTGTAACGGTTCGGTTACGGTTTTCAATATTCATTACCCGCGGTTAACCGAACCGAATTTTGATATATACCTACATATAATCATATATATGTATATTTACACATATATGTATTACATGAATACATCATTTACATATCTATTTAGCTAATTTTTTGTATTTGTTGTCTAAAATATTAACAATTTTACTAACTTTCTTTCACAATCTATGATTAATTTTGAATATTCTAAGTAATTTTCTTATATATATACTCTTTTTAAGAAAAGTTGTTAACTTTGTTTAAAATATTTATCAAAAATATTAGTAATATCATATAAAAGACATTTTAAGTAGTAAATCATGATACTCTTAAATAGAAACTTGCATTGCATAAATATAACGTTAGAAAAAAGTAATTTAAAATTAGATGTAATGTATATTTATTTATAAAACAAAATATTAATGTAGTTAAATAACTATTATACATAGAAAAATTAATTAATACAATATAAATTGACTATTATAATTGAAAACTTAAACTTTATATTAGCATAACTTTAATAAATGGTTAACCGAAAATAAAACCGAAATTAACCGACTTTTTCGGGTAACCGATTTGCGGGTAACCGAAATTAACGGTTCAAAATTTTTAACTAACCGAACCGAACCGAAACCCGAAAAACGGTTCGAAATTTCTAGCTAACCGAACCGAACTGAACCGTTTACAGCCCTAGTCCCAACCAGCGAGCACTCACTGCTAAGGAGATTGAAAGCTTACCAGATGTTGATACCGAAGAAGGTGAACCAGTGTATGATGACGATGAAATTGAAGAAGCATATGTAGGTGCAGATGTTGGAGAGATGCTAGTAGTAAGAAGAGTTATGCACACTGATGAAGTTGCAACTGATACTGCCCAGAGAGAAAATATCTTCCATTCCAGATGTACTGTTAAAGGCAAGGTGTGTAATCTGATCATTGACGGTGGGAGTTGTGCTAATGCTGCTTCAACTTACATGGTAGAGAAACTGGAACTGCCTACAGTAAAGCACCCTCGTCCTTACAAGTTGCATGGCTCAGTGAAGGATCTGAGGTAAAAGTTAATCGACAAGTTACTATTCCTTTTTCCATTGGATCTGTTTATCAAGATAAAATTGTTTGTGATGTTGTTCCTATGGATGTTTGTCATATATTACTGGGTAGACCTTGGTTATTTGATAATTATGTATTTCATAATGGTCGTATGAATTCTTATTCGTTATCTGTAAGTGGGAAGAAGGTCACTTTGACTTCTCTGAAACCCAATGAGTTACTGAAAATTAATAAGAAAGACCAGCCCAGTAAGTCTTTGTTTATGTCTCAAACTGAAGTAGAAGAAGAGTTAACTGGAGGCTCTCTAGTTATGATGTTACTGGTGCTTGAGCGTACTAAAGAGAAGGAGTTCACTGGAGACCCCAGTCTCCTGAAGTCTCTACTGAAGGAATTCACTGATGTTTTCCCAGAAGACCTACATGAAGGTTTGCTACCAGTAAGAGGGATTGAACACCAGATTGACCTGGTTCCAGGTTCAGTTCTTCCAAACAAAGCTGCTTATAGATGTTCCCCTAGTGAAGCAAAGGAGTTGCAAAGGCAGGTAGATGAGTTGGTTGCCAAAGGTCATGTGAGAGCAAGTATGAGTCCTTGTTCAGTTCCAGCTCTCCTGGTCCCAAAGAAAGATGGTTCGATGAGAATGTGTGTTGATAGCAGAGCCATAAATAATATAACTATTAAGTATATATATCCCATTCCCAGATTGGATGATATGCTTGATGAGTTACATGGCTCCAGTGTTTTCTAAGATTGATCTCAGAAGTGGCTATCACCAGATTAGAATGAAGGATGGAGATGAATGGAAGACTGCTTTCAAAATTAAAGGAGGCCTTTATGAATGGTTAGTAATGCCTTTTGGTTTATCTAATGCTCCTAGTACTTTCATGAGACTAATGAATGAAGTCCTCAGGCCACTTATTGGTCAGTTTGTCGTTGTTTATTTTGATGATATCCTTGTATATTCGAAAACTGAAGCTGAACATGTTAACCATTTAAGAAATGTGTTTGAATTACTGAGAAGGCACCAGTTGTATGGTAAACTGGAGAAATGTGATTTCATGGTTGAAAGTGTAATATTTCTGGGGTATGTTGTTTCAAAAGAAGGTATTTCCATGGATCCTTCAAAGGTAGAAGCCATCAGATCATGGCCAGTTCCAACTACAATCACTGAAGTTAGGAGTTTTCATGGACTGACATCTTTTTATAGAAGATTTATCAAAAATTTCTCTACAGTTGTGGCTCCAATCACTGACTGTATGAAGAAAGGTGTATTTGACTAGCCTAATTCAGACCAGTTGGCTTTTGAGTCACTGAAGGAAAAGCTCAGTTCAGCTACAGTCCTATCCTTGCCAGATTTTTATCAGTTGTTTGAGTTCTGTAGTACAAGCAGGGCGTCCAGTTGCATATTTCAGTGAAAAGCTCAATGGTTCTAAACTGAAGTATAGTACTTATGACAAAGAATTTTATGCTATCACTCACTGGTCACATTATCTGAAGCCAAAACAGTTTGTCTTATTTTCTGATCATGAAGCACTGAAGTTCATTAATGGTCAACACAAGCTTAATGCCAGACATGCAAAATGGGTGGAATTTTTGCAGTCTTATTCTTTTGTTTCTAAGCACAAAGCTGGAGTAGCTAATGTTGTTGCTGATGCACTGTCAAGGAGATATTCATTGTTATCTATTCTGGAAGCAAGAGTTCTTAAATTTTCTTTCATCAAAGAATTGTATGCTGCTGATCCAGATTTTTCTGATCGCCTCACTGAAGCTCACCAGAAAGGACCGTTTGTTGTTCAAGATGGTTTCTTATTTAAAAATGGAAAGTTGTGCATTCCCAGGGGTTCGATAAGAGATTTACTGATAAGAGAAGCACATGGAGGAGGTTTAGCTGGCCATTTTGGCATTAACAAACTGGAGAGATCCTCACTGAACACTTCTACTGGCCAAGTCTACTGAAGGATGTCCAGAGTATCCAGTCGCTGCCCAACTTGTCACCAGGCGAAGGCAACTTTTCACAAAGGGTTGTATACTCCTCTTCCACTTCCAAGCCAACCATGGGAAGATCTCAGTATGGATTTCATTGTTGCACTGCCCATAACTCAAAGGGGTAAAGATTCAATAATGGTGGTGGTTGATCGATTTTCAAAAATGACACATTTTGTTCCCTGCAACACCACAAATGATGCTTCAGCAGTTGCAAATCTATTTTTCAAGGAAATTGTTCGTTTACATGGGATTCCAAAGACAATTGTTTCAGATAGAGATGTAAAGTTTCTGAGTTATTTTTGGAAGACCTTATGGAGACTGATGGGTAATCCGTGAATTTTGACCGTTTGACCTTACGTGCAATTTGACTAACAATTTAAGTTAATGAAATAGTTGGGTCGTTTTGTGATTAAATGACAACGTGGTATATTCGTCGGGTCGATAATATGTTTTAATCGGTGTTTAAATGCCTAACGTTTGTAATTTGGCTTGGGATGAGAAGCGGGTCGGCCCGTGGGTAGTCCACAACCCACCAGCCACCCAAGACCCAATCTCCCTCCTTATCCCTTCCCTTCTCCCCCTCTCATTTTCTATCTATCTTTTTCTCTCTTTCTCTCAAGTAAAAAGCAAGACAATTTCATCTCTTGTTCTTCACCATTTCTTGCATCGGATTAGTGTTGGAACGGTCTTAACATAGAAAATCATAGCCATCTTCATCTCGTTTGCTTCCTATCGAAGAATCAAAGTCAAGTTCTTGCATTTTGTCCACTTTGACCTAATTTCGGATTCTAGCTCAAGAGGAGGTTTTGGTAAGTCAAATTCATCCCATTTATGCCTATTTATGTTTGTTTACGCATTTCTAGTCATCTTGAACAATTGCAAGTCTTGAATCGAGTCAAAAGACGATTTGGACCAAATTAGGGTTTCGATTAGGGTTAGAGCGATTTGTTATGATTTTGATGTTTTGGGTCGAATTTATGGATTGGGTTATGTTTATTTATGGTTAATGGTGTTTATGTATGCTTCAATTTAAGTTACAAGTTCCTACAAATCGATTTGGATTGGTTTGGGTCGAGTTTAAGGGTTTTTGGGTTGGTTTTCCTGCACTTGTTGCAGCTGCTGCTTCTGGGACCAGAACTGGGCCACTGCGGCGCAGTGGCTTAGGCTAGCCCACTGCGGCGCAGTGGCTAGGGGCTGGTTGGTTCGAGATTAGCTCACTGCGGCGCAGTGAGCTTGGCAATGGCTCACTGCGGCGCAGTGGTTTGTTACTGTGAATGTGTGCGCGTCAGTTTTCAAACGTCAATAACTTTTGATCCGTAAGTCCAATTGAGTCATATGACCTATCGTTAGAATCGTAAGAGAGTCTAGTTTCATGTTATGACACTCGTTTTATATGAACCTTCTTCCATTTCTAAAAATGTCGAGTCAAAGTGTCTTGTTCTTGCTCGTTAAAGTTGTAGAGGCGTTTAGGAGTTTGTGACTCGACTTAAATGTGCTAAACCTACTGGTTTAAGATTGTATAGTTGAAATTATGTTATTATGATGTATATTTATAGGTTGTGGCCGTGCGGATCCTACTACTCGCTATTAATCTTTTATTAACCCGACTTAAGCTTCTTTGTCGATCAAGGTGAGTTTCGTATCTCCCTACTCACTTGAGATCCGGGCTGAAAAGTGTAAACCTGGTGTGTTTACTTGCATTTATTGATTGATTGATTGATTGATTGATTGTTTTAGTTGTTGGATTGGTGTGATGGTTCCTTTCGTGAGATTGGTTAAATTGGTTCGAGTATTGAATTGTTGAGACGATTATCATGTTTGAATGACTTAGTTTGTATTTGTTAAGTATCTAGTAATATTAGGATAGACGTACATACATGAAAGTCGGTTATGCCTTCATTGAGTTTTAGATGTGGTGGGAAGGCTGCGGGTGACCCTATATATAAGCATCTGAGACTCGAAGGAAGTAGAATCCTCTGAAGTATATGTACGTATAGTTGGTTTGAATTGTGGTTAATGGCTTATGGTTGTCGAATGTTGATTATTGGGTTAAGATTGACGATTATCGATTGTTAGTTTATGGTTCATCATATGTTGATTGATTTGGGTTATGTTTTGACAAAGTATTAATGGCTGTTGTCGATGAGTGGTGATTATCGGTTTATGATTGACGATTATTGATGGATGACTCAGGTTTGGCGAATATTGATTATTGATTCATATTCATCGTATATTGATTGTCGGTTTATAAATTATGCATTATTTGATTGTAAGCATTGCATACATTATTGATGACCCTCGGCAGGGGATTTGCCGGCATCCTGGTGCATAGATGTATGCACCCATTTTGGATGTAGTTCCTGACCCCGAGTATATAGACATATATATCTCGATGATTTTGAGATACAACCTTGTCCATTGCGATGGCAGAAGGGTATCGTTGCATAGGTGACTGAAGGTCACGCATAGGATAGGCATGTTTGCTTATTCATGCATTCCGGCACTTGCATTGATACACATATCATTTATGCATTCCTTATTTACACATTTACTTGTCTTGTGTAATCTTGTTGTTGGCGATGTTGTGTTATGTAGAGGCTCACTGTAAGTCATGTCTAGCCTCTATTCTTATATGTCGATTATTGATGTTGGTTCTTTACGAACCATTACTACGAACTCACCAACCTTGTGTTGACTATGCTTAGTACACTTTTCAGGTAACCAGGTTATTCAGGACGTGGAGTTTGATTGTTTGCTTACTGTTGAACCCGGACTGGACTGATATGGATCAAGGATCCATTTGCCTTATGTTGCATTGTATTTAGATTGATAGCCTTCTTTTGTTGTCGTTTGTAATCTTGATGTTTACTCGCTCCTGTTGTATTTTGAGACTTGTTCCCTTTATTGTATGGATTCACTGAATCCTTTAATTGCATTTAGTTGTTCTATTGTAATTCCACCTGGTGCTATGTGATTTCCGTGATATTCTGAGCCTCGGCTTGGGGTGTTACACTGATGGGTACTAGATTATTGTTCAGTACGTCTCACCATCCTCAGACTGATGGACAGACTGAAGTTACGAACAGAACAATTGGTATGTTATTAAGAACACTGGTGAAGAAGACACTGAAAGATTGGGATCTGAAGCTTGCTCATGCTGAGTTTACTTTCAACAGAGCTCCAAATTATTCAACCAGTAAATCCCCGTTTGAAGTTTGTTATGGTGTCAATCCACTGACTCCCATTGATTTAATTCCATTTTCGATTGAACCAAAGGCAAATATTGAAGCTGAAACCAGGGCAAAAGAAATAAAGAAAATTCATGAACAAGTGAAGACCAGAATAGAGAAAGCAAATGCCAGCTACAAGGCCAAGGAAAACAAGAATAGAAAGCAGCCCAGTTTTGCACCAGGTGATCTTGTTTGGGTGCATCTAAGAAAAGAAAGATTTCCAGCAAAGAGGAAGAGTAAACTGATGCCCAGGGCTGAAGGACCCTTCAAGATTCTGGAGAGATATGGTGATAATGCTTACAAGGTTGAGCTACCTGGAGATATGGCAGTTTCAAGTACTTTTAATGTGGGAGATCTGATGCCTTATCTGGAGGATGAGTACCTCGAGGACTTGAGGACAAGTCCCTTTTTAGAGGAGGAGAATGATGCAGAAATGTCCAGGTTCACTGAACTGGAGAAACCCAGCGAACTGGAGAAGCTAACTGAACTGAAGGAAACTGAACTGATAATGCCATCTGAACAAGCAATGTTGATTCTGCCAGTAGTGGCCCATTTCAGACAAGTCTTTACTGAACCAGTCCAGTCACCAGTAGTAACACTTCTCCAGTGGCAAGATTCTCCAGTGACCAACAGTGGTAATCCACCAGTGAAGATATCCACTGAAGCACTCCAGATGAATGCTCCAGATTTTGTCTCCAGTGGAAGTCCAGATTTTTGTTTCCAATTTCCAATCAATAAAGTCCCCACTGAAGTCCCATGTTTGTGGACCCAATAAAGAAGAATGACAGCTGTTGACAGGGATAAGAAAGGCACGTGTGACAACGATATTTCTAACGGTATTGTAGGACCACTTGCAGGGGAATGTTTCTAGAAACCTACTCTGTCCATTTCTTATTGGCCAAAAACAATTAGTGGCTTAGCACATGACAGCTTTTATTTATTTTATTATTGTATTTTCTTTTCTTAGAAAATAGCATGTGGCTATAAATAGGGGCTTTATTTCTCATTGTAAGACAGTTTTTGATGTTAAATGAAATTAATAGAACAGCTCTATTTCTTACAAAATCTTCATTTACCTTTATAGATCTAAGATCTTGGTGGTTTGAAGTGGCCCCTTTATCTATAATTGTGGTGACTCGTTCTTTATCAATTATAGTGGTGAGGTCTTTAAATCTTCGATTCCTTTATCTGTGTTTGTGGTGGCTAGACCTTTATCAAACATAGTGGTGGGTTGGAGTGTTTCCTTTATCCTTGATTCCGGTGGCCAGTCCTTTACGAATCTTGGTGGTGGATTCTTTATCTATCTTTTATTTTGTTGTTGTTTGTTTCATTAAAATCCAGAAAATACCAAAAATAGTCTTCCGCTGTCGTTTGTCGCGTGATTTACGCATCAGTTAACCTACCTCGTAATCACACTTCGACCAAGCAAGACATTATCCACACCGAGCCTTAAGAAAAAGTCAGAAGGTATAAACATAACAAAGTTTTAAAAAGTGTGGAAGTGTGGAACTAGTTGTTCCTATGAATTAAAAAATTAATCGTATATAATAATTCCCTTTTTAACTAGGTTACTAGGCCAATGACCGACTGGTCGAGTGGTTAGGCATTTGGGTTTTTCAAGTTTGAGTTTTATCAAGTGCAAGTTTTGCTATAGTGTCTGTTTGGCAAGGGGTTTTTGAGGGCTTTTAGGAGCTTAAAAGCCCCGAGCTTTTGAATATAAGACCCTTTTAAAACTATAGCCCTGTTTGGAAAGACATTTGAATTCAAAAGCCCCAGCCCCAAAAAGCTCCTAAAAGCCCCGAAAGGTCTTTAAAATAAAAGCTTGTGTAAGAAGGGTTGAAATAGAAGCCCCAGCCCCTAGCCCCATTTCTAAGCTCCAGCTCCAAGCCCCTAACCACAGTCCCAACTCAAAGTTTTTGTGCCAAACATACCCATAGTATAAACAACCAACCGTCCATTATCAAGTTAGGTATTCACTATTTGATAGTTAAAATATATATTTTTTATTCAAAAATGATCTATAAGAAAATTCTCAACATTTATCCATAGGGATCCATCAAACCACCATGTATTCAATTAACCCAAATAATCTAACTGGATATATAATTTTATTTTATCAACAATCTCAAAAAGGACTAAAAAAAGGAACACATTGGCAAGCCAAACATCAATTTCTGTAAATCGTTATATTAACATAACTTCTAACCATAAATTGACTCTTAAATTTTGACTTGACTTAAAAACATGATTTTTTTACGCGTGACTCGACTCGTAAGAGTCGGACATTTTAAAATATTACATAATATAGTATAATTATATATGTGACGTCTTTATAAACAATATATAAGTTCGATTATCTTAGTCAATACATTTACCAAAATAATACATATTCGATAGTTTTGAGTTATAAGCTTACAGTATATCTACAAATTCTCACTAAAATGATCAAAAATACATAGAATAGCGTAGCATAAATATAATATATAATATATAGCATAGATTCATTGTATAAAACTACAATAATTATAACTTTGCGACTCGTATTGACTCGGTGCAACTTCAAACAGCGACTTGTACGAGTCTAGACAAAAGAGAGTCACCTACCGAGTTGACTCGTTTTTTGTGTAAATCGACTCGACTTGTAAGAGTCGACTCGTGACTCATAAAAGTTTAACAACTATGCTTCTAACAATTATTATCCAGAAATAACTTTCTAAAGTACAATTATTTGCCAAGAATTTGGTATTACATATTTAATCATTTTCGACTACGTACATCACTAATATTATTTTATCTACGATGAATGAATTGTGGTCCATTCTATAGAAGACCGCGATATTAAAAACATAATTTGAATAGAATAAATCAATAACTTATTTATGACGATTATATTATTGGAAATGTAAATGCAAAGAAACAACATGTCCATTTCTTTGAAGTACTTAAACATTATATGAACTCGAATTCGTACAATTATCATCCTTCAATCCTTCATATCGCAGTCATAGTGATTTGCTAAGAAATCTTAAGTTGATTTTCCAAATGTTAGATTACAACATAAATATTAATTATCATATCATATACAATTAATTGTTGACCAACTTTTGAAGATAACAAATTTTTATAATGATAAATTATCCTATATTTCTCCTAAGTTATACATACGTCTAGGATGGAACTTGAAACTTTTGAAACTCTATGTTAATCCATCCCGATAAATATGGAGAGTGATACTCAAAGTCTCGAATTTCTTGTGGATTCTATCAAAGTCAAATACCTTGTCAATGAGTCACCAACCTCATTCGCATAATATATTATGCGGGGGAAAAAATGATAAATGCGACTAATTTGGTTTTCATAGTATATGCTTAAAAAGGCGACAAGACATGATGTTGGGGTTTATAGTATGCCTATTATAAATATCAATATGTAATGTGTGTTTTGGTTCATAATTATCAAACCATCATTGAAAAACATGAATATTCTCATTTCCAACTGGCCTAGCGTTCAATCTTTGCCGGAAAGCTATATTTTTCCACCTGAAAAGAGGCCAGGAACATGCTTAATTCCACCATCCAAAGACATTCCGATCATCGATCTTGAAAGAATCGATGGCCCTAAACGAACTCTAATAGCTCTACAAATTGTAAAAGCATGCCAAGATTTTGGACTTTTTCAAGTGAGTAATATTTAGTAAATGTAAATATAATTTGTTCAAAAGATATTAGATTTACATATACAATTTGCACAATTCAGGTGATCAATCATGGAGTTTCTATGGAGTTGATGGATCAAACAATGACAGTTTTCAAAGAGTTTTTTGCATCGCCTGCAGAATTCAAAGCAAGATTCTATTCCAATGACTTGAACTCGAGTTGTAGGCTTTACACAAGTACATTAAATTACGAAAATGAAAAGATTCATTATTGGAGAGATAACTTGACTCATCGTTGTCATCCCCTTGAAGACCATATCGATTGTTGGCCCGAAGACCCTCATTACAGGTTACTAATTATATTTTATTTTATTTTTGTAACGACATATCTATTATAATCCTATAATACTACCCCAATTAATCTTAATTTAAAATCACTCACGTCAGGGATTGAACTCTGAATTTCTCCCTAAGAGTCAAGGGCCACTACCAAATGGGCGAACCCCAAATCTAACAATTAATCTTTATCTCACAGTTATTTGTGTTTTTCAACTAATATATCGTAAAATTAATTCGTAGGAAAGTCGTAGGGGAGTACTCAATTGAAGTGAAGAAGTTTCTATTAACGATGTTGGAGTTAATATGCGATGGAATGGGACTTGAAAGAGGCTATTTCAAAGGAGAATTGATCAAAAACCAATTAATTTCCGTAAACCATCACATTCCTTGCCCTGATCCAAGTTTAACACTTGGAATGCAAGCACATTGTGACCCAAATCTTATTAGTATGCTTCAACAAGGTGATATCTATGGACTTCAAACTCTAAAAGATGGCCAATGGATAGGCGTTGAGCCTCTTCCAAACGCTTTTGTCGTTATCCCAGGACTCCAGTTACGGGTAACTTTTCTAGCTAAACTTATAATGTTAATTCTTTCTTTTAATCCAAACTAATTAACAAGGTTGATAAAATTGAGTAGGTTATAAGCAACGGGAAGCTAAAAAGTGCGATGCATCGCGTGGTAACCGATTCAAAGAAGTCACGAACCACCATTGGGACATTTCTGATTCCTTCAAATGACATATTGATACGACCCGCGGATGCTTTGCTTGGTTCTCCTGAACCGATTTACCGTGGTTACGCATACAAAGAGTTTTTTAGTACGTTTATCGGTAACAATTGTGAGGCGGAAAGGGCACTAGAATGCTTCAAGCTATGAGCACAAAGTTTGTTGGATTCGTTTCGTTCTCTAGTGTGTAATGTCTCGTGTCTTTTAAGTTCTAAAAGAACAAATTTATGCCATTAAATGTTATGAAAGGGTGAAGCGTATACTACAATATACATACATGTGTGTAATATGCATTTACATTTTGTAAAATATGACTGGTGTATTAATAAATCTTTTGCAATCTGTTTAATTTGGTCCATTGTTGTTTCCTCGTTTATTATTGAAGTTAAAAGCAGAGTTAAATCTCTCCCTTGAGGTGAGCAAAACCAAACCATAAATCACAAAAACCATAAAAAAACCAAAAAACCAAACCACAAAACCGCCCCATAATAAAAAAATCGATTTTATGGTTCTTGTATTTAGAAAAACCAAATTAATGATTTGGATCTTGGATGCATATTAAAACCAAACCAAAAAAACCAAACCGAACCGCATTATATATTATCAATAAAATTAAATTAAATTTTAATATTAGTTTAATTAATATATAACTTTATTTGTAGATATTAATGATTTAATGGGCCATCCCATTGATTTTCGTATTACTCAAGATACTGTATACCCTAGCCTTTCATATTACTACGTATATATACTGTATACCCTAGCCGTAGATGAATTTCCAACAACAAAAAACAAACTAAATGAAAATGATTTACCCACGGATGAGGATTGCAACTGAAGACAAACTTAATCAAAAGACCACATGTTTTGAAGTTAAACTTGATAGTTCTTTTTTATTATTATTATTATTTAAGCATTTGAATTTGTTATGGATCATTGAAGTACACTTTGAGTATTTTGGTATTAATATTTGCATGAAACCATGTAGTTGATATCTTGCTTTTTAGTTATTGGTTGATCCGGTGTTTAAAAAAAACAAACCCCACCCATTTGAAACCAGAAAAACCAAAAACCAACCCGAAAAACCAAACCGCTACAAACCAATTACAAATGGTTTAAAATTTTAAAAACCCAACATAATGGTTTGGTGTTTGGTTTTAGCTAAAAACCACACCAAACCGCACCATACTCGCCCTATCTCTCCCAATCATCATTGTATCCATATTTCATACTTTATTTGAACTATATCAATGTTACTCAATAGAGAATCTACCATCAAAGAGAAAATTTTTCTTACCTTTTGTGACTACTCCCACTATCCATACCTCATCGACTCATCCTCGGTCCTCACTAAAAGTCGTTTTTGTGTTGTATAGCCCCCATTATAATAAAACATTACATTTTATTTTTTGCATAGGAGGCCATTAGATAATTTGATGAGGAACTTTGTGATGTTGGATAAATGTTGTTGAATGTATAGCGTTGATGGTTGTATGAATTGGATGTGAGAATTGGTTGTGAAATAAAATTGATGTGAAAATGATTGTTTATATAAGGTAAAAAAAGTTGGAAAAAATTATTAATATGTAAAAGGGATGGCCAGTCCTCTTACTGCTCCCTTGTTCTTAAGTTGAAAATTTGATTTGAACCCATGACACCCTCCACGACGTGGGTCATTCCAACCACATCGTTCTCGACACGTGAGACGTCGCCTTCCACGACGTATGCAGGGTTGGGAGAGGCCTTAGATTGAAATGAGCTTTTAGAATTCATCGATTACGACCGAGGAATTCAATTCATGTCTTATATTTCCAAAAAAATTTGTGCACAATCGACAAATTTTCATCAAGCTTTGAGATGTATAAGACATTTTTATTGAAAATTGTTATATTTATAATAGTACTAACACGGTACTCGCGCGATGCGACGGTGGTCATGGCGGCGACGGTGTGGTGATGGGGGCAACTGTTGGTGGTAGAGGCGTCGCCGAGTGGTGTAGATAATTGATATAAAAGTAATTGATGTAAATGGTTAATGGAGATATTTTAAAAGATAAATGACTGATAGTGTAATTTAATCATTGATGACATTTTAGACAATTCCTCTCATGGAACTTTCAACAAGGGAGTGTTTTTTTATAATATAATATAGAAATACATATAAAGTTCTTTTTAAACAAATATAAGAAGATTTTTATTACATTTGTTTTAAGATTATCGTTCAATTTTTTACTAGACAAAAAACATAGTTAAAAAAATTTTACATTTCAGTTTTTACTAAAGCTATAATAGATATTGCATATTTTTCAGAATTATTGTTCAGTTTTCACTAATCATACACAACATCTTTTAATTCATCGCTAATCAACCATTTGTTTGTCAAGTAGCTTTACTATATCCGGTAGATTGTAAAATGTTTTTAGGAAAAAAACGACTCACAACAACAATCACGAATCATTAGCCTTAGCCACCGACCACCACAAGCCGGACCATGAGTCCCATCATTTACTCCTGGTCATTACCACCAGTCGACCAATGAACACGACACCAATGAAAACCTGAAAAGGGTTGTGGTTAAAGACTTAGGCCATGTTTTTTGTTTTCATTTAATAGACTTAATAGTTATGAGCTAAATACATTCAGTCAAATTTTATGTTTCTTTTTTGATTTAATAAACAAAAATAATCGTCAATTATCTATTTTTACCTAATACATATAGAAATTATGAAGGCCGTTCGAGCTTTTCCAGGGAGTATGGCATGGGTTACTTCAGCGCCGTAGCGCCTGGTACTTGAACATTGGCTCGGGGCATTTTCTCTACCCCTTAAGGGGGTGCTTGGTTCAAGTCAAGCAATGGTAATGGATAAGATAAAGGGAATACTAAGGAATATAATGAGTATTCCTTTTATCATTGATGGTGCTTGGTTCATAAAAATATCAATTAAATGCATAATAAATTACCTATTGTTTTTTATTAAAGAAAAAATATAAATTGTTGGTGTATATGTATACTTTCTTGATTTTGTAAATATATTTAAGATTTTTTTGAAAAAAAAAAAAGTATTTATGAATTTATGAATATCAACGTATATGTTTAGACATCATAGTAAACATATTTAATTAATTATGACTATAACTAACTATTTTATATACAAAGTATATTCTGTACATATTTTAAGTATGCAATCTTAGTCATGAGAAATTTAAATGCTGTCGTATTATAAGTTATCAGTCTACATACAATTGTTTTTGTTGACTTAAAAAAAAAATAAAAAATGCAGCCTTCATATGCCTACTCTAATATCTATATTTAGTTTAGTTTTTTTATGGTATAAAAAATTACCAGGTTAGATTTATTTAGTTTGATAAAGTAATAAGTAATATTGTATATTCTAAGATTACGGGCCATTATCTGTTCTCTTTACTTTTTTTGCTATAAATGATAAGGTATTTTGTATATTTTTATTTTTGAATTATGTATTTATCTTATCCTGAAAAATGTTATAAACATCTCGTGTATTTGACACGGGCCTAAATCTAGTTCATATACTGTAGTTTAAGTTACAAAATAATTGATGTGCTTTGTAGTAAATAAATAATTGAAATGGGTAAAGTATATTATGTTGTGTATGTAACTGAACAAGAAGGTTGCAGAAAATTTCGGAAACATAAATATGGTTAATTAGTGGGTTATTCATTACCTAGTTTTATTACCCCCAAATTACTAGATAATGGTGTATTACCCAATAATGGGTAATGATTACTCAGTGTACAACAAACCAAACATCATTTATGACAATCATTTCCATCACTCACCCCATAATACCCTCAATCAAGCACCCCGGGTGCATAGTTGGGGGTTCAACACCAACTTAGCCGTTCAACACCATCACCACTCATACTACCAGTGGGCCGGCTATAGGGTGGCTCACATGGTGCTAGAAAACCAGGCCCACCTCTTTTTGGGGCCACAATTTTTCATAAAATTTGTTGATATGCATATACACTTTAGCACGTACTGTATGAATTAGAGCCTAAAATAGATACATATGAGAAATAAAAGGTCATACTTTGTACTTTTAATCTGAATCCTTTCTATCTCTCTTTTCAAATATTACCAATTGACAATTCATGTCATAATATAAAATATTAAAACCTATTAAAAACCTTTTGGTCTTTTTTCAAATTGTAATCATGTATTCGTGTCCCAGCATTTTGTTTAACAAAATTCTTCATTTCTAAATATTTAGTTATTATTTATAGTTAGATTTTGCTAATATTTATAGTTATTATTTGAAAAGCTTAATATTATTGTCGAACACGTTTATCGTTTTAATATTATGTTATCATATATTTCTATTAACTCGTTATATTAGAAGCCCACATTTTATTTTTGAGTCATACTCTGAATTTTTTTTACATTTTCGGAGACGGCACTGTGTCTACCACCTGCGGGTACCGCTTGTAAGTATGCCCACCACCTCCGACAGTCATCATTCACGTTACAAAGGATCATGATTTCTGTAAATATGGGTTTATATATCTATATATGTGTGTGTATGGTGGCAGGAGAGAATATTGTGATGGTGGCCGGAAATGTATTCCGATGGGTGATGGTAGTTGAAGTCTTGAAGATGTGTATCATTATGAGAGAGAGAGAGAGAGAGAGAGAGGAGATCTGAGGTAGTAGGTGTGAAGTTGTATATATATATAATAAAAGAGTAATAATAGATAATAATTGTTATTAATAATTTTAAAGGAAAATGATAAATCTTCTTAAAAATTAGCCTAAAAATCCTCCTAAAACTATAAAATTGTGACCTGTGGTATCCACTAATTCTCTTTCATAATCTTGCCCCTTAATTTTACCACATGTCTTCATCTAATAGTTAGAAGGATTTTTAAGCCAATATATTATGAGGATTAATCATTTCCATTTTTGAAAAGCTATAGATGATTTCATCTTCAATCAAGCACGCATAGAATATTTTCTGTATATTTATTCATATTATCATTGTTGCATACATAGTATACTAATTATACAAATGATTCCTGAGTATAACCAAACAACTTTAATATAATGATAATTTTCCTTAGCATTCCTTTATATTACATTCTTTTTCTCTTTCTCATTTCTTCGTATGAATACATTCAACTAATTAATACATCACTTAATGAAAAAAGAAAAAGAAAAAACGGATAAGACTTTGACTTATATGAGTTTTTCTTTTTCTTCAAAGTTCAAACAAACTTGACTATGACGCAATTGACGTATTCACCACGCAAACAATCTTCACAATGAAGGGCATTTTAGTAACTTTACTGAAACAAAACCCAGCCCGCCCAATTGCTTAAACGAAAACAATTTGAATTTCAAGAATCTCACTCTCCTAATCCTTGTTGCACATGCTTACTCACTAATTACAAACTAATTCAAAATTAATCGCCTAATTTGGGAACGTTAATGCAAAATAAAAATATTTCCTCTCCGTCCCATTTTAGTTGTCATGTTGACTAACTTTGACCGTAAATAACTTTGTTTGTGTCATGTAACACTTGATATAAAATATATGAATGGATTGGGTTTTTAAGGTACTTTTTGTTCATATAAGTTTCATCAACTACTATATGGTACAAACACATGACAACTAAACTGGGACGGGGAAGTATATAATACCGCCCAAAATTTCATTCAAACTCACCATTTTTCACATCTCCCAGACGCTCTCTCTTTTTCTTCTTCTTCAATTCACCCCCAAATTCAAAACACTCACCACCTTTGTTGTCGATTACCCCCAATTTCAATCCAAATTCATCAGGTAAACAACAACTTTTAATTCATCTTTATCACTTTGTTTATTATATAAAATTATTATTTCTTTTTGTAAATTTAATTTGGGTTTTTGTGGGTCACATTTTAAACCTAATTTTATCATCTGGGTATTCATAAAAATCAACCTTTTTTGTAATCGTAATCTGGGTTTTTCATATCTTGTAGTTTTATTGAGTTTGTAATTATTAGTTTTTTTTGTAAATTTAATTTGGGTTTTTTGTGGGTCACATTTTAAACTTAATTTTATCACCTGGGTATTTATAAAAATCAACCTTTTTTGTGATTGTAATCTGGGTTTTTCATATCTTGTAGTTTTATTCACTTTATAATATCATAATTATATTCACTTTATCATCTTTGTATTTCTGAAAATTAAACTTTAATTCATGTTCTTGATTAATTTATAATCTGTAACATTAAAATGTAATCATTTTACAGTTGATTAATCATGCCGGAAGCACGTGACCGACTTGTTAGGCCAAACGATGTTGCCGAAATATATCGTGTTCGTTTAACGTCTGTCGGTAGAACACTAATTAGGCCAGATGAAATTGGCGATGAAAATCGGACACAGTTCAGATGGGGTTCGACACCGTTGACCGGAGGTGGCTTAGGTCAACGCACTGGTGGTGTGGCACATTTAACTAGAGGAAGGGGTTTGGTTGGAAGTCATGGTGGCCAGAGACAGGACACACCACCATCGCGTAACGTTTCACGGCGTGGAAGAGGTGCAAATTCATGGGCAAATGGTGTATTACCTTCTTGGTATCCACGTAGGCCACTTGCCGATATCACTCATATCGATAGGGTATCCTTTCTTTCTTTTCTGTTTACGTATTGTTTAATTACTACTTCCATAAATATATTAGGATTGTATCTATAGAATTCTGTTTTATGTATATGGTAAAAGGGGTTTAGTTATTGATGCATTTAATATATTCTTGATTATTGTGGGTTTGTATCTATAGAATTCTGTTGTATGCATATATGGAATATTTGGGTGTGGTGAAATGGGATTTCATAGATAATGTAATTACAAGTCATTGTGATTGTACTATTGTAACTAAGAATTCTGTTTAGATCAATGTGTTGATAGTTTTTGTTAATAGTACAAATAATCTTTTTGTTAATGTGTTGATAGTTTAGTTTGATTGTGATCTTGTAAAAGTGGGGTGATGGATAATCTAGTTAACTATTGTGTTCACAATTGTGCCTTTTAAGTGTTCTGAAGTTCTGATCATGTGTAAATATATTTATCGCTTATGTAATTGATGTTTAGGTCATAAGTGTGCATCATCAAATCTATAGTTTGTGGGAATGTGTTTTTTCATTTCTTTACTGGTATATGCTATTAATAATATTAGCTACTTGATGCTTTCAAATGTGTTGTATTGATTTATATTATTTTGATATGTTGATATAGGCAATTCAGAGAAAAAGGGAGCGATTGGGAAATGTTAATGGTCAAGTTTTGGAGACCCCGGCCCCAACAAGGGTCTATCAACAACAGCCTGCTGATCAAGATCCTTCTCCATCAGGTCCTCGCCTCGAGCAAGAGCTTTCTTTAGTGACTCCGAAGCCAAACATAGCATCTAAAATATTTAAGTCATCGAATTTGGGAAAGGTGCCGATGATATTTGCTGATTTTGCTAATCAAGGTGGAGGAGAATCAGAGTTTTTGACACCTGCAAAGAGGCTGCTGAACTCGATTGACATTGTTGAGAAAGTGGTGATGGAGGAATTGGCTAGATCGAAGAGAACCCCGGCTGCCAAAAAGGCTGAAAGAGAGAAAAAGGTCAGAATTCTGATGTCAATGCGGTAATCTGAAATGAATGTGGTAAGCTGATCAACTCTTTCTTAGAATTGATGTACAGTGGAAGGCTCTCAACTCTTGTTGAGCACAGGATTGATGAACAAGCAAGGTTGGTTTGGTTGATGGATCATCAACTGATGATTGGGTTTCCAGTGTTAATAGTACTTGTTTACCTTTTCTTCTTGAAACGTTAGTCTATATTCAGTGTAGAATGATATGATCCCAGCTGTTAGAAGATATATCTTGTATCCATAGTTGATTTTGTAATACATTAGTTGAAACTGTAAACCTGAGTAATAGCATTCCGGGGACAAGTAGCTAATGGTATTTTCTTGTACCCATGAGTCATTCGCTTAAAAGTTAAAAATAGCATTTGATGTTGAGAGTGGATATAAGTAATAAAGCATTTGTTAGTGTTGTTTATTCTCAAAAGCTGAAAGCATTAACAGGCTTATTAATGTTGTTTATTGCACTATGTGCTGGTTGTGCCTAGTTTATTAATTAGACTTATCTTACTAGTAATTGCTTTGTTAAATTTGCTTAGACATGCTGTCTGAGTGGTGATCCTTTTGTTTACTTATAAAATGAGCAGTTTTCTTGCACTAAAGATACAAGTAGTCAAGTAGATGCCTAACTAGCATTTTAGGCACAGTTGCTTGCTGAAAAGTTACTTGCTGAAAAGTTACTTGATGAATGACCTGATATATTTAATACGTATAAATGGCTGTATATGTCAACAATTCGGCTTCGTGTGATTTAACGCATGTATACTAGTAATTTGTCTCTTGTTAATTTGTTATTGTAGTAAGTATTGTTTTTGCATTATGCAAGCTTATATGTGATATGGAAAGACATGTAAGCTATATAGGCAGTCTTCAGGTGGCTTACAATCGATTCTGTAGTAATGTAGTGGGGTAGCTTTTACTTGCAGAGAAGTTAATTAGCGTTGTGTTGGTAATGCTAGAATCTATTGAAAAACCTGATAGGTTTAATACGTGTAAATGCCTGTGTATGTTAACAGTTTGGGTTTGTGTGATTTAAATATTTAATGCAGGTATACTGTATTTGTCCCCTGTTAATGTAGTTAGGATTGTGTTTGCATTATGCAAGGTTATATGTAATATGAAGAACATGAAAGCTAAATAGGCCAGTCTTCAGGTTACTTACAAACGATTCGTAAACCATTGATTTGTTTCTGATACAGTTCTGTTCATAAATTATCTTAGTAAATCATGAAAGTGTTAATTAAGAGCTTAATTTGACAGGCCACACTGTCACTTTTCTTTTCCGTAACACTTAATGTGCCTTTTTAAGTATACAAACATGTGAAGTAGTTTTATTGGTAATGTACTCAGTTATCTGATTTGTTTAGATATTTGTCTTTCGAATGAACTTGGGCTTATTTATAATTTTTAAGGAATTTGGTAACAATTTTAGCTACAACTTTCAGATAAAGTTGTTGCTTATGCTTAAGTGCCAATGCTTATAGACTTTGTAAGCATAAGTTGGTGTTAAAATATGAATTCAACACCAAAATAGACAGAAACAACTCAGACTTTGATTAATCAACCCCAGAATACAAATACAGACTCTATAAAGGTGAATCGTCCACAACCGTGTGCGATTCTAAAGGACTGGGATCATCCACAACCGTGTGTGATCCTAAATACAATTAAGACTCAAGACAGAAAAGAAAAACTACAAAAAAGAGAAATTACTACATCTTGCATTTCGGTTCATGGCTAACGATAGGGTGCTTTGGCCACGAGGGAAACATTAGGAATAAGATCAATACGGAATCGAAGTTGACGAGATGGAGGCAAACCCAGTAGGTCATCCGGGAATACATCCCCAAATTCATTAACCACGGGCACGGTCTTCAATTCAACTTTCGTGACGTCAACACTATATATTTTCCCATCCCATGGCTCGGTCGTCTCGCCTTGAACTACTAATTCTTCACCATCTGCTAACGGAATTCTCACTACCCGACTGCCACAATCTATAACCGCATTCATTGCCGACATCCATATCCAAACCCAGAATCACATCAAAGCTACCGATATCGAAAGGAACTAGATTTTG